>JAUCMX010000001.1:34496993-34508210 GCA_033459395.1 Hemibagrus guttatus | reverse complement strand
ATCCAGCTGTGATTTTAAAGATGATCTGTTTTTAGGAGGAGATTTTAACTGTACACAAAATGAATCAATAGACAGGAATCATACAGAACCCCATGCAGCTTCTAAGCATGCTTTAACACGTGTTATAAAAACTCCCGATCTGGTAGACGTGTGGAGAAGACTGCATGGACCTGAGAGACAGTACACATGGGCACGCTCTAGAGATCATTATATTTCGCTGGCTAGACCAGACAGATTTTATAGTTTTAAACTCATTTTAATGCTTCTTTACTGAATGATGTTAATTTTATTGAGTCTTTTAGATTTTTCTGGACCTCTTTTAGAAAAGAGAAGAGAGATTTGTCCTCCTGCAGACAGTGGTGGGACCATGGGAAGGTTTTAATCCAGCAGCTCTGTCAGCAGTACATTGCCAGCAGTGGTCACAAGGGACATCACCAAGTCTTTACGGGAACTGGAGGTGGAAATAGTGGAACTCCAGACTTTAACTGAGTCCACAGGAAACAGAGGACATTTTGAGAACCTCAAAGAAAAAAAAAGCATTAATGATGGATCTACTGGGCACAAAGACACAGGGTGCTCTGCTAAGGTCACGATTTAAAGGAGCTAACAAAATCACATCCATCACAGTTTTTCTTTGGACTGGAAAAAAAGAATGGACAGAGCAGATTCTTGCACACACTACACACAGAGGACGGGAGACACATAACAAACAGTAATTACATCAGACGGTATGCCACAAACTTTTACAAAGACCTGTACAAGAGTGACTACAGAGACAACATGGAGCTGCTGGATTTTCCTTCCTTTAAAGGAAAGACAATGCTGCACTGGAAGGACCCTGGTCCTGGAGGAGCTGCAGGCCGCCTTGAACTCAATGGCTGGAGGAAAAGCGCCGGGAATTGATGGCCTACCAGTGGAGTTCTACAAGTTCTTCTGGCGGGAGCTCGGAGAAGATCTGCTGGAGGTCCTCAACAAAAGCTGCAGAGAAATGTGTCTACCCCTGAGCAGCCGAAGAAAAAAACTGGCGTTCAGTGTCACTGCTCTTACAGATTATAAAATAGTGTCAAAACGCTGGTCAATCGGCTCAGAGACATCATGGACTCCATAATCCAAGTTGAACAGACGTATTGTGTGCCCAATAGGTCCATCATTGATAACGTTTCCTTGATTCGGGACATTTTGGACGTCTCCAGTTCATTGGCAGTTGATCTTGGTCTGATTTCATTGGACCAAGAAAAAGCTTTTGACAGGGTTGAGCACCAATACCTCTGGAAACCTCTGGAGGCATTTGGCCTCAGCCCCGGTCTTATAGCAATGATGAAGGTGAGGTACCAAGAAGCTGAAAGTGTACTGAAGACCAACAGAGGGTTAAGCGCTCCTTTTAAAGTAAAACGGGGAATCAGCCAAGGCTGCTCATTATCAGGTATGTTGTACACTTTATCAATTAAACCATCTGTACACAGATTACAAACTTCTTTAAATGGGTTTATTTTACCAAGTTTTAATGTCCCACATGTTTTATCTGCTTACGCAGACGATATTATGGCTTTAGTACAAAATCAAAGTGAAGTCAAGATTTTAGAAAAGATAGTCTCTGATTTTAGCCTGGTTTCTTCCTCTAGAATTAACTGGAAAAAGAGTGAAGCCATTGCAGTGGGAAACTGGTCTCAGGGTCTACCAAAACTCCCAGGTGAACTAAAATGGACAAAAATATTTAGGAATTCAGTTAAATGATGAAAAGAAAAATTGGGAGCGGTTTTAGAGAAGATAGAAGGCAGACTTAAGAAATGGGAGTGGCTCAAACCAAGCATGTCACTCAGAGGGAGGGTACTCGTGGCAAACAGTTTAGTAGCCTCAACACTGTGGCATCGCTTAGCCTGCCTGGAGCCCCTAGGGCCTTGTTGAAAAAATTCCAGTCACTTTTAGTTAACTTTGTGTGGGACAAACTGCACTGGGTTCCTCAGAGCGTCCTCTTCCTTCCTAAAGAAGAAGGAGGGCGGGGCTTGATAGACGTCAGAAGCAGAATCGCAACTTTTCGTTTTCATGCCATACAAAAATACCTGATCGGTTCTGATTCCCTGGTGTGGAGCGATGTCGTGAGTTTTATAATGAAAAAAATCAATGCTTTTGGTTGTGATCGTATTGTTTTTAATGGATCCAACAGTTCTTAATGTTTTTAACATGTCTAATTTTTATAAAAGTGTTTTTAATACATGGGCTCTGTTCCAGTGTGGACCCCAAGGCCCTGCAATCTCAATGTTTTGGCTCCTGGAAGAGGAGTACGAATGGACATCAAGGACAGTTCTCCAGGTCTCACACAAACTCTACAGCTGAAAAAATTCACAAGACTGAGGAGACTAGTGGACACTGCAGGACTGGATTTTAAGGACACGAGGGCGGTGGATCAGGAATTCGGCTACGGTCACTACGGCACATGGAAGCCATTGTCAAAAAATGGACCAGCAAGTTGTCAAAAGAGGAACTGAACCTCATAAAGGAATATTATGAGGGGACAGAAACACCAGATAAATGTGACCCCTTTCCTGAACGGGAACCTTTACCCAAACTAAACAGTTTTAATGGTTGTTGAAAATCTTGAAACAGACAAAGGACATGTTTTACCATTGTATGAAGTGAAAGGAAAAGAAATATACAGATGTTGTTTAAAAGTGGTAAATAAAAGACAGCTGGACGAGAGGACAGACACAGTGTGGAGGAAAACACGTGGAATTTTAGGTGATGTTAAGCCTGCATGGAGAGTGCTGTATAAACTGACACGAGCGGGGGATCTACAGTGGAGAACTTTACATGGAGCTGTGGGGGTCAATGTTTTAATTTCAGTTAAATCCAGATGTTTTAAAGACATGTCCCTTCTGTAATGAAATTAAAACTGTTGTCATTGTTATCTGAAATGAAAAAGACTTAACCCTCTGTTTGAGCTGCTGGAAACACTTTTTAACTCTTTTGGTGAAAAATGGTCCCAGGTTGCTTTTATCTTTGGAGCTGGTTATAAAAAAGCTGAAAAACAAAAACAACTTCATTGCAGGAGAAGCAAAAATGGCTATCTACATAACCCGGAAAAATAAAGTGGAGAAGAAAGGATGAGTCTCATTTCTGTTTTCAGAGCCCTAATGAAAGCTCGAGTCAAAATAGATTTTAATTTTTTTTAAGAAATGAATGATGTGAGTGCTTTTATGCTGAAGTGGTGTTATGCAAATGTCATCTGTTTTATTGATGAAGATGAACCGGTTTTTAGCGACCCTTTACACTAATTATTTTTTTTAAGCACTGTTGTAACATGATGCTTTTATTGTAAATTATTGGTATTTATTAAAGCTGAGTTAAAAATCAAATCTCTCTCTCTCTCTCTGTTTCTCTCTGTTTCTCTCTGTCTTTCTCTCTCCCTTTCTCTATTTGTGTCTCTCTCTTTCTCTATTTGTGTCTCTCTCCTTCTGTCTGTCTCTCTGTCTCTCTCATCTCTGGGGGTACAGCTCTTTCTCTCTCAGACACAAATGGAGAATAATTTAATTAATAATTATTTTTCTGAATCAGTGAATCATATCAGTGAATCAGTGAATCATATCAGTGAATCGGGTTTCTGTGTGAATTTAGTTGCTGTGAATTTGAATCAATGTATTGCAAATCATCTACACATCTCACATTTAGACGATTTAGAAGGTGTTTAAGGGACAGTCCGGGATCAGCATAATTGGAAGAAAAAATAACTAATAAATGAGCAAACAAAATATAATTTTTTATTATTTTACTATGTATATGTATATATTATATATAATAGTATATTATTACTATTAAAAAAAGTTTAGAATCAACATTATAAATAATAATGAAATCTACTTTGTTGTAAACACTGAAAAAAATTTTTTTAAACATAAACTTATAAAGCTATAATAAGCTATAAAGAAAAAAATGACCAAATTAATTAATTAATTAATTAACAAATTGATTTATCAATAAATAGTCATTTATTTTAATTGAATTCATGAATGAATTACTGTGAAAAAATGACCAAATTAATTAATTAATTAATTAATTAATTAATTAACAAATTGATTTATCAATAAATAGTCATTTATTTTAATTGAATTCATGAATGAATTACTGTACTGTTTATTATTTGTAATGTAATATTTCAAATAAATTATAATATGTAATATAAATACAATTAAAAATGTAAAGAAATTGGTATAAATATATTAGTAATAAATGCATACATGAATAATAGAAATAAATAAATATATTCAGTGTTAATTACAATAACCTACATTGGAATTAAATCATAATTAAACCTTATTTTAAAAGCAATTAATTACGAGTTTGTGAACTGAATTAAATAGAGAACAGAGAATAAATCCACGACTCTTCACAGGGTTTTTGTTTTGGTTGTTGTTCTGTTAGGAAACTGGGTTTTCTAATGAACCTCCTTCCAACACATAAATTAGCATCACTTCAAACAACCGCGCTTTCCCCAAAGCTTCCGAGTCCCTTAGCGTAAAAGTGATGGGGCTCCGAGTCTGAGTGCCGGGACACGCGCCAACGAGCCTGTAATTACTGTGTCTTACTTCAGGTTCAGGATAAACACCGGAGTCTCGGGAGGGCGGCTCTAAACACCATGAATCATTCCAGAGCTCGAACCGAGTGACAGACAACGAGCCGAGTGATTTATCTTCACCTGGCAACCGGCAAACACACCATTCTAACAATATTGTGCTATATATATGATAAATATGTATATATATATATATATATATATATATATAATACGACTGTTAGCTTAGAGCTAGACTGGAAGGGTATGTGTACACACACACACACACACACACACACACATTCCACACACACACACACACACACACACACACATACTCACTTAAAGCCCTAATTGCCCTGATTCCTCCACTCTGATCTTCTAACAGTGACCTAGTTCCACGTTTTGTAGTGCTAATTAACACACACACACACACACACACACACACACACACACACTACAGTATAGCTAATTATAACCGTGCTGGGTTTTTAACTAAGTAGTAATTTCGTGTTTAAAAACCAGCATCAGTTAAAACCAAGTCAATAATGTGATTTAAAAAAGGACAATGAAGAGGAAATAAACATATAAACCTTAAGATTAAGAGAAAATAAATAAATTAATGAATTAATTAGTCTTTTTATTAGAGAATTAATTATATTTTGAGGATTTTGCGTTTAAAAAAAGGTGATAAAGTGTGAATTATTATGATCTACTGAATATGTTATATATAAGACAGTGGGGTAGTGGGGTAGTGGGCATGGCCTAATATTCTAATGAGCACACTTGATTGACAGATTCCCTCAGTAGGTTAGCTTTTACTTCCTGGTTTGTTTTCCCTCCTTGTTTTAGATTTACTCGCTGGTTTACTAGCTCACTTTCGCTAGGTTTCCTCCCTAAACTAGTTTTTACTCACAAGTTGATATTTCTCGTTAGATTGGCATTTGCTTATTAGCTAGCTTTTGTTGTAGCTTGTCTTTGCTAGCAGGCTGACTCGTTTACTTTTGCTAGTTTTTTGTTTTTTTTAGGTAACTTTAATAATTGGCTAGTTTGTTTTCATTCCCCCTTATAGCTTTTTGCTAGCATAGCACTCATGCTAAATTGTTTATCACTTGCTAGGTTAGCTTTCACTCATTAGCATGCTTTTGCTTATTAGTTACGTTTTGTTTCTTAATCTTGATCACCCTCATTCACCCACTGTGTTAGCATTTGCTTGCTAGTTCCTCTGTCGCTATGCTAGTTTGCTTTCATTCGCTTTCTTAGCTAGTTAGCTTCCTCTCATTTAGCTCTCTTGCTAGTTTGCTTGCTATCATGAAGCGAGCAAGAATAACAAACATGGAGGACGAAGTCAAAGTGAACTCTGTCTTTGGTCCTAGCTTGAGCAGTATGACGTGTGTGTGTGTGTGTGTGTGTGTGTGTGTGTGTGTATTTGCTATAAATGTCAGAAACAAATACACATAACTGCAATAAATCTCTTCTTCTGGAAAGAGACACTGTGATCACATTCATTTATGTCTGGTTAAGAGGTGAAAAATCACACACACACACACACACACACACACACTGTGCACTGCAGCGCTGATGCATCGAGGCAGTTTATTATAGCGCTCACTCTGCATATATAAAAACACACTGCAGCTCTGTTCGTGTCGTAAATCATAATTTAGCAGTGTGTGCTGTCAGATTCTGTGTGTGTGTGTGTGTGTGTGTGTGTGTGTGTGTGTGTGAGAGAGAGAGAAACAATATGTCAGTACATTTGCATACACAGATGCTGACAGTAACTGACTGTGATAAAGAAGAAAATGTGTCTCCACCAAGCTCACGTGTGTGTGCGTGTGTGTGTGTGTGTGTGTGTGTGTGTGTGTGTGTGTGTGTGTGTTGTTAAAATCCAAGCAGATGGGAAAGCATTGTCTTCCTGACGCCATCACATATATTGCTTTACACTCCATTAGCTATGATGAGCACACACACACACACAAACACTTTTAAAAGCACTTTTAGCTTGCATTAGCCATTTCATCATCTATAAATGAAAGTGACTGACCTTGTGCCTGCTCTGTTCAAAAGTATTGGCACCCTTCTAACACTTAATAATAAACTTACAATATTAAAAAATCATGAACAAAAAATTCAGTGACTCAAGAGACACAAAACTCAATTTATGACACAAATGATTCAAGAAACACAACTCTCAGTTTTTACATAAATGATTCGCTGATTAAAGAGGCACGACTCTTAATTTTGACTCAAATGATTCACTGACTCAAGTGACACAAATTATTCACTTAATCAAGATCAAACATTACCATAACATGAAGTAGTTCTAGTTGTCCAAGATTTTATTAATTATGGAATTAATAAACACAGGCACACACACACACACACACACACACACACATTGACACACACACAAACACACTAACAGAGACGAGTGTGTCTCTGAAAGGCAGGAGGACACACGCACTCTTCTGTTAATGAGCCAGCAGACAGCTTTTCAGGCTGCAGCACACAAGCAGCTAATTAATCAAGTCCACATACACACATGCACGCACACACACACACACACACACACACACACACAAAAGCGATAAGAGGCAGTCAGCCAGTCTATTATAACCCTTAACCCCTCAAAAATACACACACATGCGCTAAAAACACAATTTACACTCTAAAACATTTCTCATACACTAAGTGTCGCTGATGCTATGGCTATGATGCTAACGTGGCTAACAAATAATGGAAGCCTATAGCTACCAGTTTAGCACGTTGCACTTGTCGTCATAGTGACACCTCTCTAATCGGCAGGTTTTCAGGCTTCAGGGACTAATAATTTACCAAGATTTAATTAGCTAACATTTTCAGTGACTCACATTTTCAGTGAGTCATTTGAATCAGTTCCATCGAATCAAACGATTCGTTGTGAGTCAATGCATTCAAACGTGCGGTCCGATCATGTTGCTGTCTAAAACTGACACCAAACGAGAAAAACTGGCACTCAAAACATGCGCATATCAGTTTCGGCCTAAATGAGCCTCTGACTCAGGTGAAGGACGTGTTGATTCTGAGTCAAATTATTCAGTGACTCATGACCCATGAATGTTGATTTTGACAGAAATGATTCAATAAGCCAAGAGGTCTCAGATTTGAATGAAATGACTCACTAACCAAATAGGCACGAATCCTCCAAGTTATACACACACACACACACACGTACATACTGTCATAAACTGACAAAAGTGTGTATCCTAGAGTAGAAGTGTCACATGATGAAAACTCTCTCTTTCTTATACACACACACATACACACACACGCACACACACACACACAGAGTCTACTGTCACAAATGAGACACCTAAGGTTCAAACTGTCAAATGGATAATAATAAGGACTCACTCACTCTCACACACACACACACACATAACACACTTCATATGTCACAGGTGAGGATCCTAAGGTTCAAACTGAAAGATGATGATAACAACTAGCACACACACACACACACACACACACACACCCACACACACACACACAGAGAGAGAGATTCGGACCCCTGGGCGAAACCCTGCAGCTGATAGAGAACAGAAAGCGTGATGTGAGCTGCCACATTGAGACATGTGACATCGGGTAAAAATCCCCCTGAGGCGGATCTCGTAATGAGATTTCCACCATGAGGAGACGAAGCTCTTCTTCAGTGCTCCTTCTACACCTCCATCCTCATCCATCTCTCCACTCCTCCCTCCCTCTCTTTCCTGTCATCTCTGATTTCCTCAGAAGATCGAGAACCTCACAGCCTCCAGGACTGAAACTCAAGCTGAGGGAGAATTCATACCAGTAAGTCTGACTAGAAATTCGAACCAGCAGCTCTGACTGGTCAGAAATTCAAACCAGCAGCTCTGACTGGTCAGAAATTCACACCAGTAGCTCTGACTGGTCAGAAATTCACACCAGTAGCTCTGACTGGTCAGAAATTCAAAGCAGCAGCTCTGACTGGTCAGAAATTCAAACCAACAGCTCTGACTGGTCAGAAAGTGCTGAGTAATTTCCTAAAAAGAAGTTTAAAACTCGGTGGTTCTGAAGAAGTCACAAAAATTAAAGTTCTTAAAAAGTTAAAGTTAAAAATCTGACACTGGAGACTCCTTCCATAAATGTTAAATAAACATCTCTGAATCTGACCAATCAGAATTCAGAATGCGACAGCGCTGTGTAACCATGGCAACCAGCAATAAACCCAAACAGCCTAGTGTTTAGGGTGAAGTGAGGTGAAAATCCAGCGCGGTATGAATTCTGATGAGGTTCACTGTAAACAACAGCAACTTCTTACATCACACAAGCAAATAAAACACACACACACACACACACACACACACACACACACACAATAGTCATGTAGTGAACACCGTTTTTTTTTTTTTTTCCTAAAAGGGTTTTAAATGAAGCAGCTGCAGGCAGCACTGCCTGAAGCACTCGGTGTAAATGTACAATAGCGTCCTCAGCCTGCTTCTCGGAATAATCCGCGGAAACATGACGCATCCCGAGGCTTAATCATTTTCCAAGACTCCAGGGATCCGGTTCCTTATTATACACCCAGAGGGAGAGAGAAAGAGCGAAATAAAGTGAGCTGACCTTAAAGCTCAGAGCACATCAGCAGGGCAGAGGCTTTCCAGCCATGACCTGAAATAAACCCCACTCTGCCCTTAACAAGCTCCGACACCTCGACTCCCGCCTCGTCCTACACCCCCGCCTCAGACCGAGCCCCGAGGGCAGATCGGCTTTTAGCACTTTTTAAGCTCCGGAACGAAAGAGTTACCTTCGGTGCGGGCAGTGAACGGAGAGTCGGTGAGACGTTTGGCCGAGAACTGGCCTCCCAGAGAGGTCATTAAAAAGCACAGGCTGAAGAAGCCGATCCCCACCACGAAGATCCTACAGAATAGAAGCAGAGACAGAGAGAGAGGGAGAAAGAGAGAGACAGAGAGAGGGGGGGAGACAAAGAGAGAGAGGGGGGGGGGACAGAAAAATTATATTATTTTAAAAATTATAAATAATATATATATATATATATATATATATATATATATATATATATATTGAGAGAGAGACAGAGAGAGAGAGAGAGAGAAAGAGACAGAGACAGAGACGGCAGAGAGAGAGAGACAGACAGACAGAGAGAGAGAGAGGGAGACGGGGGACAGAGAGAGGGAGAGAGAGAGAGAGAGAGGGAGGGAGAGAGGGCATGGGGGAGACAGGGAGAGAGAGAGACAGAGACAGAGAGAGGGATGGAGAGAGGGTGTGGGGGGAGACAGGGAGAGAGAGAGAGAGAGACAGAGAGAGAGGGGGAGAGAGAGACAAGTTAAAAAAGGTTTCAAATATTCATAAATAAAAGGATATTGAAGGAAGAGTCTATATAAACTCTTCAGGCTTAAGGAAGAAGAGAGGAAGTAAGGAAATGAGGGAGGAAAAAGAGGAAGGAAGGAAGGAAGGAAGGAAGGAAGGAAGGAAGTATAAATAAAGAGATCAGGGGGTCTGTTGTAATGGAAGGAAAGGAAAAAGGAAAAAGAAGTGAGGAAAAATTAAAGAACGAAGGAATGTACAGTAATGTGAATAAAGTGTAGAGTTTAAAACACACAGAGGTAACACACAAACAGACACATACACACACACATACACAGAGGTAACACACAAACAGACACATACACACACACACACACATACACAGAGGTAACACACAAACAGACACATACACACACACACACACACATACACAGAGGTAACACACAAACAGACACATACACACACATACACAGAGGTAACACACAAACAGACACATACACACACACATACACAGAGGTAACACACAGACACATACACACACATACACAGAGGTAACACACAAACAGACACATGCACACACACACATACACAGAGGTAACACACAAACAGACACATACACACACACATACACAGGGGTAAAACACAAACAGACACATACACACACACACATACACAGGGGTAACACACAAACAGACACGTACACACGCACACACATACACAGAGGTAACACACAAACAGACACATACACACACATACACAGAGGTAACACACAAACAGACACATAAAAACACACACACACACACACACACATACACAGAGGTAACACACAAACAGACACATACACACACACATACACAGAGGTAACACACAAACAGACACATACAGACACATACACAGAGGTAACACACAAACAGACACATACACACACACACACACACACACATACACAGAGGTAACACACAAACAGACACATACACACACACACACACACACATACACAGAGGTAACACACAAACAGACACATACACACACACATACACAGGGGTAACACACAAACAGACACATACACACGCACACACATACACAGAGGTAACACACAAACAGACACATACACACACATACACAGAGGTAACACACAAACAGACACATACACACACACACACATACACAGAGGTAACACACAAACAGACACATACACACACACACACACACACATACACAGAGGTAACACACAAACAGACACATACACACACACACACACACACATACACAGAGGTAACACACAAACAGACACATACACACACACATACACAGAGGTAACACACAAACAGACACATACACAC
>JAUCMX010000001.1:34451993-34489493 GCA_033459395.1 Hemibagrus guttatus | reverse complement strand
ACAGAGGTAACACACAAACAGACACATACACACACACACACACAAAACACATATACACATACACAGAGGTAACACACAAACAGACACATAAAAAAACACACACACACACACACACAAAAGGTAACACATACACAGAGGTAACACACAAACACACACATCCACTTCGTCTTTCACCCACCATATCACTTCCTACACAATAAACACAAAAGACAATCTGCCCCGGCACTACCCCCTACCAGGGGGTAACCCAAAAGCCTACACCACACACCACACACATACATTACCCTACACAGAGGCACACAAAGGCACATGGGACATTCACACAACTAACACTTCACATGAGGTTACCACAAACAGACACTCACAGTGAGGCCCTAGCGGGTAAACATCACACACCGTCCACTGGTTCTGGCGCACCACCCTCTGCCCTTTACTAAGAAATCAGCCCCCTCAGGCCACTTCCCCCGCTGGCCCCCCCGAAATTAGGAGCAGCCCCCAAGTGCACATTTTGGGGGTTGCTGAATTGTTCAGTAAGAGCCAGCTCTCACAGGGGGTGCAGGCCTCGGAAACCTGCTGCCCTTTATTTAAATCCGTCTGCGGCCCTTCAGGGACCTTTTGTGGGAGATTCCTCCCCAAACCCCGCATTTAAATTTTAACCACATTTTTAAAACTCCCAAAACCCCCACCTCACCATGTTCATAGCCTGTCTATCTGTCTGTCTGTCTGTCTGTCTCTGTCTGTCTGTCTTTCTGTAGCTGTCTGTCTGTCTTTCTGTAGCTGTATCTGTCTCTCTCTCTGTCTATCTGTCTGTCTGTCTGTCTGTTTGTCTCTGTCTGTCTGTCTCTCTGTGTTTCTGTCTGTCTGTGTCTGTCTGTCTGTTTGTCTCTTGTCTGTCTGTCTCTCTGAGTGTCTGCCTGTCTGTCTCTTTGTCTGTCTGTCTGTCTCTGTGGCTGGCTGGCTGTCTCTCTCTCTGTCTGTCTGTCTGTCTGTCTATTTGCGTGTCTTTCTGTCTCGTTGTCTGTCTACCTGTCTGTCAGTCTGTCTCTCTGACTGTCTGTCTGTCTGTCTCTTTGTCTGTCTGTCTCTCTGACTGTCTGTCTCTCTGAATGTCTGTCTGCCTGTCTCTAAATCTCTCTGAGTCTGCCTGTCTCTCTGACTGTCTGTCTGTCTGTCTCTTTGTCTGTCTGTCTGTCTGTCTGTCTCTGTCTGTCTCTCTGAATGTCTGTCTGCCTGTCTCTAAATCTCTCTGAGTCTGCCTGTCAGTCTGTCTCTCTGACTGTCTGTCTGCCTCTGTGGCTGTCTGTCGGTCTGTGTGCCTGTCTGTCTCTCTGTCTGTCTGTTTGTTTGTGTATGTTTTAATTATATGAATATTTATTGGATTTCTAGTTTTGTTATTTATTTATCTCTGTATAAAAGTTTATATACTGAATGTTTGGATTTTTTTTTAAAGATTTGTTTATTTATTTATTTGCTTATTTAATTTGTTTATTTTTGTGTTTACTAGCTTGTTTCTATTTTTATATTATTTATTTATTTGTTTGTTTGTTTGTTTGTTTGCTAGCTGATTTCTTTCTTTCTTTCTTTATTGGATGTTTGTCTGTTTTTTTTAAGAATGCTTTTTTAGGAATTGATTTATTTGTGTAATCAGTAATTAATTAAGCAATGAATTTGTTTGTGTTTGTCTATTTACTTGTTTTTTTGCATTATCTATCTATCTATCTATCTATCTATCTATCTATCTATCTATCTATCTATCTATCTATCTATCTATCTTAGATTATCTAGTATCTGTTTGCTAGAGAAAGCAAGCCAGAGGCTAAGCAGATAAACCACCCATCACACCCATTAATAAGTCTCACACACACACAGACATGCACACACACACACACACACACACACACACACACACACACACACACACAGTGAGAAGTTTGAGAGTGTGTCCTGTGTGAGTAATTCATCTCTCTGTACAGTTTAAGAGTGTTCAGAAGGCCCGCGGCATGCTGGGAGATTGTATCACCACTAATTACCGGATTTAAAGTAATTGCTTCATCTGTTCGTTGGCTCGCAGCAAAAATCCGCCGTCTCCTAATTGGTTTTCCGGGCGAGTGGGGATCAGATTTCGGATGGATCAGTGACGGCTGGGAGGGTGACATTAGGAGACTTTCGGGGGGAAAATTTAGCCCTTCAAAATTTAGAGCAAGAGAGAGAGAGAGAGAGAGAGAGAGAGAAAGAGAGACAGAGACAGAGACAGACAGAGAGACAATGAGAGAAAAAGAGAGAGAGACGGAGAGACAAAGAGAGAGAAAGGAAGACAGAGAGAAAGACAGAGAGAGAGACAGAGAGAGAGAGAGAGAGAGAGACAGACAGAGAGAGAGACAGACAGAGAGACAGAGAGAGAAAAAGAGAGAGAGACGGAGAGACAAAGAGGGAGAAAGACAGACAGAGAGAGAGAGAGAGAGAGACAGACAGAGAGAGAAAGAGACAAAGAGAGAGAAAGACAGCGAGAGAGAGAGAGAAAGAGTATACAGTAATAACACACACAGTGTCATGCTGTACAAGGAAAATAATCAGTGTGATGTAATGAAGCAAAGTCACTCTAACCGAACATTATTCTATTATCCGTTATTTTCTATAACAATTTTTTCGCTCATACTTTTTATCCATTTCTAGTTACATTTATCGCTCATCAATATAAGCTTTATCAGTACAAGGTCATCCAGGTCAAGACACGTCGTATGACATCACCACAACACGCATGACATCACCACAACACGCATGACATCACCACAACACGCATGACATCACCACAACACGCATGGCATCACCACAACACGCATGACATCACCGCAACACGCATGACATCACCACAACACGCATGACATCACCGCAACACGCATGGCATCACCGCAACACGCATGACATCACCACAACACGCATGACATCACCACAACACGCATGACATCACCGCAACACGCATGACATCACCACAACACGCATGGCATCACCGCAACACGCATGACATCACCGCAACACGCATGACATCACCACAACACGCATGACATCACCACAACACGCATGGCATCACCACCACAACACCCATGACATCACCACAACACGCATGACATCACCACAACACGCATGGCATCACCACAACACGCATGGCATCACCACAACACGCATGACATCACCACAACACGCATGGCATCACCACAACACGCATGGCATCACCACAACACGCATGAAATCACCACAACACGCATTCAGCTAAAACCCCTGTTCATTCACGAGTGTGCACAGCTCAAACACAAACTCATTACAGATGTGTCTCACTGAGAGGAGATAAAAATATACAAATCCTGTGATCGCGATTTCACCAAAATCAATAAAATAAAAAAACACCAAAAGCTCCATCACAAAAAAAACAATCATGACAAATTCCCAGAAGAACTGATCACATGATAGATAAACTTCTCCTTACAGAAAATAATAAAATTTATTTCTTTTTAAATTACATGAATAATAATAACAATAATAATAATAACAATAATAATAATAATAATAATAATAATAAAAAAGTTAAAAAATAGAAAAAAATTAATAATAATAGTAAATAATAATAATAATAATAATAATAATAATAATAATAATAATAAAAAACACAAATAATAAATATTTTATTTCCAGTGCAGCGTCCTGCTCTACATACAAGTTGTTACTATAGAAACAATGATATAAATATGTGTATATTTTTTTAACATATCATTTTTCTCAGTCTGCTCTGAATTCATGTCTCAGTGATTTAGAGTTTTTGTCCTTTTTCAGCATCCTTCAGCTTCACAGCTCACTCCCGGAGCTCCAGTCAGCTGTTAGATTAGAAAGCAGAATTTATTTCTACGCTGAAAGATTCCCCGCTGAATCCCAGACACCTTAAAGCCTACACCAGTGTGAAACGAGGCGGCGACCTGCTGCTGCAGCAACGCAAGTCCAGAGCCGGAATCTCTGCAGCCGCACGAGACGCCTCGGGGACGGGGCAGCGACGCCACACGGGCGAACGCCGCACTTTAGATCACCCTCGGCATCCTGGGAAATCAGTGCTCAGCCGCTCACAGGACCAACATCTGCTTCCACATTATCCAGGTGTGTGCTAGGACAATCCCAAACCTCCTGAATTCTACCAATTACTCCCTATCATGTCTACACACACACACACACACAGTACAGGACGTACGCATCATCGGTCATCGTGTGTACTCATTACAGTGATATTTATCGTGATGAATTATTCCCCCGAGACGTCGCCGCTATCGTTAGATCCTTCTCCATCATTTTTTTTAACACAATTATTTTAATAACATTTACTAAATCATTTAAAAGGTTGTACTTTTTTTCTACTCATGCGTTGAAATGCTTTCAAATGCTCCTTTTTTTTTTGTTTTAAATTTGCTTTAAATATTTTTTGCATACAACAAACCATCAAACTCATCTATAAAATTATTTATCATTTTTTTTGTTTGTTTTTAATCTTTATTTTCAGCTCTCGTTGTTTTGTTTTTCTGGCAGTTCCAATCAGCAAACCGACTGTGTATCCCGTGACACATGCTGTGTATCGTAAATGTTTTCAGATATCATGATGCGATGTTTTTTTGTCATATCGCTCACCACGAACTGACTGTTAGTTAACAAATTCACAAATTATTTATTATTATTTATTTATTTATTTATTTATTTATTTATTTATTTATTTTTTTAAAAATTGTTAATTATCATGTGACGTACTATAAACACTCTGCAGTGCCTGAGTGGAGGATATAAAAATAAAATTTCTTTAAACACGCCTGTTTCTTTACATTATAGTCACTTGAATTATTATAATTTATTTTTATTTATGTAGTTAAAATCTTTTTTTTTCTATAATTATCCGTCTATGTAAGATGGAAATTTGGCAGATGCCCTTATCCAAATTAACACAACTGAAAATTAAGAGCCTTGCTCAGGGGCCCAGAAGTGGACACTTAGTGGACCTGGGATTCAACCCCACAACCTTCTGATCAGTAGCCCAACACCTTAACCACCAATCTACCACATCCCACATTTCCAGAACTTGCCATTAAATAAACTTGTTAAGACGGTGAAGTTTTCCATAAAGTAAGGTTTCATTTCTCATTAATGGAAGGAGTCTCCAGTGCGAGAAGCTCGTGACTGTTTGTGACTGCTACAACACATGAAATGTAGCTATAAACGGATAAAAAAAGTACGTGTCATTCATTAATGAATTAAAATAATAATGGTCTTTAATACACCACTGTTTTCATATAATAGATCTCAACCCCACACACACACACACACACACACACACACACACACGGGGGGGATTTATTCCATAAATATTCCACCACAACTCTGTATTTGCGGTCGTGTACAATCATGTAGAAGCTGAAATATTTTATTTATATAGTATATATAATTCAGTGGCTTGTGGGTTGCCATGTTGTGTTTTTTTCATCAGTGTGTAGCTGTTGTGTGTTTACGAGTCTGCAAAAAAAAAAAAATGTGATTCTAAAAATCTAGAACAGGAAATATTTCCTATGACACGATTCCACCAAGCCCTGGATATGACAGTTTAACTTATTTCTAGACATTTCTATTCGTTTTGGAGCTCTTTTTTAGCAGCAGAAGCTCATATGTCAAGCTTTTAAAGAAATCTCATGATTACAAAAATAAAAATCAATACATTTTCCTTTTTAAATTCAGGATATTGTTATGTCTGCGTTCACTGAGAGATTTAATTTATAAAAATAATCCAAACACCAACTGTACTCGAACTTTTTCATTCTACAGAAGAGGTGAGAGTTTAGATGAAAGAGGATCTTTCTCTGATCATCTCTCCATCACCGGAACCCTGCCTTCAGGATCCCTGCTTCTGTGTGCTTCTGTCTGCACTACACTATACAGCATCACGATATTACAGTTACATGCTTTTGAAAGTGCAGTCTAACAGTGAGCTGCCATTTTATTAGGAACACCTGATTAAGACCCTCGACCCAAACCAAGAGCTCTTTGTACTGATGCACAGGGGTGCCAATATTTTATGCAGAGCAACAGATGGGATGCAGTGAGTGATTCTACGCCTGTACGGTACAATACGTGTCCAGCAGCGAGCTTATTAAACGCCTTGCATTGTTACGGCACATTTGTTCCTCTTCGTTGCACGCTTTAAACCGCGCGCGAGCGAGCGTGTGTGTGTGTGTGTGTGTGTGTGTGTGTGTGTGTGTGTGTGTGTGTGTGTGTTCGCTCACCTGAACGGTTTGATGCTCAGCAGGCATCTCCTCACCATTATTCCCCGCGTCGTCCGAGCTGGTTCACCAAACCCTGAGATGAAATAATCCGTTAACGAATGCGCGAGCCGCGCCGGTGAATCCGGTAAGAGCGCGTGTGGAACGCATGCTGCACGCACGCACCTCTTTCCCAGTGAACAATCAGAAAAAAAAACAAAAACAAAAAACACCACCCTAGCAGGTAAGTGACGCGTTTACGGTACCGGTTCAGTGCATCATTTCCATCAGCTTTCAGCTTCTCCGAACCAGAGCCTTCTTTATTTATTTATTTATTTATTTATTTTTTTTAAATTTTCGTTCATTGCGGCGGAAAAATAAACAAACAACAACAAACTCCCAACTTTGCTGCGCAGATGCGTGATTAGTGCGAAATGCCTCCAAAGCCAGATCTCGAGCAGAACATCCCGCAGGACGCCGAGACGTTGCTCCACGTTACAGACGTGTGCGTTGCGTTCGAGGGTAAAAGACGCGTTGCGCAGAGGAAGTGCTCTGCGGTCTGCGCGTCGCTGAAGTTCCCCTGTGATAACTGAGCTGTCTCAGACGAGCAAGGCAAAGCCACCGGACCCCCTGCTTTCGCGAGGCAGGCGCAGAGTATGCTGAGTGAAACGGGACAGAATTAACTCTTCAATACGCGCAGCGTTCCCCAAAGCGATGTGACGTTCCTTCCTCCCCCAGCTCAGGTGTTCCAGGACATTCACGGGCATTACACAGATTCTTACACAGACTAACACAACACAAATGCTCTCTCTCTCTCTCTCTCTCTCTCTCTCTCCCCCTTTCGCTCTCTGTCTCCCTCTCTCTCTCTGTCTCTCTTTCTGTCTCTCTCTCTCTCTGTCTCTCTCTCTCTCTCTCTGTCTCCCTCTCTGTCCCCCTCTCTGTCTCTCTTTTCTCTCTCTCTCTCTCTGTCTCTCTCTTTTCTCTCTCTCTCTATGTTATTTGATAAATATATATATATATTTGTTTCCCCATAAAGACTTTATATATGTTTATATGAATGTTTATGTTAAAATGCTTAACACAGAAAATCTGCATCGGAAAAAAATCTTAAAGTCTGGTTTTCACTGGAGAAACGTTAAGGGTCATGAAGTTGTTGAGGTCTGGCCAGAGGAGGCTGTGATAATGCAGAAATACAGCTGAGAATCTTCTTATGCTTTAGATGAGATGTTTTCCTGCTGCATTTCATCTACACATTATTTGATGTTTTTGTTTTTGTTTTTATTTCTTGCAAACCGCTTGAAAAAGCGTTAAAAAACCTGAAAAAGCGTTATGGATTTTGACCCTATCTACCCTGCATACACGTGTAATCTGCGTCTCTTCACTAGTTCCGCGTTAATTTACGCACTGAAATTAATGTTTGGTACAAATACAGCTAATAACACATTCATAGACAGTTCATAGACAGTTCTGACACAAAGACGTATTGAATAGTGCATCATGACAACATATTCAATCAAATTTGTGTTATATTTCTGATTCACACTGTTGTGTCTTCTTGTTGATGTGCGGTTCTAACTTCTCTTACGGACACGGAGAGCTTAAGTCCAGCGATTCAGTGATTAATTCACTTTAAATCGCTTTAATCATGTGTTTATTATGATCAGGACCCTGGACAGCTCCGGAATCAGGGCTAAAGTGCGACCCCTGGAGGTGAAGCGCAGGAATGTCATCTCTCTGTGGCTGTTCTTCTAAAAGCCTTCCAGCAAAATCGATTTGAAGTCGTGATGCGATGGAAAGTAAGAAAAGCAAAGCGTTGTTGCTTATTGTGATCTTTTTTGTTGTTTAGTGCAATATCCAGCATCTTCTCGCTCAGATTGACCAGCACATAGCACCGGTTTTGTGTCCGGATCATGCAGAGCTAATCCAGGTAAATCCAGTGAAAAAGCTGAAAAAGAAAATTTAAGATGTACAAAAAAAGAAGACAAAATATGTAGTTTTGTATATTCTAGACCAGCACCTCTCAAAGTCCAGACTCCGGTCTGGATCCGGACCCGGAAGGAATTAAATCCGGACTCACCTCCATTTCGTATTTCAAGAGCACTGATTGTGTGTAAGGGATTAAAAGTGTGGATTTCCTACTTTAATAAATGACTGTAATCATTTGTTTAGTTTTATTTATGTCTTTTTTGAGATGTTCCGAAATGAAAGGGAAGGTGAAATTTTAAAAGTTTTCCTTCGTGACATTGTTGCCATGACATCCAGTAAACATATACGTTTGATGTAATCGAGCGACACTTCACCACAGTCAGCGTTTGGATGGGTGAGGATGTCAGCTTCCAGGAAAAGAAAAGTTGACGATGAAAATGGAGTTTTCAAAGATGATTGGACAGAGTGGTATGAGTCCATTTCGCTCCGATCGAGCACGAAGCCGCTCTGTTTGATTTGTATCGAGATTTGCAGAGGCTTTGTTTGAGGGAAAGGAGAGACAGGAGATGTCAGAGAAATGAAAGAAAATTCCAGTATCCAGTGACACTTCAACCAGGAGGACAGAGATACTTTCCTATGACTTAGTTAAGCAGTTGACTGATGATGTCATCATCATTGTAGTTTCTAATGCACTTTTGAATGCAAAAGGCACTTTAATTTTTCCAAAGAAAATTGTGTTGATTTCTTATGCATGTTTATTAAAAACAAATTTTGTAATAACCAAGAGGTCTGGACCTTTGACATTCAGATTTGGACCTTTGAATGTGGACTTTAAGAACCCCTGTTCTAGAAAATTCCCTGAGCTCATACATTGGAGGATGAGAACAATAAAAGCAGATGAAACACTTTTTGTCCCATCATGCACCACTGAACAAATCAGGTGAGATATAAACAGGTGAGAGAACCAATGCAGATGAAGGTGATGCAGAGATCTTCTACTTCTGGTTAATGCTTTAAACCAGAACCAGAATTCTAGTCCAGTGGGATTAGTACATCATGATTACAACTCTATTTTAAAGTTCTCCGGTTTTGTCTCAGCAGAACCAGGATTGAATAGTCATTTTAAAGAGCACGTTCCAGCTCTTGGTGACAGAGCAGCGATATTAAAATGAAAGTTCGACCCAGTCCTGTCAGGTTTAAACTGGTGTTGTTTGCGCAATGAACTGCTGATGTTAGTGCTACGTTATTAGAAACCTAGGCACAGCAATAACATACCCCGGAGCTTTGGGATGAGCTGCATGATTAAAGAAACTCAGGAAAGAGCTTAAATTACAGGAAACCTAAAAAAAAAAAGAAAAGAAAGAAAAGGAAAACATGCAAGGCAGTGCAGGCAGAGGAGTGGAGTGGGAGGAAGGCACTCAGAGTCTTTTAATCTTCTATTATTAGATTTTATTTTAGACGCAAGCACAAAAATATATTGAGTCATCATTAGTGTTTGGCATTCTGACATCTAGAAGTATGAGAATATAGACACAGGATCAGATCTGCGTCAGAGTTTAATAAATATAAACTAGAAACGGTTCATTTTCTACATACGCCTGTGATTCTTTTTAGCAATTGTGACGCCTGATTTGAAACTTTTTTAAGTCTGCACAAGTTATGGGGATCTGGTAAAGAAACAAATCCAAACCACTGATTTCCTATGGACTGATACTATGACATGCAGTCCAATGATTCATTAGTTCAGCTAAAGATAAAGGAGATAAGATGGATGACACAAATCAGGCAGAGAAGGCAGATAAGGTGGGTGACACAAATCAGGGGGAGAAGGCATGAGGCAGGTAAGGAAGATAAGTTGGGCAACACTGATCAGGTGGAGAAGGCAGATAAAGCAGATAAGGTGCACAACACAGATCAGGTGGAGAAGGCAGATAAAGCAGATAAGGCAGATGTATAGAAAAGGCAGAAAAAATGCAGGCAAGGTGTATAAGGCAGTAGTTTTTTTTTTACACTTTTTCAAAGTTCTGTTTCTGAGTGTTTTCTTAAAGCATCAGAGGAGCAATCGGTTCATGCTGTGAAATCATTTAAACTCAAATTGTTTAACAAAGTAGGACATCTAAAGTGTAGAGTAGAGAAGAAAGAAGAGAGAGAGAGAGAAATCCGGGATAATGGCTGCCTTCTGATCTAAAATATTAAAGTTACAGTAAGGACAAAGTTTGAAGGTTCTGCCTTCCCAGCTATCAGATATCCCTATGAAGAGCAGAAACACCTTTGACCTTCTTTTCTTTATGAGTAAAAAATAAGCAGGCAGTGGCTTAAGGTATCTTTGCCACACTTCAAAGCTCTGGTGTTCCTGTGCCGAGATGTAAAGTGGAGGATGACCAATCAGTTGTCAGAGGTGTGGGCAGCTGCCTGGACGTGATAACGAGCCTTCGACACGGTCCTTTCACACAAGCAGCAAATTGATTCGGTTTCCTGTGGCCGTGTTCTTTCTGAAGTCAGGGATTCGTTGGGGACGCCGTCGTTTCTCAGAGTCAGACACATTACACAGCTTAATAGCAATAATCATCACTTTCACTCAGGTTTGCAGACAGACGTTCAACACACACACACACACACACACACACACACACACACGCACGCAGTGTCAGAAATAAAAGATGTAAAATAAACAAGTCTCCTTCATGCTGCCATTGGTGTCAGAATAGAACAGAACATTACAATACAATACAATAGAATGTTGGTAGAATAAAATAAAATAGAATAGAGTAGAACAATAAAATGCAATAAAGTAGAGTAGAACATTACAGTACAATAGAACAGAATAGAGAAAACTATTGGTACAGTCAAATAAACGTATGGGTAATAAATTATTGCAACAAAAATAAATAAGATCAGAGTAGAACAGAGTCAAATAAAATAGAAATGCTACAGTAAAATTAAATAGAGTAGAATAGAGAATACTATTGTCACAGTAAAATAAAACAGAATAGAATAGTCAAATAAAAATCAAATACTGTTACAGTAAAATTCAGCAGAATATTAATGCAATAAAATAGAGTAGAACAGAGTGAAATAGAATGAATAGAAAATACTATCGTTACAGTAAAATAGAACAGAATAGAGATTAATATTTTCACAGTAAAATAGAATAGAGTGAAACAGAATAGAACGATGTTGCAGTAAAATAGAGTAGAGTAGAATGAAATAGAATAGAATAGAATAGAATGAATAGAATAGAATAGAATAGAATAGAATAGAATAGAATAGAATAGAATAGAATAGAATAGAATAGAGAATACTATTTTACAGTAAAATAGAACAGAATAGAATAGTCAAATAAAATTAGGACATTGCTGCAATAGAATAGAGTAGAAAAAGAATGAATGAAATAGAATAGAGAGTACTATTTTCACCGTAAAATAGAACAGAATAGAATAATGAAATAGACCAGAATACTGTTAGAATAAAATTAGGACATTGCTGCAATAGAATAGAGCAGATCAGCATGAACTGGAATAAAATAGAGAATAATATCGTTACAAAAAAACAGAACAGAACAATTTACTGTAGAATAGTGAAATAGAATAGAATACTGTTACAATAAAATTAAATAATATATTACTGCAGTAGAATAGAGAAGAAATAGAATAGAAAAGAACAATGTTGCAGTAAAATATATCATTATTGCAATAGAGTTGAATAGAATAGAATAGAATAGAATAGAATAGAATAAAAAGAAATACTATTGTTACAGAAAAATAGAACAGAATAGAATAGTGAAAGAGAATAGAATACTGTTAGAGTAAAATTAAATAAAATATTACTGCAGTAGAAAAGAGAAGAAATAGAATAGAAAATAATGTTGCAATAAAATATATCATTATTGCAGTAGAATAGAATAGAATAGAATAGAATAGAATAGAATAGAATAGAATAAAAGAGGGCGTTAATTCCTCTAAATACCACAACAGTGAGCCAAGCATCACATCAAACTATTTACTGACCAATCACAATCCAGAAGAGCTGGACAACCACACACACACACACACACACACACACACACACACACACACACACACTGTACACAGTTGAGCGTGATTTCCCCTCAGAATGAACGCCTCTTTGATCCGTCAGACAACACAGTGTTTCCTCCCTTCTTCCTCTTCCCTCCTCCCTCCTCTACCTCCTTCTTCCTCGCTCCCTCCTTCCTCTTCCTCCCCCCTCCTTCCTCCTGCTCCTCTGGGTCACGTCTGTTCGCTTCACCATCAGCGGCTCACGGCAACAAAAGCGACAGTAATTAGGTGTCTAAAGTTCAGTCACTGAGGACTAAACAAACAGCGGCTGTGCATTGTTAATCATTCTGTAGGCTTCACACACACACACACACACACACACACACACACACACACACTATTGTTCTGCTTGTTTCTCTTACACTGCCTCTATTTAAACAACATCAGTGTCCCTCTACATGACCTTCTAAAAAACAAGTCTTTTATTAACATCGAGCAAAACTTTGGATAGAAATGTTTATATTCTCAGATTCTGGACTCTGATTGGTCAAAAGGTTTCTATAGTAAAAGAAGCCTTTATTTTTGTTACAAAAAACATTACAAGCATATACATTAAAGGGTTCACCATGATGCAGAACTCCAGTGGCGGTCTCCTACAGATTTCTAAGGACACGTTTATTTAACGGCAAGTTTCCGGCCAACCACAGCCCACATTCACTCATTAGAAGCAACAAGCTCCACCCTTTTCTTTCCTCCTCTTACATTAAAAATTCTTTCCATATTCTTCGTAAAAGTTGCACTCAGCTGCTCAGGAAGCTTTTACTGCCCCGTAGAAGACCTCTGTGTCTTCAGATAAGAATTTTCTTGTGTGTATTAAACCCACACACATAATTGTTCTGTACAGATTAATAAATCCAGCTGCTGCGCCGGCGTCCAGGCCCGGAGACACACCGAGTCTGTCGTGTCTTATATCCCTGCATTAATTCCCGCCTCCGATTCTTATTCCCAGTGAATCAGCCTCACAGGCTGAGTTGGAAATTGCAGCTCTAATAGCATTACGGTTCATCTTTGCTGCGCATCAAATCACATTAAATCAGAGAGAAACGTCAGGGCACGGAGGAGGAGATGGATGCTTAGCATTCTTGGCGTGAGGTACAAGGCAACAGAGTAGAATCTGGAGATATTTCTACTGTCTCTCCGAGTTAAAAAACAGTTGTGGGGAAATAAGAAAGGAGAGAAAGGTGACAGAATATTTAATGTGGAATAGAATAGAATAGAATAGAATAGAATAGAATAGAATAGAATAGAATAGGGGGTTCTGTCAAATTGAATAGAAATTAGAGTACAGTAGAATAACTTACAAAAATAGAATAGAATTCCAATAGAATAGTGGTTCAGACAAACAGAACAGAAAATAGACTACAAGACGATACATTTTTAAAAATGAAACATTGGAATAGGATAAAATAACAAAAGATAAATAATAAAAGAATAAAATATTATATAACAGAAAAGAATAAAATGGAATAGTGGTTCAATCAAATAAATTAGAAATTAGAATACATAGACAACATTACAAGACTTAGAATGTTAATAGAATAGAGGTTCAGTCAAATAGAATAGAAATTAGAGTACAATAGAAGAAATCACAAAAAATAGAACACATTTCAAAAATGGAACATTAATAGAATAGAATAGAATAGAATAGAATAGAATAGAATAGAATAGAATAGAATAGAATAGTGGTTCAGTCAAATAAAATAGAAATTAGAGTACAATAGAATAGATTACAAAAAATAGAATGTTATTTGAATAGAATAGAATAGAATAGAATAGAATAGTAAAAGGGGCAGTTAAATAGAATACAAAATATAAGAGAATACATTTCAAAAATGGAACATTAATAGAATAGAATAGAATAGAATAGAATAGAATAGAATAGAATAGTGGTTTTCAGTCAAATAAAATAGAAATTAGAGTACAATAGAATAGATTACAAAAAATAGAATGTTATTTGAATAGAATAGAATAGAATAGAATAGAATAGAATAAAAAGTATTACAATAGCCTAGAATAGTGGTTCAGTCAAATAGAATAGAACATTGGAGCTGAATAGAATAAATTAAAAAAAAAGTACATTTGTAGAATTGAATCAAATAGACTCAAATCGAACATTATTATTACAATATAATCGAATACAATTCAATAGAATGGAATAGAAGATCATTAAAGTAGAGTGAAATAGAATAAATCACAGTAGAATAGAAATTAGAAATTATTAAAGTGGAAAATACAGAATAGAATAGAATAGAATAGAATAGAATAGTATAGAATAGAATAGAGTTTCAGTGTAATAGATCATTATTGCAATAGAATGGAGCTGAATAGAATAGAGACAAATAGAATAGAACACTGAGGGGTAGAAAAGTTCTAGAAATTTCCACATCATGTTATAAAGCATTTATAACACACACAGTGTTTATGACTATGTATTTAACTTTGTCTACGTCTGTTTTATGAATGTTGAATATAAGTGGAGTTTATAACAGGTCATAGCACCAGACTCTAACCTCCAGTAGGGTGTATTATGACACGTCACTGTAACGTCTTATAAACTCTACTGCTAATGCAGTTATTAACATGAAACGTAACTAGAAAAAAAACTAATTGAGGGAATAAAACATGTTGTGTATAAACGGTGACATGTAAATAAAGAACGTTTAATTTGTTGTTGTTGTTGTTGTTGTTTGTGTTTCTGCTCCTCATAAGGAATTAAAGCACTGATCTGTGAGTCAGATGTTTGATAAACAAAGGGGGAAAAAAAGCCTCATTAAAACACACTAATTGTCTCAGAGTTAATGTTTCAGTGGCTCTTTCTCACCGCCCACCACTTTAGCTCCTTTCCTCCACTGCTCGCTCCGGGCGCCGCTAACGTTCGCTGAGAATATTAAACACCTCGCACGCTAAAGGACGTGTTAAACCAGGGGATACGTTTCCAGACTGATTCAATTCAGACAACGGATCTGTGGCCGCTTTTAGCTGTAATGGACTTAGCCGACTAAATTGAAAAACAAACCTCCTGAGTGGTTTAGAGATCCGTTTCCTCGTGTCTTTGCTTCCAGTCTGAATCCTGTAGTCAGATGAAATTCTAACATTAATTTTTTTTTTTTTAAAATACAGCTTATTTTCGGTACCTTTTTAAAAAAAACGATTACTGTTTACGTTGCTGAAGAAACGTTCGTGACGGATTTGGGAAGGTGTGGAAATGACGGCTCATTATTCACTGCGCTCTGGGCCTCTCAGGCCTGAGTGATATTCTCAAAAATGCGCCTCGGGCTTCATATGCTAATGAAAAAATAATATATATAAAAAACTAACAAACCCCAAAACGTCCAGAACTGTGGCAGGACGATACATTGGGCACGGCTCGCCTGCTGCTCAGGTTCGGATGAATCTCCTCATATTCTTTACGATAAGCAAGGAATAAAACACTCTGCATGTTGCGGGGTGTTCCAGGAAAACAATCAACGCTTCCTGTGCCTTCGCTAAAGCTGATTGTGCTTTATATCAGACCTTCATTATCATTAACACCGATCAGCCATAACATTATGACCACTTGCCTAATATTGTGTTGGTCTTCCCTTTTGCTGCCAAAACAGCCCTGACTCCACTAAATCCCTGAAGGTGTGCTGTGGGATCTGGCACCAAGATGTTAGCAGCAGATCCTTTAAGTCCTGTAAGTTGCCAGGTGGGGCCTCCATGGATTGGACTTGTTTGTCCAGAACATCCCACAGATGCTGGATTGGATTGAGATCTGGGGAGTTTGGAGGCCAAGTCAACACCTCAAACTGGTTGTTGTGCTCATCAAACCATCGTTTTGTGTCACATTGCATTATCCTGCTGAAAGAGGACACAGCCTTCAGGGAATAGCGTTTCCATGAAAGGGTGTACACGGTCTGCAACAATGCTTAGGTAGGTGCTACGTGTCAAAGTAACATCCACATGGACGGCAGGACCCAAGGTTTCCCAGCAGAACATTGCCCAAAGCATGACACTGCCTTCTTCCCTGCACTAATTCATAGTGCATCCTGGTGCCATGTGTTCCCCAGGTAAGAGATGCACACACACCCGGCCATCCATGTGATGTAAAAGAAAACATGATTCATCAGACCAGGCCACCTTCTTGCATTGCTCCGTGGTCCAGTTCTGAAGCTAGCATGCCCATTTTTGGCGCTTTTGGTGGTGCACAGGGGTCAGCATGGGCACCCTGACTGGTCTGCAGCTATGCAGCCCCATACACAACAAACTGCGATGCACTGTGTATTCTGACACCTTTCTATCAGAACCAACATTAACTTCTTCAGCAATCTGAGCAACAGTAGCTCGTCTGTTGGATCGGACCACATGGGCCGGCCTTCGCTCCTCACATGCATCAATGAGCCTTGACCATCCATGACCCTGTCGTCGGTTCACCACTGTTCCTTCCTTGGACCACTTTTGATAGATACTGACCACTGCAGACCGGGAACACCCCACAAGAGCTGCAGTTTTGGAGATGTTCTGATCCAGTGGTCTAGCCATCACAATTTGGCCCTTTGTCAAACTCGCTCAAATCCTTATGTTCACTTGCTGCCTAATATATCCCACCCACTAACAGGTGCCATGATGAGGAGATCATCAGTCTTATTCACTTCACCTGCCACTGCTCACAATGTTATGGCTGATCTGTGTATATTACAGCAGCTATAAATGTGAAGTCTTTCCTTCATCAGTAACTCAAAACAGTTAAATAATGACAGCTTTACCTCCGACTGTTACAAAGCTCTGACACTGGACACTCCTTCCATATATGGCTATAGAAACAATCCCCAAGTCGAAACCTGTGATCTGGAGCTGCACACAGAAAACAAATCAGCACCTCCTGACCAATCAGAATCCAGCATTCAACAGCGCTGTGGTGGAAATAACATTAACGCTGACTTCATGTCCTATCGGAATTACTTAAAAATATGAAAAAAATATTTTAAAAATTTTTTAATTTTCGTTAAGATAATGCTAGCTAGTTTGATCACAGAAATAATTTTAGCTATTCTTTATTCCAACAACAAAGCATGCAGGATAATTCTGTTAGCGCAGTAAGTGTAGCAGCATTGGAAAGCTGTGAGGTCATAATATCGCTTTCAGAACATTACTCGTTACCTCTAAATATAAAGTATTTTGTTCTCCTACAAACACTGACACAAAAGTAGAGCTGTTGGGAAAAAGGACTACATAGCCTGAGCGGAGCAGCATTTAGCTTAGCCACAGGAGCGCTGTGGAGAGAAGCCTCGCTGATGTAAGTGGAACAAATTGCTAAAGCAGCGGAGACGAGGAGGCGTAATTAAAGCCGTAAATCACCATCAGAGAGACAGACGGGTCACACCGAGCCTTTTAAAGTCCCAACAGTGTGAAAACATGACAAGTAACTGGCTAAGTGGAGCACAGAGAGAAAGAGAGAGAGAAAGAGAGAGAGAGGTGAGTGAGAGAGGAGAGAGAGTGAGAGTGAGTGAGTGATGCTACGTTACTGATAGGGTGTGTAACCTCCATATGTCAGAAGCTACATCACACTAAAGCTAGCTTGATATCCTCTATCTCTCTCTCTCTCTGTCTCTCTCATTCTCTCTCTCTCTGTCTCTCATTTTCTCTCTCATTCTCTCTCTCTCTTTCTCTCTCATTCTCTCTCTCTCATTTTTTTCTCATTCTTTCTCATTCTCTCTCTCTCTCTCTCTCTCTCTCTCTCTCTCTCTCTCTCTCTCTCTCTCTCTCTCTCTCTCTCTCTCTCTCTCTCTCTCTCTCTCTCTTAGTCCTTCTCATTCTCTCTCTCTCTCTCTGCGCATGCGTAGCAGAAGAGCGAGTGTGGCATGTTGAGCGTGAGAGCGGTTGGCGTTTAGCCAATTTTTTCGGCATTTAATGCTATATTTTCCGTTTGAAAAACTTGGATTTATTACTTTTGTTGTGTGAGTGTGTGTTAGCACAGAAGTAGTGGTGTGTGTGCGTGTGAGTAGCGTGTCGGAGGAGCATGGCGAACCCTGAACACGCAGCAGCTTGAAAGTTTGACTCGCCGGCACGGTGTTCGGGTGGTGTGTTCGGGTGGTGTGTTCGGGTGGTGTGCTCGGGTGGTGTGCTCGGGTGGTGTGCTTTTCGGCCGAGTGTTGAAGAGTGTGTGTTAGCGATTGGTGATGTGGTGGGGCACGAAAACATCGTCGCTGCCTCCCGCATGAACAGTGCAGTTGTTGTCTTTCTTAATGATGTTGCTAAAGTGACTAAACTGACTGGGCAGGGTATCGTCATTAACAATGAACTCAAACTGGTTTCCCCCTTGAGTTCCCCAGCAAAGAAGGTTATACTGTCTAATGTCCCTCCTTTTATTTCTGATAAAGCAATCGCTAATGAGCTTTCTCGGTACGGGCGTCTGGTCTCCCCCATTAAGAGAATCCCCCTCGGCTGTAAGTCCTCACTGGTTAAGCATCTGGTGTCTTTTAGGAGAATGGTTTACATGGTTTTTAAAGAAGGTACAGAGGAGCTAAATGTTGTTTTTAAATTCAGTGTTGATGGGTTCGATTACAACATCTTTGTATCTTCAGATGCCGATATTAAATGTTTTAAATGTGGTAGAACAGGGCATCTTGTTCGGGCCTGTCCTGAAAGGCAAAGTGACCCCGGTGTTTCTGAGCGACCGGGGCAAGAAGCAGCTGAGCCTGCTGTGGTCGTTCCCCCTGCGGCCACAGTTCGGCCGGCTGTGGAAAGCCCCGGCGTGGCTGCTGCACCAGAACAGACAAAGAGCGAACCCCAAGCCCAGCCTGCAGCCCAAAAGCCCACTGGAGCTACAATAACCCCAGAAGAGCCTTGAGCCTGAACCGGTCACGGTGAAGTCCTGCTCGGCTGAACTGGTCTCAGTAAGGCACGGAGATACTGATCAAGACCAGGAAAAGCCCTGCCTGACTGAACCGGACCTGGAAAGGCCCTGCTCAGTGGATTCTGGCGCAGTGCTGGAGCTGCCTGTGCTGGCAGAGGCTGGTACAGAGGTGCAGAGCTGTCTCTTGGAAGCACCAGTCACCACACCAGTGCATGGGGACGGGGGAGATGTGGAGATGGAGGACGAGCCCACTTTTAAAGTACCAACTAAGAGAAAGAAAAAAGGTAAGGGACACACGAAAAAGCAAGCAAAGACAGAAAGAAAAACAGATGATAGAGAGTCAGACAGTGAAGACTGTTTGTCAGATTCTGTTTTTAACTTCGCCTCACAGGAAGAACAGCTAAGTGTTGTTTACCCTGCTGAGGACATTAAAGAATTTCTGAGAACCACCAAGTGGCAAAAAAACAAATGATTAAAGAGTTTTTCCCAGACAGAAAACAGTTTATTCACGATGTTAAACATTTCAGAAGAGAAGGCGCTTTTATTGATGTGGAAGTCTATCGCTTGCGGAAAATGATTACTAAGGTGAATAAGGAAAACTCTGATGATGATTTGTAGAGTGTGTGGTGTGTTTTATGATAGAGTGGTTTTCACCCTCAGTTTATTTTATCTATACTTTTTAATGAACGGGATTCACGTTTACATTTACATTTACATTTCTGGCATTTTGCAGACGCTCTTATCCAGAGCGACGTACAAAAGTGCTTTAGTGCTCAGTCACTGAATACATTAACACTGGTTCAATAGGACACAAACTTGGGATAGCATTAGCCTAAACACTGAGTTGGGTTTTTTTTTGTTTTTGTTTTTTTTAACTTTATAACATAATACATAAACAGGGAAAAATAAGAGCTAGTTTAAGTACTTCAGGAAGGGGTAAGTCTTCAGTTGCCGTTTGAAGACGGTCAGAGACTCGGCCGTATGGATACCTAGGGGAAGTTCGTTCCACCACCTCGGTGCCAGAACAGAGAAGAGTCTAGATGTATACCTACCTTTTTCCCTGAGACATGGTGGGACTAGTCGAGCAGTGCTAGTGGATCTGAGTGAGCGAGGTGCAGTGCGAGGAGTGACGAGGAGTTCTTGGCTTTGTAGGCAAGCATTAGTGTTTTGAATCTGATGCGTGCAGCTACCGGAAGCCAGTGGAGGGAACGCAGCAATGGGGTGGTGTGGGAGAACTTAGGCAGGTTGAAAACAAGTCGTGCGGCTGCATTTTGAATCATTTGCAGTGGGCAAATTGCGTTTAGAGGTAGACCTGCCAGAAGAGAGTTGCAGTAGTCCAATCTCGAAATGACCAGAGACTGAACAAGCACCTGAGTAGCCTGTGTGGATAGATTCACGTTGCGAGCTTCAATGTTAATGGAGCAAGAGAGTATAATAAGAGAGTTAAGTTGTATGAACTTGTGAAGCAGAAGCGGATTGATGTCATGATGCTGCAGGAAACCCACAGTGATAACAGCAATGCTGCTGATTGGGTGAAGGAGTGGGAAGGGCTGGCAATTTTAAGTCACAACACATCACTCAGTGGTGGTGTTGCTCTGCTCTTTGCTCGCAGTTTTATCCCATGTTCTTATTCCGTTGAAGAGATTTTAACTGGGAGGCTTTTAAAAGTAAAAGCGTTTTATGAAAATGAGGTTTTAGTTTTTATCTGTGTGTACACTCCCACCAATGCAGTGGAGAGAATGAGTTTTTTAGACAAGTTGAACAGTGTCATTGCTAATAGCAACACTACTGATATTTTAATTTTGGGTGGAGATTTTAATTGCACAACAGATAATTTAGATCGGAATCACGTGGAACCTCACATGGCTTCTCGTAAGCGCCTGTGGGAGATGATTGAGGCCCATGAGCTAAGTGATGTATGGAGGAACCTAAATAAAAAACAGAGACAGTACACGTGAGCCCACTCCACAGACAACACACTCTCTCTGGCGAGATTGGACCGTTTTTATGGTTTTAAGCATCAACTGATGTTTTATTGTTCCAGTAGGTATCTCAGACCACAGTATGGTACAATGTACGATCAGTAAAAGGAATGTAAAGCCTAAGAGCGCCTACTGGCATTTTAACACTGCACTTTTAGATGATGCTAATTTTAGAGAGTCTTTTATTTATTTATGGATTTGTTTTAAATCTGAGAAGGCAGCTTTTAACTCTTTACAAGAGTGGTGGGATTTTACTAAAACGCAGATCAAAGTATTCTGTCAACAGTACACTCTCAACGTCACAAGAGACATTGTTAGATCTCTGAAAGCTCTGGAGATAGAAATAGTGGAACTCCAGCGTTTGGAGGCCACTGGAAATCAAGGGCATATTGAAGCCCTCAAAAGTAAAAAAGCTAAAATGAATGACCTGTTAGACATCAGGGGGCACTGGTCCACTCTCGCTTCACAAGTGTGACCGAGATGGATGATCCTTCCAAGTTCTTCTTCAGTTTAGAGCAAAAGAATGGACAGAAAAGATTTATACATGCTGTGCGAACAGAATCAGGGGATCTCTTGTCGGAGCCCACTGAAATTCGTAAGCAGACAGTACGCTTCTACTCGAAGCTATACAGCAGCGAGAGGTCAGGGGCACAGATAGTGGAGGGGAGCTTTCTGAAAGACCTGCCGAAGCTCTCGGAGCAAGCGGCCAGGGAGCTGGACAGAGAATTGACACTCGCAGAGCTCCACAAAGCTCTCCAAGGCATGGAGAACGGACGGTCTCCAGGTATAGATGGTCTCCCTGTTGAATTCTACAAGGCTTTCTGGGCAGTAATAGGGCAGGACGTACTGGAGGTCCTAAGGGACAGCATGAATGTCGGTCAGCTACCGCTGAGCTGCAGGAGGGCCATCCTGACCCTGCTGCCAAAAAAGGGAGACCTGACCCACCTGAAGAACTGGAGCCCAGTGTCACTACTGTGCACTGACATCAAGCTGCTTTCAAAAGCATTAGCCTCGAGACTGACCGAGGTTATGGAGCAGATCACTCACCAGGACCAGTCATACTGTGTGCCTGGTAGGTCTATATTTGATAATATATATTTAATTCGTGACATTTTGGACGTCTCTAGACTATTGGGCTTACAGACTGGTTTGATTTTTTTTAGATTTTTCTAGAAAAGTCTTTTGACCGGGTTGAGCATGAATATTTGTGGAAGGTGCTGGAAACCTTCGGGTTCAACCCAGGTTTTATAGCCATGATCAAGGTGTTGTTCTGTGAAATTGAGAGTGTATTGAAGGTTAATGGTGGTTTATGTGCTCCTTTTAAAGTGTTGAGAGGTATCAGGCAGGGCTGTGCTTTGTCAGGCATGCTCTACACATTAGCGATTGAACCTCTTTTAAATAAACACACACTAATGCCTCTATCTGTCTGTCAGTGTATGCAGATGACCTGGTAGTAATGATAGACTCACAGAAAGACTTGAATGTTTTAACTGACATTTTAAATGACTTTCACGTTTTATCTTCTGCAAAAGTCAACTGGGCGAAAAGTGAAGCAATTTTAGTTGAGGAGTGGGGAGGAGAGCGACCGACACTATCAGGGGGTCTAGTGTGGAAAAAAGATGGTTTTAAGTACTTGGGTGTCTACCTGGGGAATAATGAGTTTTTAAACAAAAACTGGGAAGGCACTGTAGAGCATGTGAAAGGCAGACTGAGCAGCGGTCAGCTGCTGAGAAGCGGCTGGTCCCAAGGATGTCCTACAGGGGGCGAACGCTAGTCATCAACAACCTAGCCGCGTCGTCCCTCTGGCACAAGCTGGCATGTGTGGATTCGCCGCCAAACCTGCTGGCAAGCATCCAGGCCCTGCTGGTGGACTTCTTCTGGGACGGTCTACACTGGATTCCTCAGAGCGTCCTGCACCTGCCCAAAGAAGAAGGGGGACAGGGGCTGGTCCAGTTAGCCAGCAGAACTGCAGCTTTCCGCCTCCAGTTCCTCCAGAGACTCCTCACTGGTCCCAAAGACTTAATATGGCGACCAGTAGCCCATGGACTTTTACATAAGGTCGGAGGACTGGGGCTAGACCGAACTTTGTTTTTAATGGATACCAAAACGCTGGATGTTTCTGGATTACCGAGTTTTTACCGTGGACTTTTTAAAATCTGGAACTGTTTTAGAAAACTAAACAAGGGCTGTGGAACGCTGCACTGGCTACTGGAGGAGCCCCTGATTCACAACGGACGTCTGGACATCTCCGGTGTGACCGCCCCTGCACTGTCCAGAGCTCTCATCTCCTCAAGGGTCGTGACACTCCGGGAGCTGGTGAACATCGCGGGGACTGACCTGTCATGGGAGAGGACCTGGCAGCACGTTTGGGACTAAGGTCCCTGCGTGTTGTCAATCAGCTCTTACATCACTGGAGGACTGTCTTAACATCAAAGGAGCATGTTCAGCTGATGGACTATCTGATTACCGAAACCAACCCTGCAGAAGAAGGATCTTTTCCCCAGCTGGACATCGCTCCCGACCTTGATGGGTCGGAAGATCCGCTCCTGGAGTGCTGGGGTGTAAGAGAGATGGACTTTGGGTCAGTGTCGGGGAAGCTGCTCTACAGAGCGTGTGTTAAGGTTTTAAATAAGAAGAAGCTGAGTGGGAGGGTGGACACCCCATGGAGAAGTGTGCTGGGTTTTAATGGTGATATTAAACCAGAGTGGACGCCCTGTATAAACCACCGTTAACCAAAAGAGCTGCCGACCTCCAATGGAGGATTTTACATGGTATTATCTCCGTGAACTCTTTTATCTCTGTTTTAAATCCTGATGTTGCACATGATTGTCCTTTTTGTTCACAGAGAGAAACTGTTCTTCATGCTTTTATTCACTGCTGCAGTGCCGGTCCCAAGCCCGGAAAAATGGGAGGGTTGTGTCAGGAAGGGCATCCGGCGTAAAACATTTGCCAAGTTGTTGTGTGGACCAGTTGGTCCGCTGTGGCGACCCCGAACAGGGAGCAGCCGAAAGCAATGTTGATTTTACTGTTCAGTGTTTTATTCTTGGTTTTAAATATGCCAAGAAACACAGGTTCAAATGCCAACTGATTAATTTTATTTTTAATCAAGCTAAAATGGCAATTTACCTGAGCAGAAAAAACAAAATTGCACAAAACACAGACTGTGATGCTAAAAGGATTTTCTCCAGACTGCTTAAATCAAGAATTTTAATTGATTTTAATTATTTTTATAAGAGTATGAATGATTTGCTGATGTTTGAGACAGTGTGGTGTTGTGAGAAAGCTCTGTGCTCTGTTGAGGAAGGAGAGCTGTGCTTTGCACCAGAGCTTAACTAATCCTCACTACTTTTAACTATCCACTGCTACACTTAACCTAATTTATTGGAATGGTTTTAATATTTATTTATTTATTTATTTATTGAGTCAAAATAAATTCTGTATAAAGTGACTTGTTTAAATAAAGGACTGTAAAAAGTCTACTCTCTCTCTCTCTCTCTCTCTCTCTCACTCACACTCTCATTTTCTCTCTCTCTAGCTCTGCTAGCTAGTTCATTTAACTTCCTATTTACCATTAGCAACTCTGTGTACATTAGCACAACTTAGCATGCAACACTTTTGCTCTAGCTAGCTGAGCTAACTCCTCAAGTAATATTTAGCTACTGAAACACAGTGACAGATTATCATACATTCACATTTAATGACAGAATTAGAAAATATATTTTAGTTAGATTTGCTAGCAGGTTTCTATAATTTAAACTAGTCCTCTAAAGAAATGCTGGAGTTTGTTATTAATGCATCTAAACAAACAAACTGCTACCTTAACATTAGCTCGTTTGCTCACAATGTTGGCTAATGGTTTCAGTGATAAAACACTAACTTTTGTATGCTCAAATCTATCACCAACTGATGAAATACGCGAGGTAACCTTTTAATCTGTGGAATATTCTAGAAAGTCTAGAAGCTAACGACTATTTTGGATGAACTAAAATTGTTTACCTAGCATTAGCATTAGCAAAGTCAGGATCAGGGCTAGCTACGTCACATCAGATTCAGCTACTGGAACAGCGGTAACATTAACATCAGTGTTAGCAATGCTAATTCTTAAATATTCAGTATTTTAGTTAAGTGTTTAATGGTGGTGATGCTACACAGGTCATGTGATCACACCCTCGCCTTGTGATTGGCTGATTGAATTTAACTGGCAGAATCACAGAGAAAAATCAGGTTTGCAATCATAGCGTGTAGTATGTTTTGCTTGGAGGGTTCAGTCGAGTCAACATCAACCCCATACACACACACACACACACACACACACACCAGCGCATTAGTCTCCGTGGTGAGACTCAGTGGCAGTTTGTGACTCTGAACCTGATTAAAAGTGACAAAAACAGACTGGAGCAGTAACTGAAACAAAGCAGACACCCAACACACCGAACGCCTCCAGCTAGTAATTACTTCTGTCAACCAGACGTCAGTCACAAATCCTTGTGTGTGTGTGTGTGTGTGTGTGTGTGTGTGAGAGAGACATTACAAAACACAACTGCTCTGTTTTGTATTGCTTTCACCATCAAAAACCGCAAAGATAAAGCAGTAAACATGTTAAAATAAAAAATACATAAATAAATAAACAAATAAAAAGCTTTGTTCCCGCGCTGGACTTCCGTGTTTCCGTGTTTCACTCTGGATTTTTTTCTTCTCTAAACAGCTCCAAGTCATTTGTCTGGACTTGATTTGGATTTCAATTAAAGTACTACAGAAGTGAATAGCGGCTCTCTCTCTCACACACACACACACACACACACACACACACACACACACACACAAATCCAAAATGGAATGAATAAATGAATGAAAAACCTCCAGGCTTGTCCCGTCATGTCGTGTTCCGGTCGGAAGCGCTGAAGCCTCAGGGTTCAGAAATAAATAACACGCAATTTATAAAAAGAACAGAAAAAAGAAGGGATTAAAAGAAAGAGCAGTGATGTAATATGGCGTTTATCTCACGGTTAAATGCAGCACTAAGCTTCTCCGAGTTCTTTCATTCTTATCTACTGCCACAGTTCTGCTTCCTCATCCATCCATCCGGCCCGACTCGTGTCCCCTCGTGTCCCGGGTCACCCCCCGGGGCTCGGTCCAGCTTCTGTTACGTTTTTTTCCATTGTTTTGTTTTTACGCAGTTTGTTTGTTTGTGCTTTTTGTTTTGGTCCTTTTCTGGTCTCCACCCTCATTTTGTCATTGCACCGGAATAAACAGAGCAGGGGAAAAGCTGAAGGATAATTAAATTGCAAATCAGAGAGAGGGATGAGGAGAAAAAAGAAGAGAAAGAGCGAGAGACAATGATACTTTATAACAGAGAAATACATTAAAGGGTAAAAAAGATGGATATTAATTGAGGAGAGAGAGGGGGAGAGAGAGAGACAGACAGATACAGAGAGAGACAGACAGACAGAGAAAGACAGGCAGATACAGAGAGAGAGACATGCAGACAGAGAAAAACAGAGAAGAGAGAGAGAGAGAGACAGACAAACAAAGACACAGAGAGAGACAGATACAGAGAGAGACAGACAGACAAAGACAGAGAGAGAGAGAGAGAGACAGATACAGAGAGAGAGAGGGAGACAGACAGACAGATACACAGAGAGAGAGAGACAGAGACAGACAGACAGGTACAGAGAGAGAGACATACAGACAGAAAAACAGAGAGAGAGAAAGAGAGAGAGGAGAAAATATGACATGAGAGAGAAAGACAGAGGGAGACAAAGCACAAAGGAAGCATGGAGAGAGAGAGAGAGAGAGAGAGAGATGGAAAAAGAAAGAAAAGATATTTTGACACGTAACAGATCAGAGCAAAATAACAGAAACAGAGAAATAAAGGTAAATAAAGACAAACATACAAACAAAAGGAAAATAAATGAAAAAGAGAGAGAGATAAAAAGAAAGAAAAGGAGCTAGACACAGACAGAAAGATGAACTTCGCTCTGTCTCTCAAAAAAAAGAAAAACAAATCAGAAATGATATTGACGCAGTGAACAGGAACACTGACGGAAGACAAATCCCCAGGTATGCATAAATGGATAAAAACAAACTGATGTGTGGATTAATGATGAATGAATAAACCATTCCTAACGAGATGAGGAAGCTTCATCACACCATCATCGCTGATTATTTTACCAGAACAATACATGAGGGTTTTTTTTTTATTAATGTTAATCATCCTGTCTGCGAGCTAGCGTCCAGCTCTAGTGGGAAATCCTCACGCTGACCAAACTGCTGCCTGAAGGTCAGCTGAAACCCGTTCAGAGTCATGGAGGACATCCTGACAGATCGCTGATGAAGTCTCGGCTCTCCGTCCTCCGTTCCTGCGATTGTTTTCAGATGGTTTTTGGCTGGAGTGAAGAACGTTATTGTTTTGAGAGAGCGGGAAGAATCCCTTCACTCTCATCACAATATAAAAGCAGGAAAAATCCCTACAAGCTCTTCACAGCTGAAGCACTTTCCCATACACTTCCCTCATCTGACTCACGTCTGCTGTTCGGACACCTCGTTTTCCTGGAATTTCTTTACCTTCAATTTCTTAATTTTTATGTATAACTATTTTTATATATATATATATATATATATATATATATATATATATATATATATATATATATATATATATATATATATATATATAAATAATTTATATTTAATATAAAATTTTATTTTTATATTTATTTTACATTGCTGCTATAATTTACATTTTTTTATTATTATAAACTATTATAGTTTTCATATAATTTTCTATGATTCTTTTATATTCATGTCAATTTTTCACAATTCTTTTATTTTCATATTTATTTTATTTTTTCTCTATTTTCACATAATTATATTTCAATTTTAATCTTTTTTTCTCATTACTTCATTCACAATTTTTTTATTTTGGTTAATGTTACAGTTTTTTTTTTCTTTCATTAAACAGTAATTTGTGATCATTTATTAAATGGTATATATTTATTTTAAATGTTTCTATTTTATATTTAGTTATTATTATAATAATATATGCGTCAATTTTGCATGTTAATTCCACATGTTAATTTTTAATGATTCTTCTCTGTCAATTTTTTATAATTCTTTTATTTTAATGAATTTTTCTCTATTTCCACATAATGTTATTAAAAAAATTCTCATTATTTCATTCACAATTTCTTTATTTTTTGTTAATTTCCCGGTTTTTTTCTTTTATTACAAAGTAATTTGTGAGCATTTTCTGTAAATTTGTCACAATTCTTTTATTTGCCTGTTTAATTTTAAATAATTTAATTCAAATTTTTATCTTTTTTCTCATTATTTCATTCCCATTTTTAACTTTTTTTATTTTCATGTTTTATTCTTCACACAATTGTTTTTTTCTCATAGTAATGTTTCATGTAATGTAGAAATTTTTCCAAATTTAGATTTTATTTTTAAATCAAATACACACTCATATGATTTTTTTTTCTCTTTAGAGTTACATTTAATGTTGTCGGAAGTCTACAAGACAAATTAGTTCCAGTTCTTGTTTATATTATATAGGCTACACACACACGCACACACACACACACACACCAGTCTGTTTTCTTTTTGGCTACTGAGAAAGTGCAAAGTTATTAAAAAGTAATTACGACAGTTACGAAAAGGTTCTACTTTTTTTTTTGTCTGTCTTTTTTTTTCCAGATAGCGAGAATACAATTAACGTCAAACCACCTGATTAACATGCAAATGAGTTCGCCTGAGGAGCAGAACAACAGCCGACCTGCAGACGTGTCGTGCAGTGGCTTTTAGAGGAAATCTACACGAAGGGTTTCACGCGGCGTTCTGAAAGGGTTCAGAAGGGGAAGTCGAGCAAAGATAGCTTTAGAGAGCCAACATGGAGGAGTGAAGAACCTAGTGCGGTGTAGAACACACAGAGAATCAGAGGCTATGCACAGAAACCTTAGATGATTCATGCTAATACAAAGAAAATAGTGCTGCTTCTTGCTAGCGTGTGACTTTCTTAACAAGGTTATTGTTTTGTTTTTCCAAATGAACAGAACTCAACTGTCTGGAAGATGGAAAAGAAAAAAAATAATAAGAAAAGAGGATAAAAAGGACCACAAGACCATCATTAGCGCTAATCAATTGCTAGCCAAACATCATTTTGACCTAGCAAGCAGCTATTCATAGTTATTTAGCTATCTTTCTTAAATTAATTGTCCTTGTTTACATTAACTTATATACAGATTATAAAAATGGACACTTTACCCAACAGGACAGTTAACAAGCTGGTGTAATGAGCGATAAGGTGAAGTTTTCACTAATGAGATGTTTGTTCTGAACTTTTCTGTATGTTTTCCAACATCTTCAGGACAGAGGAGTTTAGAGTTTACACAACAAGGTGCGATTTTTTTGTTAAAATATTCCAGCCTCTATAACCTTTATCTATCGTGAGTTACAACAGTTTGTTTTCTCAGGTCATGATATCAAACTCCTGGATCTGATCTAGAATTTAGGTGAATGTGAACGGAGCATAAAAAAAAACCCATCAGATCTTTTTTAAGCCTGGTGAAAGATCAACATGTTAGACACGCATACACAGACAGATATTCATTCATTGTCTACCGCTTATCCGATCTATTCTCAGGTCATGCGGAGCCTGTGCCTATCTCAGGCGTCATTGGGCATCAAGGCAGGATACACCCTGGATGGCGTCCCGAACCCATCACAGGGCACACACACCCCTCATACAATCACACAATCACACTCTATGGACAATTTAGAGATGCCAATCAACCTACAATGCATGTCTTTGGACCGGGGGAGGAAACCCCCCGGAGGCCCCAATGGGGAGAACATGCAAACTCCACACACACGGCGGAGGCGGGAATCGAACCCCCAATCCTGGAGGTGTGAGGCAAACGTGCTAACCACCAAGCCCCCTGTGCCCCCACAGACAGATATAAAAATATATATATATATATATATATAAAATAAATATTCACACACACACATGCAGAGTCGTATCAATCTCCCAGCATGCTATGGGATTTCCATCACCCGGAGCGGCATGAGGCCAGTGGAAATGAAGTGTTCGGCTGAATGTGATGCTCGAGACGACAATGAAGCCACGAAGCTGGAACAGATCTATTTTGAAGCTTTAGATGGAACGAGCAGTGGGAATGAAATCATTTAAGGCTTTAGGTCCACTTTGAGGATTACGTGTTATTCTATTTTCCACCACAGCACGCTCGAACGCTCTGATCTGATTGGACAGAAGGTCAGAAGTCTCAGACAGTTTTTCTGTCTGTAACACGAACCTCAGGATTTAGCATTTTATTATTTTTATATAAACACACTTGTTATAGTAATGTCTCACTCACAGGGACGTGGACGGCAGACACTCTACATGATCCAAGAATATTACTATACTATTCTACACTATACTATACTAAACTCTTACTGTAATTCATTATAGTATTGCTTTACTTCACTATTTAGTATAACACTGCACATATATCTCTATCACAGTAACTATAACACACTAAATTCTACTATATGCTATACTACAGTACACCAATGCATTAGTATACTAAACTATTACTATACTACAGTACAGTGCACCATACTACTATACTATGATAACACATTATAACACTATACTACACCATCATCATCATCATTTTCTGACACTTATCCAGAGCCAGGTCGCGGGGGCAGCAGTCTAAGCAGGGATGCCCAGACTTTACCCTCACTAGACACTTCCTCCAGCTCTTCCAGAGGGATCCTGAGGTGTTCCCAGGTCAGCCAAGAGACATAGTCTCTCCAGCGTGTCCTGGGTCTTCCCCGGACCCAAAGCTCATGACCATAGGTGAGAGTAGGAACCGAGATTGGCTGGTAAATCGAGAGCTTCGCCTTCCAGCTCAGCTCCTTCTTCACCAAAATAGACCGGTACATAGACCGCATTGCTGCTGCCGCTGCACCGATCCGTCTATCAATCTCACGATCCATCCTTCCCTCACTCGTAAACAAGACTCTGAGATACTTAAACTCCTCCACTTGAGGAAGGAACTCCCCTCCAACCTGGAGGGTGCAAGCCACCTTTTTCTGGTCGAGAACCATGGCCTCAGATTTGGGTTCAAACCCCCTTATGATTAAAAATATATCAAGGACCATTACGTCACCCGGATTGGCGTCACCAGGGCCCCACCCTGGAGCCAGGCCTGGGGTTGGGGCATGCAGGTGAGCACCTGGTGTCCAAGTCTTTGCCTGCGGGACCCGACCGGTCACAACCCGAAGAAGTGACGTAGGCCCACCTTTCCATAGGCCCACCACCCACAGGAAGGAGCATAAGGGTCTGGTGCAATGTGTTTTGGGTAGTAGTCATGGGCGGGGGCCCCGACGACCCAAACCCTGGACAAAGAATCTGGCTTTTGGGACACAGAATATCACCTCACTGGGGGGTAAGGAACCTGAGCTGGTGAGGGAGGTTGAGTGGTACCGGCTAGAGATAGTCGGGCTTGCCTCCACGCACAGCATGGGCTCTGGAACCCAACTCCTTGAGAGAGGTTGGACCCTCTTCTACTCTGGAGTGCCCCATGGTGAGAGGCAGCGGGCTGGTGGTCTTGTGGTCATGTCATCTGACCTTCAGCCGCATGTCTTGGATACTCTGGTGAAGAGAGGGGTAGAGCTGTCAATCAATCACCACCTGGTGGTGAGCTGGATACGATTATGGAGAAGGATGCCGGACAGACTTGGCAGACCCAAACGTATTGTGACAGTCTATTGGGAACATCTTGCTGATCCCTCTGTAAGGGGGGTCTTCAACTCCCACCTCTGGGAGAGTTTCAACCAGATCCCGAGGGAGGTTGGGGACATTGAGTCTGAGTGGACCATGTTCTCATCCTCCATTGTTGACGCAGCCATCCAGAGCTGTGGCCATAAGGTCTCTGGTGCCGGTCGTACCAGCTCTTGCACCCTCCAGGTTGGAGGGGAGTTTCTTCCTCAAGTGGAGGAGTTTAAGTATCTTGGGGTCACTGCACTGTTAGTACACACCACGATTGCATTGTATACTACACTACAGCGCTCTATTACTATATACAACACTAAATTATTACTCCCCTACATTACACTAGAGAACCACTTCTCAAACCTTAGCTAATACGGTAATAATTAGCTAATATTAAGCTTAGATAATAAAATAATAAGGAGATAAAAACTAAATCTGACAAGAAGAAAAAATGCACTGTGCTTGTTTCTGGTAATAAATAAATAAATAAATAAATAGGTAATCTGTAATGTATGCTGTAGCTTTCAGCAGAGAGCTTTAATGCAGCTGTTTAAATATTTTCATTCCCAAGCAGTGCTTCCACAGTCTAAAGGTTAAACCCAGTGTTTTCTAAGAGCTCTACTCAGTGAATGAGGTTAAACAAATACATGATATGATATCACTAACCTAATTATTAACCTAAACTACACTGTACTCTATATTTCACTTAATCTGATTCAGGCTCTTGGGGTATCAGCCTGCAGTCTGTGGATACTCGGTCCCATTACACTCCGTTTACTCAGGAAAGTTTTTGTAGTTAATTGATCACCATATCCACATTCCAGTCTAAAGCCTTCAGCAGAAGAGTGGAGTTTTAACGTATAAAATGGAGTATAACGTTATAATATACAAAAAAGAGAGCGAAGAGGATACATCTGGAATGGGACGTGATGGACACTATTTAAAAAAATAAGCTAGCAATCTGGTCATTTTTGTATTAGCAGCGATTCGGGCTGTGAGATTGAATTATGATGAACACACTAACACTACACTGTACTATATTTGCTTAGTATACTATACTATTACTATACTACAGTACAGTGCACTAATACTATACTATACCACCACTTTGGTATAGTACACTATCACTATACTACTGCACACTAATATTACTATACTCCATTATGCTACACTATACTACACTACATACTACCGCAGTCTTAGTACACACCACGATTGCATTGTATACTACAGTACAGTACACTAATACTACTCCATCACTATACTACAGTATTACAGTGCACTATACTATAATACAATGTTGCTACACTATACTCTACTATACCACACTATACTCCACTATACTACACAATACTCTACTATACTCCATTATTTTCAATTCAATTCAATTTTATTTGTATAGCGCTTTTAACAAAGAGCATTGTCTCAAAGCAGCTTTACAGAACATAAGAAACAATAAACATACAAACAAACAGTCCTAGATGTTAGACAAAATTTTCCCTAGTGAGCGAGCCTGAGGTGACTCAGGCGACTGTGGCAAGGAAAAACTCCCTTAGATGCTATGAAGAAGAAACCTTGAGAGGAACCAGACTCAAAAGGGAACCCATCTTCATCTGGGTGACACCGGAGAGTGTGATATGAACAATGTCCTTTCTGCATTAGTTGTGTGATGCAGATACAGCATGTGTAGGATGTTATGTATAAATTAATTAGGTGGTTGTTGTCGTCCACATAGGGTTGGCAGTGCTGCTTTGAATACTCCAGTCCTCAGAAAGCAGAACCTGGCTGGAGCTGGTCCATCTCTGGATGCCACTGGAGCTGGCACAATCTCTATATGTCTCGGGGACGGGTAGAAGAAGGGAAACATTATACTACACTGTACTCTACTACACTACACTATACGACTTTATACTACACTATACTCCACTATACTACATTATACTCTACTATACTCCATCATACTACACTATACTACACTATACTCCATTATACTACACTATACTCCATTATACTGCACTATACTCACTATACCCTATTATACTCACTATACCACTATATACTCACTATACTCTACTACTACTACTACTACTCACTATACTCACTATACTCCACTATACTCCATTATACTCACTATACTCACTATACTCTACTGTACTGCACTATACTCCACTATACTCACTATACTCCATATACTCCATTATACTGACTATACTACACTATACTCTACTGTACTGCACTATACCCCACTATACTACACTATACTCCATTATACTACACTATACTCTACTGTACTGCACTATACTACACTATACTCTACTATACTACATATATACTACAACTACATATACTCTACTATACTACACTATACTACACTATACTAAAGTATACTCCATTATACTACACTATACTCTACTATACTACATATAGTATAAAGCCTTCAGCAGAAGAGTGGAGTTTATTATAGCATTATTATATACAACAAAGAGAGCAAGGAGGATATATCTGGAATGGGATGTGATGGACGCAATTTAAAAAAAAAAAAAAAAAAAAAAAAAAAACTATCAATCTGGTCATTTTTGTAATTCAGTCGGTTATGATGAAAACCCAAGAGATTGAAATGTAATCTGGCTGTGTTGCGTCTAATGGACAGGGAGAGAGAGAGAGAGAGTGTGTGTGTGTGTGTGTGTGTGTGTGTGTGTGTGTGTGTGTGTGTGTGTGTGTGAGAGAGAGAGAGAGAGAGAGAGAGAGAGAGTGAGTGTGGACTTCTAAAAGGAAGTGAAAGTAAAAGTGCCTATTTAATAGCTGACATCATGTTCTAATTTCCAGGAAAGCCTGAAAGCCCCTGGCTGCTCCTCCTGCCTCCAGCACTGCCCACTGAATTATCAGTTCTATAAAACAGTAACATGTAGTCTGGACAAAACAGGAGACACTGCAGCAAGCAGAACAGCACTGCAAAGGTAAGACATCCTTATGTTTATTTCCAGATGGACCGCCATGCAAGTCGTTTTACTGGTCAATTAGAAAGCTGAGGAGAAAGTAAACACTCTGAGATGTTGTCAGCCTTCAAGCCATGTGTTTATTCACTCAGTCTTTTATCCAGGAGAGCAAACAGTCATTCAATCGCTTACTAATTAGCATTAGCATGTAAAATATTGAAAGATTTTGGAAGATTAAAAGTCGGAAGTTGGATGTTTTACTCCGTTTAATATGACAGAAATCAAGACAGATTTGCACTGTTCATGCAAGGAAATGGGCGTGGCTTCCAGGCGGAGTCGGTTAATATCACGGATTTGTTTCATCTACGCGACTGTCGATCTTTCTTGTGTTCACCTGCTGTTTTATTCAAAATTGAGAAAAAATGCTGATGTTAAAATGCTAGCATTAGCATGTCTGCTGCAGTCTGATTATCAGGCAAATAAACATTAAGGCAAAATTTCTGTTTAACTCATCTAAAAAAAAAAATCCTCACAAGGAGCGTTATTAAATGCACGGCTAACATGCTAACCATTCCACTAGCACGATAAGCGCTGCGCCAACATGTTAAAAGAAGCTACACACTCTGATGTAACTTATGGCATACTTCATGCCGTTATGGTGACACTAAATTTGTCTTCACAAAGACCATACTGTATACATACACACATACACACACACACACCACACACACACACACACACACACACACACACTACTCTGTTTACTACAATTAGCATGTTTAATATACTGCTTTTTCATGGATATGCAAATTTTCTGCTAAACCTGATGTTAGCTCTTAGGACCTTATGTATTATTTTAATTTAGTATATTAGCATGTTTACTGCTTATAAACTGCTTTGGGATTATCCTGCACATTATAACGCTAGCTTTAATACTTTAGCGTGCTTTCTATACTACTTTGCTTCTGTAATGCTAATCAGTGTATTAGCCTGGTTTATATGATAGTTAGCATTATAGCCGGTTTATTATCATGCTAGTTAGTCTGTTATGTTGTTAATCATCATGCTAGTTAGTGAGGATGTGAAAGGTGCAGTACAGAGTCAGCTTTACTCCCCATTTGGAGAGCGTGCTCACTCGGTTTAAAGCCTGGAACCTCCTCAAAATATTAATCAGCGATGTTCTTTTCCTGACTGAGTATTACATAACTCTGAATTCTGCTGAGTTCTTGTTGCTCTGCTTTTTATTTCCTCCATTTCCCCTGTAATCCTAATAATAATAATAATGATAATAAAAGTTCTGGTAGCACATCTGCTGTGTCGACATGTTTCTCATGTCAGGGGTCGAAGGTCAGCAGGTTTGAGCCTCTCGATGCATTTACCGAAAGCGGGAGATTCGGGAAAAGCGGAGGAAATGAGTGCAGATTAATGAGACGGAAGCGAGGTTGTAAACTTCATGGTGGAAAAGTGTTTAGCGCTGGAATGTTAGAGGTCAGGCTTTTGTTCTCTGTGTGACCTCTGACTCTCGCCTTTTCCTTTCAGAAAGAGGAATCACAAAATTGTGTAAGCAACATGTGTACACACACACACACACACACACACACACACACACAGTGAGTCCTGGAAGTCTTCATGCTTTTCTACTACAGTAAACACTTCTTTTAGTTTTTTTTCTTAGAAGATGAAACCAGCTTATAATCAGTTTGTTTTATTTATTTATTACATTAATTTTTAATGTATTTTTTAATTTAAATTATATATTTCTTTTTTTTTTCCTTTTTTTTTAAATTTGAATTCATTTCCTCATCCCAGCTCAAATTTAGGGTTATCTTCCATCATTTCTATTTTATTGGATTTTTAAATTTATTAATTTTTTTTTCTTTCTTTTTTCATGGACGGTAGCTACAAATTTGTGACCCAATATTCATTAAGATACACATTTATTTATTTTTGCTTATTATTTATAATAAATAACAATAGATTTTATTTGTACTTAACAAATTATTTGATTTTTTTTCCTCTGTAAGTGGCCCAGCCTATCTACAAAAAGATTTATTTCTCTCGTTGAAAAATGTTAAAATATAATATTTTAATGGTTTCGTGTCATGTTTTGGTTGTTTTTTCTTCTCTTAGCTCATGATGTGCAAGTAAAAAACACACAGCAGCTTCTGCTTCTGTTAGATCACTGCATTAAAAGCAGATTATTGATTTTCCCCCAAACAGGACATTACATAAACTCTGTCTGCTTTTAAAGAGCACTCTCTCTCTCTCTCACACTCTCACACACACACACACACACACACTCTCTCTCTCTCTTTCACACACTCTCTCTCTGTCTCTCGCTCTCATCAGTCACAGTAACTCTAAATTAATTCATAATAATGTTAGCATTTTATTCTGTTTATAATGTAAATTAGATTCTCAGTGCTTTCTCATTAGTTTATTGGTCTTGCAGGAAGCCACAGAGCTCCTGGTTGGTGTATGATAGAGGAGTGCGAGCTGGTGTGTCAGGATCATGGGGTGCCAGGCAGGGGAAATCAGACCCAAGGTGCTGGGATAGCCATGAAACAGGGTTTATTACAAAAAAAAGGCAGACACTTACATACACGGGAACACTGGGGAGAAAGATAAACTCAAAACTAAAGCTCGAGAACAAACAGGCAAACCATAACGACGGGAAAAATAACCTC
>JAUCMX010000001.1:34434493-34446993 GCA_033459395.1 Hemibagrus guttatus | reverse complement strand
CTGTGTCTCACACACACACACACACACACACACACACACAGATCTTCCATACAAAAGTCTTTTGCCTGTTGACCTTAAACGCTCTGATGAGATGATCTCACTGTAAAGATATGTTCTGCTGTGTGTTTGCACGCAACAGCTACCTCGCAGAACTCACCCTAAATTCCTAACTACTCCCGAGACTCGCGCTAATTCCTGCCTTTAATTCGGCCATGTGCCTAAAAAAAAAAAAAAACGAAACAAAACTCAAAACACATTTTGACTGAATCACTCCCTGCAGTGAATCGATTCAGAGTCGATTCAATTTCTGGGTGAAGTTCAGTGAGAGATTGTTGTGGTTTCTCCGGCTGTAAGAACCGCACCGAGGCACAGAACACTGGAGAGATGAAGAGGTGAAGAGATGGAGCATTTCATTTTAAGGCAGAATTTTTATAAATATTCAAAATACTGTCACCGAATTGCTGAGGAAACTGATTCACTTAACCTCCTTTTCCTCAGAGTTATTTATGGGGCTTGAATGTTGATAACCCTGCAGCCACAGAACTTCTGCTCACGGTTAGGGTTCAACGAGCTGTCCCGGGACACCGAACTGATGTACTGCAACTGTCCTGGGACTGATTTATTACTCCGGATTGGCTAATTTGCCTCAGGAAAAGAAAACAACCGAAACAGACCTTTATTTAAAAGCCAACACAAATACTGGTGAAGCAGTTACAAAATTCACTTTAGAGTGGGAGATAGATAGATAGATAGATAGATAGATAGATAGATAGATAGATAGATAGATAGATAGATAGATAGATAGATAGATAGATAGATAGATAGATAGATAGATAGATAGATAGATAGATAGATAGATAGATAGATAGATATTATGCTTCATTTGTTTGTTTTTGACTTAGTTGGAAAAAAACAAATACAAAAGGAAATTAACTAATTAAATCAACCAAAATCAATCAATTAATTGATTCATTAATAAGACAGAAAAGACCAGATGAATTACATACTTTAATAATGCAAAACAAAAGGAAGTAAATAATTAATTCATTAAATAAATAAAGACAGAAAAGACTACATTAATTACATAGAGTATTGTTAGCGTTTTTGTTTGTTTTGTTTTACACTTAGTTATTTCTATACTTTTATACTATGGCTATTTATTTATATTTGACTTTATTTAAATACAAATGCACAGATAAACATGTTGCGTGCAAAAGTTTTAGCACCGATGGCCAAACTTTATATTGTACTGATTTTTAAATCAGTAAACAATCTTCTGCAGATGTGACACACAGTTACTTTACAATTAATATAAAATAATTAAACAGTAATTGTGGCACGTGCAAAAGATTGGATAGAGTACAACACTATCGCTAACAGCTACAGAGCCTCCTGCTTCCTCCACATGCTGCTCATTTGCTCATTTACTTTATAAAACCCACCTTCCTGGTGATCAGATTACCCCTCCATCACTCCACAGATCCTGCTTCCAAAATGTCTGTAGATTTTATCGTGCATCCTTCAGACGTTGTGGCGTTTGTGAAAGCAGTGCTGTTCATTAGACCAGACCATCACCACTCCGAGTCTCGCCGACGGTCATTAAAGTCATCTGCGGAGTCAATTTGCCGTCCTGAACAGCACTCAGGCAGATCCTTCAGAGGTTTCTCCGTCCCTTAATGACGTTTCTGAGAAACAGCACTGTGAAAGCACTCGTATCCTTCATCAGCTTCGTGCACATTTTTAGATCCTCAGTTTGCCCAAAGTTGTTAAATATCAGAGTTTTAGAGTCAAAGGTTTTTAGTCCACGCTGGAATCTTCATCAGCTCCTAATCACAGCTCCTGACTTCATTATTTTAACGAGTCCCAATCAGTCAATTAAGTCCTAACGAGTTAAATAAGTTCCAAAGTTAATATTTGCTGCAGCGGTTATCTTTAATTCTTTACATTTTAGAAATCAATAAATCCTGGGAATTGGTCAGGGGATCGACAATTCTGCAGAGAACTGCATAAAACACAACCATGATTGTGGGGTGTAAACAAACAAACAAACAAATAAACAAAGAAATATAGCTGAATAATAAGCAGACAACAATTTTGTTGTAAAGAAACATATGCAAATGTATGTATACAAGTAAAAAAAAAAAACAATAAATAAATAATAAACAAACAAGCAAATATGAATACATACAGAAATAAATAAACAAAGAAAGAAAATAATATAAAGAAAATAAATTAGTATGAATAAAAACAAACAAATAAATAATAAGTAAATAAATAAATAAATAACTGAATAACAACAACAATAATAATAATAAATCTAAGTATATAAATAAATAAATAAATAAATAAATAAATAAATAAGACAAAAATCAATTTTTTGTTTATTATTATTAATAATAATAATAATAATAATAATAATAATAATAATAATAATAATAATAATAATGAACAAATAAATAAAACTATAGGTAAAATAATAGTAAGGAAATAAATGAATATAAATAAAAACAAACAGACAAATAAATAATAAATAAATAATTAAGTTATAATAATAATAATAATAATAATAATAATATACACAATTTAAGTAAATCCATAGGTATATATAAAATAATTAAATAAATAAATAAATAAATAACTGTTTTTTCTTTTGTCAGCTACGGAGTGTATTTTCTTTAAGTCATATTAAACATATCAAAGCCTGAAAACATCAGACGCAGCAATCAGAGTCGCCAGCAGCGAACCACAATCCATTTAAAAGCGAGGAGGATGTGAGCGTTGTGTTCTGTATTTGTGATGTCTGTCCCATTAGAGATTAGCTCGGATTACAAGCAAGATTATGCTAATCATCTGCTAATCAGGTGTTAGCGTACTGGGGAAAAAAAAGTCAAAAATCTGTCAGTGTGTGTTTTTGTTTTTTACTCATTTTCTCAGATCCTCAGGGTTTCTTCTCGGTTCTGCGTGAGGGCAGACTGCAGATCTGTAGCGAGACAGTAATGCAGACTTTAATGCGTGTTTCGCGTGCGCTAACACACCTGATTTATAGACTTGAACCTGCTGAATTGTCGAATCAGGCGTGTCAGAGCAGACAAGAAAGTCGTTTTGAAAATCCTGGACTCGTATTACTTCTCTGTTAAAAAATCTATCTAAATTCAAATGAAAGTAAACAAATGAAGGAAAAAAAACAAACAGATTTTCTCTGAAGAGAAAGAGTTCAGAGAGATCGTCTTTGTGTAGCAGCTTCTCGGGCCTGATCGCTCGTCACCGCACGTAATGGCCTCCGTTTCACAAACAGTGATAGCCGAGATGCCTTTTAAAGGTCCGGCTCTCTGTTTGCTTGCTGAAAGGGAAGCGCCGTGCAGCGTATTAAACAGTCACAAACAATACGACAAGGTCAGAGATAAGAGGAAGGAGGAAGAAGGAAAAGTCTGTGCTAACAAAGACATGCTAATGTTTGTGTGGAAGCTCTGCATGAAATCGTGTCGAAATTCTGCGCTAATCTCCAACGCGCAGGCAGGAATCTGCTCTGCTAGCGAGGCGACATCACAGCTAAAGGCAAGTTTAGCTACACACACACATACACACACATACACACACACACAGAGTGTTAAATGCTTCCTGCTTGTGATCTGAATTTTAAAATGACACGAGGTTTTATTTTAACGCGTGATCATACATTTGTCAGAAGTTCACATTTCGTGGTGTCACTGATCTGACTTGTTTTTCATGTTGGACTTTTTTTTGTTTTTTAACAAGAACATCACATTACACTTTTTATACATTAATAGTTATGTGTAGTTCCTGTTAGTCGCTTACGTTATAGCAGCTATAAACAGTCTTCCTTTTTCACTCAGTTTCTCTTTTGTAGCACTTTTGAAGTTAATAAGATAAAAAAAAAACTTCACCTCGGTCCTGAAGATGCTGGAGAGCTTGAAGCTACAGCTAGAAAGCACTGACACTGAAGACTCCTTCCATCAATAATAAATAAATAAATAAATAAATAAATAAGTCTCATCATGGCAAAAGTGAAGAAAGAAAGAAAGAAAGAAAGAAAGAAAGAAAGAAAGAAAGAAAGAAAGAAAGTCTCCTCACGGAAAAAGGAAAAAAAAAGGAAAATAAATAAATATATAAATAAATAAAGTCTCTTCATGGAAAAAGTTAAAAATAAATAAATTTAAAAAATTTAAATAAATTTTATTAATTAAGTCTCTTGTAAGAAAGGTAAAGTAAAGAAAGAAAGAAAGAAAGTCTTCTCAAGGAAAAAGTAAAAAAAATCTTAAAAATCAATTAATTAATTAATCAAGTCTCTTAAAAGAAAAAGTTACAAAATAATAAACAAACAAACAAATAAATAAATAAATAAATAAAGTCTCCTCATGGGAATAGTAAAGTAAAGAAAGAAAGAAAGAAAGAAAGAAAGAAAGAAAGAAAGAAAGAAAGAAAGTCTCCTCATGGGAATAGTAAAGTAAAGAAAGAAAGAAAGAAAGAAAAAAAAGAAAGAAAGAAAGTCTCCTCATGGAAAAAGTAAAACAATAAAAAGTAAATAAATAAATAAATAAGTCTCGTCATGGCAAAAGTGAAGAAAGAAAGAAAGAAAGAAAGAAAGAAAGAAAGAAAGAAAGAAAGAAAGAAAGAAAGAAAGAAAGAAAGAAAGAAAATCTCACGGAAAAAAAAACCCATAAAAAGTAAGTAAGAAAGTAAATAAATAAATAAATAAATAAATAAATAAAAAGTCTCTTCATGGAAAAAGTTCAAAATAAATACATTTTAAAAATTTAAATAAATTTTATTAATTAAGTCTCTTATAAGAAAGGTAAAGTAAAGAAAGAAAGAAAGAAAGAAAGAAAGAAAGAAAGAAAGAAAGAAAGAGTCTTCTCAAGGAAAAAGTAAAAAAATCTTACAAATTAATTAATTAATTAATCAAGTCTCTTAATAGAAAAAGTTAATAAATAATAAATAAACAAACAAATAAATAAATAAAGTCTCCTCATGGGAATAGTAAAGTAAAGTAAAGAAAGAAAGAAAGAAAGAAAGAAAGAAAGAAAGAATAAAAGAAAGTCTCCTCATGGAAAAAGTAAAACCATAAAAAGTAAGTAAGTAAGTAAATAAATAAGTAAATAAATAAATAAATCAATCAATAAATAAGTCTTCTAACAAAAAATAAATAAATAAATCCAGTTTTATTAAGGAATTGTGAGAAACATTATTAGACAGTATAATGAGCTCTGTGAAGCTCAACTTCTCCAAACGTCTCCACACCTCCTGATGTAGTGATGGTTCAGGAGTGGAGGTAGAACAGATATAGGGTGTTACGTCCCAAATTTAAATCACTTTAAAGCTCGCTCTGGCAGGAACGGCTCGGTGGCAATTGAGAAGGTGTGATTTAAGCCGAGGGCGAGGCGGAGACACGGCTGTTAGAGGCCAACGGCAGCATAAGTGTGCCCTTTACTTAATCAGAGTTTCAGCGTGATGCAGGAAACCAGGCCTCACGCCAGGAATGTCGAAGTACACGAGGGATTAGGAGCTTGTTTAAACACATGTTTAAAGACTCTGTGGTTAATGTCATAGTCTTACACAACACCAAGCTAAACAGAGAACTTCCTGTTCGCTCGCTCTCTTTAAAAATAAAGGTTTAATCATTTGATTTATTATGTACTACCTCTTTCACTCACAGGCCAAAACATTTAATTTCCTCCTGTTTATTATCGTGTCCATGTTGATGATTGAGCGTCTTTGTCCTGTCTCACTCCACAGTGGAGGTTAATATGAAGCTCATATGAAAGTAGACACTCAGGATTTTGAGAATTTGTAGTGTTTCAGAAAGATTTCTGTTTTTAGCCTGCTAGGGGTGATATATTCATAGAAAAGTTCCAAAGAAAACCTAAAAACGGTTATTTTTTTTTCCACACAAATGTTTGTATCTTCAACGTAAATGTTGACATCAAACCCATTTCTGCTCTCTGAGATGCTCCGGGTGCTTGTTCATCTAAAAAAGCAGCTCAGATTTCATCTTCAAGCAGTAAAATTCTGTGTAAGCTTATCCAACAGGGGGAAACACACACGTCGAAAACACACCTAAAAAATTAAGTGAAAAGGAAGAAATGGGGGAAAAAATGGATTTGGGAAAATATCTGAATAACAGATTTTTAATAAAATTAAAAAATTAACATCTGAAAACAAAGAAATCACTTTGTGTGAAACATTGCTTTGTAAAAAATGAAAATTAAAGGGATTGTTTGAAAATTCACGATTCATGTGAAATCAATTACCGTAAAATGAAGGAATTGTGTGGAAGTAAAAGTGGGCAGGGCCAAAGGAAACATTATTAATGCTCTATATACGCTTTTGTGTCAGGATTGTGAGTCTGTATGCACTTCGAGCCTTTATACAGCACCTCTGCTCTGTGTGAATGTGTGTGTGTGTGTGTGTGTGTGTGTGTTATATAAGCAAATAGAACTGAGGTTCATGAGGGAAGAGAATGGCATGTTTCTAGCTCTATAACTCGCCGTGTCTGGGCATGTGGCCAAAGCTGAAAGCACCAGAGCTCGCTTTCTTCTGTTTCTGCTGCTCCGCTGCTGCAGAGCGCCAGCTTTCCCAACTCACTGGAATGAATCTGAAGGAGAAAAACAAACCAAAAAAAAATGCTTAAAGTTCCTGGTTAATAATTACTATCATCAATCCATGGATGTGTCTAGACATGAAAAGGAAAGAAAGTAACAGGAGTGAAAATGGGCTGGAGAAAAGAGAGCGAGATGGACCCAAAAATCAAATCTTTATTTATTTGTTTATTTATTTATTTATTTATTGGGTTAGGGTTTGGGTCCAAGTTATTTATAAATTTATTAATTTATTTTATTTATTTATTTATTTATGTTTTATTTTTCAGTCATTCATTTATTTATTTGTCTATTTGTTTCATTTTATTTATTTAAAACTAAAATATTTTCTGCTGTTGAATCAGGGCTTTTTTTTTTTACTGTAAAGTAGAATGGAAAACACTTAAACACACACATGTCCAAGTTATTTATTTATTTGTTTGTTTGTTTCTATTTGTTTTTTCATTTTTTTCATTCATTCATTTATTTGTTTGTTTGTTTAATTTTATTTATTTAAAACTGAAATATTTTCTGCTGTTAAACAGATCAGGGCTTGTTAAAACGCCAATAAGGGAAGTTTGTGTTTTTATTAAGACACCTCTATAAGTTTACAGCGTGACGGTATTCAGATTTAAACTTGAACTTGCACAATTGGTGGCTGACTAAATACTTTTTTGCCCCACTGTGTATGTGTGTGTGTGTGTGTATATATATATATATATACACACACACACACACACACACACACACATACACAGTGGGGCAAAAAAGTATTTAGTCAGCCACCAATTGTGCAAGTTCTCCCACTTAAATAGATGAGAGAGGCCTGTAATTTTCATCATAGGTACACTTCAACTATGAGAGACAGAATGAGAAAAAAAAATCCAGAAAATCACATTGTCTGATTTTTAAAGAATTTATTTGCAAGTTATGGTGGAAAATAAGTATTTGGTCAATAACAAAAGTTCATCTCAATACTTTGTTATATACCCTTTGTTGGCAATGACAGAGGTCAAACGTTTTCTGTAAGTCGCCACAAGGTTTTTACACACTGTTGCTGGTAGTTTGGCCCATTCCTCCATGCAGATCTCCTCTAGAGCAGTGATGTTTTGGGGCTGTCGCTGGGCAACACGGATTTTCAACTCCCTCCAAAGATTTTCTATGGGGTTGAGATCTGGAGACTGGCTAGGCCACTCCAGGACCTTGACATGCTTCTTACGAAGCCACTCCTTCGTTGCCCGGGCGGTGTGTTTGGGATCATTGTCATGCTGAAAGACCCAGCCACGTTTCATCTTCAATGCCCTTGCTGATGGAAGGAGGTTTTTACTCAAAATCTCACGATACATGGCCCCATTCATTCTTTCCTTTACACGGATCAGTCGTCCTGGTCCCTTTGCAGAAAAACAGCCCCAAAGCATGATGTTTCCACCCCCATGCTTCACAGTAGGTATGGTGTTCTTTGGATGCAACTCAGCATTCTTTCTCCTCCAAACACCACAAGTTGAGTTTTTACCAAAAAGTTCTATTTTGGTTTCATCTGACCATATGACATTCTCCCAATCCTCTTCTGGATCATCCAAATGCTCTCTAGCAGACTTCAGACGGGCCCGGACATGTACTGGCTTAAGCAGGGGGACACGTCTGGCACTGCAGGATTTGAGTCCCTGACGGCGTAGTGTGTTACTGATGGTAGCCTTTGTTACTTTGGTCCCAGCTCTCTGCAGGTCATTCACTAGATCCCCCCGTGTGGTTCTGGGATTTTTGCTCACCGTTCTTGTGATCATTTTGACCCCACGGGGTGAGATCTTGCGTGGAGCCCCAGATCGAGGGAGATTATCAGTGGTCTTGTATGTCTTCCATTTTCTAATAATTTCTCCCACAGTTGATTTCTTCACACCAAGCTGCTTACCTATTGCAGATTCAGACTTCCCAACCTGGTGCAGGTCTACAATTTTGTTTCTGGTGTCCTTTGACAGCTCTTTGGTCTTGGCCATAGTGGAGTTTGGAGTCTGACTGTTTGAGGTTGTGGACAGGTGTCTTTTATACTGATAACGAGTTCAAACAGGTGCCATTAATACAGGTAACGAGTGGAGGACAGAGGAGCCTCTTAAAGAAGAAGTTACAGGTCTGTGAGAGCCAGAAATCTTGCTTTTTTGTAGGTGACCAAATACTTATTTTCCACCATAATTTGCAAATAAATTCTTTAGAAATCAGACAATGTGATTTTCTGGATTTTTTTTTCTCATTCTGTCTCTCATAGTTGAAGTGTACCTATGATGAAAATTACAGGCCGCTCTCATCTTTTTAAGTGGGAGAACTTGCACAATTGGTGGCTGACTAAATACTTTTTTGCCCCACTGTGTATATATATATATATATATATATATTACTGTAAATCACTGAGGAAGAGACAGGAGTCAGAGCTAGAGGTAGCAGAGCTGAAGATGTTGAGGTTCTCTTTGGGAGTGACAAGATTGGACAGGATTAGGAACGAGTACATCAGAGAAACAGCTCATGTTGGACGTTTGGGGGACAAAGTTAGGGAGGACAGATTAAGATGGTTTGGACATGTTCAGAGGAGGGAGAGTGAGTATATTGGTAGGAGAATGTTGGACATGGAGCTGCCAGGCAGGAGGCAAAGAGGAAGGCCAAAGAGGAGGTATATGGATGGAATTAATGAGGATATGAAGCTAGTGGGTGCAAGGGTTGAGGATGCAGAAGATAGGGATAGGTGGAGAGAGATGATTTGCTGTGGCAACCCCTGAAGGGAAAAGCCGAAAGAAGAAGAAGAAGAAGAAGAAGAAGAAGAAAAAATATATAGTACTGTAAAACTGGGCAAAACCCAGACATCAGTATGATGTTTATTGCTGGATAATGTCTGAGTCAGATCAAAGGTTTAAATGTTTTGTTTAATGCACACGCTTTACTGTTTTTTATCCTGCTTCCTAATCCTAATTCCTCATGATGAAGCACGGTTTTAAACCCGTATTCTCCTGATCTCACTCGTCACCGACATGCTGAGACATGCGAGAATCGAATCGTCCCAGCAATTAGGCGGCAAATAAACGAGGACAGCAGAGCGACTTTGATCAACTTTAATCTGGAGAAGGAAGCTGACTGGACAATGGGCCGCGTCATAGAGCTGACATTTCAGACTGAATATTAAAGCTGAGCTGTCTGAAAAGAGGATTCATAAAATCCCCACACACACACACACAGATATTTCCAGCTGGGCAATTCATAGTCAATGCCTTTACAGAGCAGTTACTGTGGCTGCAGAAAGCTCGGAAATAAACAAGTCAGTAAAATGGATTTTATTTAGAAATTTCAAACAATTAATCAGTTCAGATGAAATATGTAAAACGAGACAGATTCACATCTGTGCAGGAAATAAAGCGTGTGTGTAAAGTAGAACAGAGAACACTTAAACACAGACATGTTTGTTTGCTTGTTTCTTTATTTTATTCATTTATTGATTTATTGATTTCTTTGTTTCTTAAATTATTTATTTATTTTATTTGTTCATTTACTTTTTTATTCATTCATTCCTTTGTTTGTTTGTTTACTGTTATGTTTTATTTATTTATTTTATTCATTCATTTCTTTCTTTCTTTAATTTTTATTGCTTTATTTTATTTATTTGGGGGGTTTTTTTTTTTCATTCATTGTCTACCGCTTATCCGAACTACACTCGGGTCACGGGGAGCCTGTGCCTATCTCAGGCGTCATTGGGCATCAAGGACACACACACACGCGACAATTTAGACCGGGGGAGGAAACCGGAGTACCCGGAGGAAACCCCTGAGGCACGGGGAGAACATGCAAACTCCACACACATGGCGGAGGCGGGAATCGAACCCCAAACTCTGGAGGTGTGAGGCAAACGTGCTAACCACTAAGCCACCGTGCCCCTCCTCATTCATTCATTCATTTCATTTCATTTTTTATTTTTTTCTTCTTTAAACCCCCTACCCTACCCTGTTAAGAGCCCAGCCCTGTGGATGAGAACAGTTCAGAGGGCGTTGTAGCCGTAATCTTCTGTTTTATTCTTTACTGCTTTGTTGATTTCAAATCTTTTTTATTTCATCACACGGCGTCCTGATGAATCATAGAAAACGTGTCTTACAGTTTAGTCACACTGAAGACACCAGTTTTAAACAGCGTGTCCTTACACAGTCCCTTTTACCACAGAAACCAGTTTAAAGCTGTACTGCTGTTACAGCCGCTGCGTGGGACAAAACTTCACCTCGATCCACTTCAATCCAGACTTGGTTTTCACTTTCATTTGCTTTTTATTTCAGTTTAACTTCTCAACCACCTTCACTTTCTTTCACCAGGCAAGCACCTTGAGAGCACAGGTGTGATTCAGATTCACCTGAGGGGGAGGAGCCACGAGAGACACGACAGCACACGACTCAGCCATAAGAAACTGTGGAGTTTCTGGAGCGCTAACACACAGAACGGCTCTCCAGGTGAGTACAGGACTTTTTCTACATCCACAGTTTTACTCGACAGATGGAACATCAACATTATTCCTGTCTTACTTTATCTGGGTTCTGTAAGGGTTCTTCAGCTAGTTAATGGTTCAAGAGTTCTACATGGATCCATTTCTGAGATCATCTGCAATCCAGGTTTACTCTGAGAGGAACAAACTGAGGAATGTTTAGTCATTTTAAGGGCTCAGGTTTCTACATGGTTTTAAAGGGGTCAGGGATCTACATGGTTAAATGCTCAGGGTTCTACATGGTTAAATGCTCAGAGTTCTACATGTTTAAGGGCTCAGGGTTCTACATGGTTAAGGGCTCAGGGTTCTACATGGTTAAGAGCTCAGGGTTCTATATGTTTAAGGGCTCAGGGTTCTACATGGTTTTAAAGGGGTCAGGGTTCTACATGGTTAAAGGCTCAGGGTTCTACATGGTTAAAGCTCAGGGTTCTATATGGTTAAGGGCTCAGGGTTCTACATGGTTAAGGGCTCAGGGTTCTACATGGTTAAATGCTCAGGGTTCTACATGGTTAAATGCTCAGGGTTCTACATGTTTAAGGGCTCAGGGTTCTACATGGTTAAGGGCTCAGGGTTCTACATGGTTAAGAGCTCAGGGTTCTATATGGTTAAGGGCTCAGGGTTCTACATGGTTAAGGGCTCAGGGTTCTACATGGTTAAATGCTCAGGGTTCTACATGGTTAAATGCTCAGGGTTCTACATGTTTAAGGGCTCAGGGTTCTACATGGTTTTAAGTGCTCAGGGTTCTACATGGTTAAATGCTCAGGGTTCTACATGGTTAAATGCTCAGGGTTCTACATGCTTAAGGTCTCAGGGTTCTACATGTTTAAGGCTCAGGGTTCTATATGGTTAAGAGCTCAGGGTTCTATATGGTTAAGGTCTCAGGGTTCTATATGGTTAAGGGCTCAGGGTTCTACATAGGGTTTAAAAGCTCAGGGTTCTACATGGTTAAGGGCTCAGGGTTCTACATGGTTAAGTGCTCAGGGTTCTACATGTTTAAGGGCTCAGGGTTCTACATGGTTAAGGGCTCAGGGTTCTACATGGTTAAATGCTCAGGGTTCTACATGGTTAAATGCTCAGGGTTCTACATGTTTAAGGTCTCAGTGTTCTACATGGTTAAGAGGGTCAGGGTTCTACATGGTTAAGGCTCAGGGTTCTATATGGTTAAGGGCTCAGGGTTCTACATGGTTAAATGCTCAGGGTTCTACATGGTTAAATGCTCAGGGTTCTACATGTTTAAGGTCTCAGTGTTCTATATGGTTAAGAGCTCAGGGTTCTATATGGTTAAGGTCTCAGGGTTCTATATGGTTAAGGGCTCAGGGTTCTACATAGTTAAGAGCTCAGGGTTCTATATGGTTAAGGGCTCAGGGTTCTACATGGTTAAGTGCTCAGGGTTCTACATG
>JAUCMX010000001.1:34414493-34429493 GCA_033459395.1 Hemibagrus guttatus | reverse complement strand
TGAGGAAATTTGGCTCAGGCTTAAAAATCCGCACAGTTTCCCGCTTCGTGTTTGCAAACAGGCGACACGTCTGTTGACCGCGGATCGTTATCACAACCCAGAAGCCACTTAATCACTGCAACACAATCCACAGAGGGGATTAGTTAAACACACTAAACACAGAGCAGTGTGCTTCACTGTCTCGTTACCCCGCCCAGCGAGGTCAACATTACACAAGCTAACTGTAAATAAAAAAAGCTTTTACAAGTTCGAAAAACAAAAAGAACTCAACTGTACATGTAAATAACACAATGACATCATAATGCACTACGCCATAATCCAACAGGCTAGTGTCATGGTGATTAGCAACACGCTAACAAATTGCCACGTATTAACATTTCTAACCTTAGGTGCTAGCTAGCGCTTTAGCTGCTAATTAAACAGAAAAAACAAGCTAATTAATTTAAATCCAAACGTTTTTTGTTTTATAAAAAAACGAACGCTTCATGATCTTCAGATGCTAGTGAGCTAATCTTTTTTTTTACACTTCTACAACTTCCTGTGAGACGTAAACCTTTTCGCTAAATGACAGTGCAGAGTTTTTTTTGAGTCTCCAGGGTCAGAACTTTGTAATAATACCGAGAAAAATACGATAAAGCTGTAAGATTTTCGACTTTATGCTTTGCAACAAGATGAGGAAATGATATTTGTGTATTTTTATACGCCGAGTTCTGAAATCTGTCTGGATTGCCTCTGATTAGCAACCAGCGACCTCCGTATCTCCAGACAGCGAGCCACAATGGCGTGAAGGTTAAAGATTCTGCTTTGTTTAAAAACGTCATGAATTCACAGAATCTCCGGCGCTGCTGCTGGTGTTGGATCATATTGATATAAACCGACTGCTAATGAGTTCAGAGAATTAATTTCCTCCATGATATTGATTTCTCTGCTCCTTCACACGGTCATCGCTTATTTTTAATCTCTTCTGCTGCCGTAGTCTTTCTATTACTGGCTGTCACTTCATTCTCTCTCTTATTCCCTGATTATTGAGATTGTGCTCAGCCTTGCGCTCCTCTACACCCTCTAAACACTCTTACGTCTTCCTCTTTGCTGTAATTGTGTTATCCAGAAGGACCTTGACACTCGTTTCTTCCCGCCCACCTGTCCGGGCTTCGGCCCTGGATTCGGAGACTCCTTATGAAAGCATTTTTCCTCGCTTCCTCGCTGAAATGTTTCTTTTTTTGAACCTTCGAGTAAAAAATCAAATAGAAATATTAACACCTGGTGGATGTGGAGAACGGAGCATCACGTGATCTGAAGCATACCTACTATTTTTTTCTCTCTATCTCTCTGTCCGTCGAGCTATATGTCCCACTCTCGAGCTCCCAGTGTTCTGAGTCTCCAATGTGACCACTTCTTCTTTCCACACCTGCTTTGTTCCATCCAAACACTCTACCCCTGGTTGGAGTCTCGTCGCTTGGTGGTGGTCACTGCTGCTGGGGATAGATCTTCGTGGACAGCCTGTGAACCAGGGGACTGCTGTGGATAACACCACTTGGAGACCATCACACCGTCTCTGAACTGCTTTCGTGTTGGTCAGCTTTCAGCAGGAAGGAATTAGTGCTAAGTCTGTAATGAACTCAGAAACTACACTGACCTGTTAGTTTTTGGTTGCACAATTCCATGTTAATATAAACTGTTGTAGAAAGGAAATTCTCAGCATTTACATTTACTGTCCATTTAACGTCGCCCAGATGAGGATGAGGTTCCCTTCTGAGCTTGGTTCCTTTCAAGGTTTCTTCCTAATATCATCTCAGGGAATTTTTCCTCACCACCGTCACCTCAGGCTTCTCGTTAGGGATAAATGTTAGGGATAAATAATAACTTTATAATTTTTCTATAATCTGTAAAGCTGCTTTGTGACAATGTCCAGTGTTATACAAAGCGTATACAGAGTTTAAAAAGTGCTATACAAATAAATTGAATTGAATTGAATGTACCTGTGCTTGGAATGGACCACATTTAATCTCAGGTTCAAGAAGAAGCATTTATTATCACCACACACACATTCCAGCAGAGGAAGTCGGGGTCAGAGCACAGGGGCAGCTACGAACAGTGTAGCAAAGGAGTGCAGTCAAAACAGTGAGCGAGGTCAGGGTAAAAAAAAAAAACAGGCAAAGATCAAAAACCAGAAAGTCCAAAAGTCCACTCAAAGTCAAAGAACCAGGCAACAATGGAACAAAAGGCTTGGTAATGCAGACAGAGCTAACAATACTTCGCGTACATACTAAATGGGTTTAAATATGCTAAGAGACAGGAAGTGCAATGATGACCCAGAAGTGCCTCAAAACCCGGACCTCTCTGGCACTTAGGAGGAGAAGTGTCCAGGGGGGCTTGAATCCTGACCTTCAGATCAACAACCCAGAGCTTTAATAAATTGAGCTTCCACTGCCCCAAAATCACCACTGCTGAGACTTCTGGGACCTGGCTTTTTTTTCTCAACACTATAAAGTCCTGTAAGGTAGATGCTGGAGTATCTGATCTTGGGACAAATATTTCATCTCTTATCAACGCAGTGATTCTGATTAACCCCAAATAAACATGTTTTTCTGTAGGATTTTCTGGAGATCTTCTTGAAGCCAGGGTCTGTAAAGATCGTACAAAGATCTCTACAACGTAAGCATGGTATAGCTGAAGAATTTCCTAAAATATTACATTTACTTTTACATTTTAAGACAATCAATAGACACCGTGATCCATCACCGTTGGTCTTCTGAAGAAGATGATGCTCAACAGTTTGGACCAGAGATTGAGTCCAGATCTAAATCTTATCAAATGCCTGTGGAATGGTATGGGAGAGGTCGCGGTGCGCAGGAATACACTCACTCAACAAATCTGGTCATTATTATTGTTCTTTTGGTTATTTCCAGGAGCTCAGCTCAAGGAAAACATTCTTTTGCCGGTGCTCTGACCTGTCTCAGCATGCTGAGGTATGAATTCAGCTGAGATCTTTATCTCATTCCTCAGAACAGATTCTGCTTTCAATTTCAAGTCAGTTTTGATCAAATTGTCTGTAAATGTGAAACAGAGGTAAAAAGGAGGGAAAGGTGAAATGTTTTGTAGTAATCGCGCAGAGCTACACTTAAACCACGAACGTTCCAGCGTGTGGACGAGACACACCGCCACGACATGGTGGTCTGATAGCGATAGGAGCTAATGACGATCATAAGTTTAGCTCCAATAACAACAACCTGCAATAAACTATTACTTAGACCATTATATACACCGCAGAAATGTGCTGCTTATGGTTTTATTTATAAATTAAAGAGAACACTTTTACGTGTGTTATAGCAGCTATGAATATTTGCTCCATCACCACAACTTCTTTCTTCTCTCTCTTTCTCTTGAAGCTAATAAGACAAACAAATGCATGTTAGCATGTTTAAACTACTGCGTTAATACAAGCCTCAATCTTCTTCTGCCTCTTTTCCTTCACAGACACACAGCTTTACTAACACAGATATGAATCACACGGAGAGGAGACATGACCAACATGATAAAAATCCAGAGCCCAGAGAGACAGAGCTCTCTAACAGGCAGAACCTTGAGGATCTTCAGGTGAGTACAGGATTTCTCCACAACACTCTAGAAGTTTCTCCACATCCCACATAGAAAGATTGAAATGACTCACGTACAAACGAATCCTTTATTCCTTCGTTCTTCAATTCAACGTTCTTTGATTCTCAACAAGGTTCCACTTCTGAAAGAGAGAAACAAACGGAGGAAACTTTACAGAGGACATTGATTTTTTTTCCCCCTTAAACAGCGTCCTTCCTCTGATGTCAGGGTCTTTCAACACAGAACCTTAGAAGACATCGCACAAGTAGGTACTTCTGTGTTTACGGTTCTTGGTACATGGTTTGCTAGAGGGTTCTGCACAGAACTTTAATCATTTGAGAGGTATTTTATTTTGGTTGAACTTTCTGTTTGAGAATTGAATATATTTTTGTGAAGTTGTAAAGTTTTATTTCGCCTTTATTTCGCCAGAAAAAGTTTGAAGTTAAAAATGTGGTGGAAAAACTGACACTACAGTAAAATGGTGTCATTGAAATACTTCTTCCATTCGTAAATGAATTAAGGAACATCGAAACAGATTCATCAGGTGCTGCATAAAAACCATAAAGAGACTTTTTCCGTAAAAATCTCTCGTGCAAGAGCGTCCTGCCGTAATTAATCAAGAGTAAGTCGTTAAGGTGAGTTATCATGGATGTTTCTGTGTGTATAAAGATTTTACCATTAGCATTATTCAGTACACTGTTACTCTGAATCATAATTTCAGTCAGTAATGCGATAAAAATATTGCACATTTACAGCATTTAGCAGACATCCTTATCCAGAGCGACTTACATTTTTCTCATTTTATTCATCTGAGCAATTGAGGGTTAAGGGGCTTGCTCAGGGGCAGCTTGGTGGACCTGGGATTTGAACAATAAAATGATGTATAAACAGACGAGCTGAAGAATTTTAATGTTAGAATGCAAGAAGTTGATGCACCAATGGTGCGTGACCGGTACGTGACACAAGGAAATGATACTTCACCCCGAAATCTGTATGCACGCTGCTTAAATAAACCGGGATGGCACACATCAATACACGTGATAACGTTCTGGACGTGTGTTTTTTTTTCAGTACTTTGTTGTTTCCACTGTTCTGAAGATTTCGGTCTACACAGTAAAATCGTGACGCCATGAGAGCCTCTGCGTTCCTCACTCTGACCATCCTGCTCACCGCCGACGCAGGCAAGCAGACGTCCACTTCATCTGCATTTCACCACCTCCTTTCTGACCTCTCTCCACTAATCCCCTCATCCCTCTCTCTCTTACATCTCTCTTATCTGTGAAGTGTGTTGAAGAACTTCTTCATGGCTCAATCAAGCTCCATGATGAAGACATGATGTAGAACTTCCCAGAATTCCACTGGAATTTGAAACGTTGTTTTTTCTGTACAGGTACAAATGAGATCAGCATGAGCACGATACAGTCGGTGAACGCAACGTGCCGTGAGAACGTCACTCTGAAATGCACCATGAATGTCGACAGGAACGTCACGGTGGTCGACTATTTCTGGACACAGGTGGGGATCATTATGGTCAGAAATCAGAGAGTCTGACGATGTCATTTTCCTCAAACGTCCTCCAGTGTAACAGTAACACACTCAGAATAGGATTTAAAAATAACCTCCATTTCTGTAGTAACTCTGTCGTCTTGCCTATAATGTAAACTTTTCTGTCTTTTTTTCAGCCTGCTATGAAGTAGAACCTCAGAAGAGTGCTTCAGAAAGCAGGTGGACAAGTTCCCTGGTTTCATTGACAGCGATTCTGTCGCTCATTTCGGATCCCGGGATATAAAACACGTCACAGAGGAATGAAGTTTTTCGTTTATTTGGTTTTGTTTCTTCGAAATTCTTCAAAAGGTTTACGTCTTATCGGTTTCAGTCTTTCTCGAGGACTTTCTTTTTTTTGGTTTATGGACATTTTATTTGTTCAATACTGCCATCTTGTGGTCATACAAAGGAAAAATATTCACTACAGTGAGAAAAAAAACACGAAGATGGGATTAATGGGATTCTGAAAAGACTGCAGGAGAGCGATGTGATGGAGTTGATTTATTTATCTATATGTATAAGTGGATGGAAGGATTAATGGTTGGGTCAAGAGATGGATGGAGGTATGGATGGAATAGATAGTAAAAGGATGGATGAATAGATGAACTGAAGAATGTAAGAATTTGAATGTTAGAATGCAAGAAGTTGATGCACCAATGTATGGATGGATAGATGGATGGATGGATGAATGGATTAATAGTTGGGTCAATGGTTGGATGGATGGATGGATGGATTAATTGGTTGGGTCAAACGACTGATGGATGGATGAAAGGATTAATAGTTGGGTCAATGGATGGATGGATAGATGGATGGGTGGATTAATTGGTTGGGTCAGTGGATGGATGGATGGATGGATGGAGTAATTGATGTGGATGGATGGATGAAAGGATTAATAGTTGGGTTAATGGATGGTTGGGTGGTTGGGTGGGTGGATGGATGGATGGATGGATGGATGAATGGATGGATTAATTGGTTGGGTCAATCGACTGATGGATGGATGAAAGGATTAATGGTTGGGTCAATGGATGGATGGATGGATGGATGGATGGATTAATTGATGTGGATGGATGGATGAAAGGATTAATAGTTGGGTTAATGGATGGTTGGGTGGTTGGGTGGATGGATGGATGGATGGATGGATGGATGGATGGATGAATGGATGGATTAATTGGTTGGGTCAATCGACTGATGGATGGATGAAAGGATTAATGGTTGGATCAATAGATGGATGAATTTGTTCATGCGTAAATGAATGAATTAGCTGATGGATGAATCAGATACAAAAAATAACTCTCTCTATCTCTCTCTCTATTACACACACACACACACACACACACACACACACATTTTTCTGCTTTGAACACACACTGAATAAACCCTATAAAGGTCCAGTCCAGGGTTCTAAGCCTGCAGTCTGAACACATCTCTAACAGAATCACGCTGTGTGTTAAACTGGTTGTCATGGAGGGAAACCAGACCAGGGACAGTCACATGACCGGGCTTTGTTTTATATTTTTTTCCCTCAGCCTTGAACGCTACACAACACTACACTACAAAACACTACACATCTGGATACAACTCAGAGAATTGAGACAGATGTGTGAAATCTTTGGATTGTGTTAATATTATAAACATCAGACATTTTATAAAATATAGTATGTTGTGAGAACATGTGTCTCATGCAGTTTTAAACACGAAGAATATGCAAAGTGGCCAAGAAGGTAATCTCAGGTGTGATGTCTACTGTGTCATTAAACATCCCAAATAACAGATTATATAGATTTTCTTTAACACTTTGTTATAATGAGCACTTGTGTCATTTACATCTTTAACCAGAAGTCAAGCTAAAGAGCTGACGTTAACCAGCTAGTGACTCGCTAAACAATATCTAATAACAGAGCATGTCGAGCAAGTGAACATTTTGTCCTCAAAGTTGATGTGTTAGAAGCAGGAAAAATGGACAAGTGTAAGGTTTTGAGCGAGTTTGACGAAGGGCCAAATTGTGATGGCTAGACCACTGGATCAGAACATCTCCAAAACTGCAGCTCTTGTGGGGTGTTCCCGGTCTGCAGTGGTCAGTATCTATCAAAAGTGGTTCAAGGAAGGAACAGTGCTGAACCGGAGACAGGGTCATGGGTGGTCAAGGCTTATTGATGCACGTGGGGAGTGAAGGCTGGCCCGTGTGATCCGATCCAACAGACGAGCTACTGTTGCTCAAATTGCTGAAGACGTTAATGCTGGTTCTGATAGAAAGGTATCAGAATACACAGTGCAGGACGGTTCAGGGCTGTTTTGGCAGCAAAAGGGGGACCAACACAATATTAGGCAGGTGGTCATAATGTTATGGCTGGTCGTGTTTTTGCAGTTTTTTTTAACATGTTGAGCATGAAACTAAACTGAATATCAAACAAACCCCAGAGCAAGCAGACAAAAAGAGCTGTTTAAGTTCATGAGATAACTAGTGTGAAACAGGAAGCAGGTGTGTGAGCGTTCAGGTGTGTGAGATGAAAATAAAGTCCGTTCTGGATCCGGAGCAGGTTTGGGGGGCGGAGCTGTGTTTAGCGGTGGTTTCTGGAACAAGGGCGGAGCTGAGATCTGATAGTCGCCGTGGTAACAGACGCTTTAATTAGGAATATTGCTAAAAAAAATAAATAAATAAATAAAGTGCGTCCATGACTCACATACACATGTGGCTCTAACATTCTCTTAATGAGCTCCTAAACATCCAACAGATCAGATTGGTCTGATTCATGATTAAATGTGTTCCCAGAAACGGTCTTACCCTCCTTTACGCTTACCAGCAGGTGTGTACGTGTTCAGGTGAGTGAGATGAATGTAAAGTCCGTGCTGGAACCGGAGCGGAACAGCGCCGGAGCTGGACGGGATAGTTGCCACGGTAACGGATGCTATCATTAGGAATATTACTAAATAAATAAATGTCCATCAGCCTGATAATCGGTGTGATTAATGATTAAAATGTCGTCACAGAAAACACCTTTTAAGCTCTTTGACTCTTTTAAGCTTCCATTTTTGATTGAAGTTTTAATATTAATGAATGAATATCCTTAAATCCGGACGTTAGTTATATAACCAAACTACGTTGAATCGCAGTTTCTTTACTTTTTCTGCATCATAACGTCCTGTGACTGCCTGAGACATCAACCATTTCAGAGTATAATGCTTTTTTTGGTGTATATTTTTTTTAAAACAATGGCGCCCCCTAGTGGTCAGGGCGAGCAGCATGACCAGCAGTCTTCTTGTGAGACTTGTGCAATCTGATTGGTCAGAAGGTGTTGATTAACTCTCTTTAAACTTTTTTTTTTTTTAAACATATTAATATGATGTACTCTTCCATATGGAGGCACGTATATTACAGCTATGTTTCTGTAATGTAACTTTCAAGTTTCACATTTTTGAAATCTTAGAGAGAGAAAAAACGAGTTTGATGAAGAAGCATCAGTTTATAACGTAAGCAACAACAGGAACTCGATTTCTGGACGTTACGGATTATTAAACGTAACTATAAATGGATAAAGTTCTTAAATAAAGATATATCTTTATTTCATATACCATCCTTGGGGGTTGGGGTAAGAGCGCAGGGTCAGCCATCATACAGCACCCCTGGAGCAGAATAGGTTAGGGGCCTTGCTTAAGGGCCCAACAGTGGCAGCTTGGCGGTGCTGAGGCTTGAACCCCGATCTTCCGAATTTAATTATGCTGCCAAAATAAACTCACCTGTGTAATTACAATCCAAGTACAAAAGATCGTCAGTGATACTGGTGGATGTCACAAATGACATGATTTTTTATTTATTTATTTTCCAGGGAAACACCGGATAGTGAGAGATCTGGGTCATGATGATGATGATGATGATGATGATGATGATGTTTGCACTTGTGTTTAAATACCTATCAGGATTAGTCAGAAAGAGTAAACACACACACACACACACACACACAGAGAGCACTAAAATGAGAAGGGTGTGCCTCAGTGTTCATACAAGAGATAAGAGCTAAAACACACACTAACACACCTCCGACTACGGCGCCACACACTACCTTCTACACAACACGGTCCACATAAACATCCAGAACATTTCCTCCTGCAGACTCACAATATCATCATCATCATCATCATCATCTGGTCTTATATAGAGTTTAATAATCCAGCACAGAGAATTCCTTTACGTTTGATTTTCTAGCACGGTTCTGTGGCTTTAATGGGAAATAAATGGAGTCTGACATGAAGTGTACCAAGCGATGTTCATGTGTGCAATCAATAAAACTCTTATTTCTTATGCAATTGAAGCTGCTGTTCGAGACGCCACTGATCCCGATCCCAGTATCAGCATCGGGAGTAGAAAATAATGTCATTTGCACACGCTCAGTACACACAGCAGGTCACATGACCATGAACGTTACTTAAATTTATATAATTTTAATCTGCTTGAGGCAACAAGTATAGTCTGTGTCTGGGGGCTTGGTGTCTGGACCCTGAAAAATGCTGATTGCAGCTTTAATATTGCAATGTAAGTGTTATTTATCTATCTATCTATCTATCTACAGTGGAGCAAAAAAGTATTTAGTCAGCCACCAATTGTGCAAGTTCTCCCACTTAAAAAGATGAGAGATTCCTGTAATTTTCATCATAGGTACACTTCAACTATGAGAGACAGAATGAGAAAAAAAAATCCAGAAAATCACATTGTCTGATTTCTAAAGAATTTATTTGCAAGTTATGGTGGAAAATAAGTATTTGGTCACCTACAAAAAAGCAAGATTTCTGGCTCTCACAGACCTGTAACTTCTTCTTTAAGAGGCTCCTCTGTCCTCCACTCGTTACCTGTATTAATGGCACCTGTTTGAACTCGTTATCAGTATAAAAGACACCTGTCCACAACCTCAAACAGTCAGACTCCAAACTCCACTATGGCCAAGACCAAAGAGCTGTCAAAGGACACCAGAAACAAAATTGTAGACCTGCACCAGGCTGGGAAGTCTGAATCTGCAATAGGTAAGCAGCTTGGTGTGAAGAAATCAACTGTGGGAGAAATTATTAGAAAATGGAAGACATACAAGACCACTGATAATCTCCCTCCATCTGGGGCTCCACGCAAGATCTCACCCCGTGGGGTCAAAATGATCACAAGAACGGTGAGCAAAAATCCCAGAACCACACGGGGGGACCTAGTGAATGACCTGCAGAGAGCTGGGACCAAAGTAACAAAGGCTACCATCAGTAACACACTACGCCGTCAGGGACTCAAATCCTGCAGTGCCAGACGTGTCCCCCTGCTTAAGCCAGTACATGTCCGGGCCCGTCTGGAGTCTGCTAGAGAGCATTTGGATGATCCAGAAGAGGATTGGGAGAATGTCATATGGTCAGATGAAACCAAAATAGAACTTTTTGGTAAAAACTCAACTTGTGGTGTTTGGAGGAGAAAGAATGCTGAGTTGCATCCAAAGAACACCATACCTACTGTGAAGCATGGGGGTGGAAACATCATGCTTTGGGGCTGTTTCTCTGCAAAGGGACCAGGACGACTGATCCGTGTAAAGAAAAGAATGAATGGGGCCATGTATCGTGAGATTTTGAGTAAAAACCTCCTTCCATCAGCAAGGGCATTGAAGATGAAACGTGGCTGGGTCTTTCAGCATGACAATGATCCCAAACACACCGCCCGGGCAACGAAGGAGTGGCTTCGTAAGAAGCATGTCAAGGTCCTGGAGTGGCCTAGCCAGTCTCCAGATCTCAACCCCATAGAAAATCTTTGGAGGGAGTTGAAAATCCGTGTTGCCCAGCGACAGCCCCAAAACATCACTGCTCTAGAGGAGATCTGCATGGAGGAATGGGCCAAACTACCAGCAACAGTGTGTAAAAACCTTGTGGCCACTTACAGAAAACGTTTGACCTCTGTCATTGCCAACAAAGGGTATATAACAAAGTATTGAGATGAACTTTTGTTATTGACCAAATACTTATTTTCCACCATAACTTGCAAATAAATTCTTTAGAAATCAGACAATGTGATTTTCTGGATTTTTTTTTCTCATTCTGTCTCTCATAGTTGAAGTGTACCTATGATGAAAATTACAGGCCTCTCTCATCTTTTTAAGTGGGAGAACTTGCACAATTGGTGGCTGACTAAATACTTTTTTGCTCCACTGTATCTATCTATCTATGTATTTGTTTGTTTGTTTGTTTATTTATTTATTTATTTATTTATTTATTTATTTATTTATTTATTTATGTGTTTGTTTATTCGTTTGTTTGTTTGTTTGTTTTTAAAGCAGAAAATTTCAAAGGAAAAAAAAACAGCCAGGGTCAGATATCAGCTGTAACAAATTCGATGTAAAATAATTATATAAAATAAATATTAATTATTAATGTTTGTTTATGAAGCATATGTTTGTTTTAAGCTAGATGTTTGTTTTATCCACGTACATACTAAGAGAAAAAAAAATAGAGAGTTAACAGATTATTTAATGAGTTACATCAGAAATATTTAGATATAAAAAATAATAATAAATAAAAGAAATAAAAAATACTCCCATGTTTAAATTCTATGAGACTGAAGTGTGTTTATCTGAAACTGCGGTCCATCCTTAACACACCAGAAGCTCATCCATCAATAAAACTGATAACACAATCTATAATATAATCAATAATGTAATCAATAATATGGATGTTTTTAAAGTGGAGGTTTGGCTCCGAGAGCTCGCCTCACCTCCCTGCTGAAATCCCGATAAGAGCTCCAGCTCAAGTGGACGAGGCTGGTGTTTGTGGAGGTCATTTGTGTAACTGACCTACATCTGTAGAGCAAAGAAAAAGCAGAGTGAGGAGAAGGTTTTTTTTCTTCAGGAGTTGAAGAGTCACTTTGGTCTTGAAGTTGAAGTCAAAGTGAGGCGTGGCCGTCTTTACTCGTTCGGGTCAAATAGAGCAGGATTTGAGGCGTGTTTGCTGTGGGACTCCAACATGTCTGAATAAACAAATGGAATTAACTTCCTTAAACAAATAATACAAATATTTTACAAATATAAAAATAAAATATACAAAATACAAATATTTTATACCTGCAAGATACGGTTAATATATTCTCTATATAGAAATATTATTTATTACACGTCTGCTATTCTATTACACGATTTCTGATAAGGATTTATTTGTTTGTATTTTTGTTTGTCCATTTATTTATTTATTTTTTATTTATTTATTTATTTATTTATTTATTTATTTGTGTGTTTATTTCACAACACATTTGTTATTATATCAAAACTTTTGTATTGTTATATTCATAAAAATAATACTGTGTGTATGAGTGTGTATGAGTCATATCTCTGTTTTTAAGGAAGTTTTGGTTAATGAGTGTGCGTGTGTGTGCGTGTGTATGTGTGTGTGTGTGTGTGTGTGTGTGTGTAAGAGGTCTCATCTGTTAACCTGTTACAATCCTGCTGCTTGGCCATTACCATGGAAATGTGTGTGTGTGTAGAGAGAGAGAGAGAGAGAGAGAGAGAGAGAGAGAGAGAGAGAGAGGGAGAGAGATAGGGACAGAGAGAGAGAGATTTAGGGACAGAGAGAGAGAGACAGACAGACAGACAGCAAGAGAGCTGAAGGTGAAGACAGTCTGCTCTGAAATCAGTCATTCGTCTCCTGGCCTGAAAAGTTAGTGTTAGTCTCCAGCTGACTCCAGATCAGTTCTACACAGTCAGTTGTGATTAAGAGCATGAGGTTAGTGCAGGACTCACTGACCTCTGATCAGTGAACTGTGCGCTTGTACAACAGAAGAGTTCAGTAGTGCAGCACTAGTACAGACCTGCTGAACATGCTGAACCTGCTACAATTAATCTAGGTTAATGTGAAATCCAGATAGTGTCGTGATTCTCACACACGCACACACACACGCACACACACACACACACACGCACGCACAGAGCCTTTTATATCTGGACTGATGTTTGATTTTAGTGTGTAATCGTTGATATGAAAAATGACTTTTACTTCCTCAGGACGAGGTTACGCTTTTTTTTAATGAACTAAACAAATAATAAAAATAAAAATAAACAAACAAATAAAACAGAATAAATGTAAGCAGCGGAAGTCTCTACGGCTCGTTATTTCTTAGCTGCAGAAAATCCAGCTAACGTTACAGTACAAGTCTTCGGTGAGTTTAAAGAGTTACACAATTTGTTAGCATTAGATAATTCGAACCCAGCTCACGGTTTATCAAGCTTTAGCGTTCTCTCATGTCCAGCCAGAGATGTAGATTTGCAAAATCTTGTTTTTATCAGCTGAAATTTCACCATCGAGAAAATATGCACAAAAGCCGTTTCACAGCAGACTGGAGATAAGAGCTGGCTGCTGAGCGTGTGTGTGTGTGTGTGTGTGTGTGTGTGTGTGTGCTTTTTCTGGAGGAGAAAATCCTCACGAATCCACAGCGTCCTTCATCTGCACCACAATGACACAATGGAGGGGCAATTCGAAACAGCCACAGAGCCCTCTACACTCCATCCACACACACACACACACACACCACACACACACAGCCTCAAGGTGAAGGACGTGCAATCGTCTGGGGTTGTGTGATAATTCAGATCTCTTTCTTTCTGGTAGATTTACTGCAGTGAAGGAGGAGAAGAACACAGCGTGACCTTGAACACAACCCCAACAAAAACAACCAGATAAAAAAAAATAAATAAAAAAAAACACGTTTAAAATAAATAAATAAATAAAAGCAGGATTTAATTTGAATAAGAAATTTTCACTATTCAGTTTCTTTTGCTTGAATTCTACGAAACAGGATGAAACATGGGTTTTAAAAAAATAAAATAAAATCTGTGTCCTTTTTTAAGCCTATATTAGAGCCTCTAACTTTTTTTATATTATATTATATTATTATATTTTTAATATATAAATGAAATTTTTATTTAATACAATCCAGGAATAAAAGAAATGGCTGACAAATTGGGTAAAAAATAAATAAATAAATAAATAAATAAATAAATAAATGAATGAAATTATTTTATTTTTATTTCATTTATTTTACTTAATTTTCCAGACATTTCTTTTATTCCTGGTTTGTATTATACTGTGATTAGTTTTCAGTCTCCAGTGTCAGAGGATAAAGCTGTAATTAAGTTTATCTGGGTTTTTTTTGTTTTTTTTAACAAACAGATTGAGTTTCCTGAGGCATGACTGTTTACAGCTGCTATAAAGCAAGTGACGAAGTGTTTCGCAGACACCTTCACCTCCACCCATCATTTCCACTGTGTTTCTTCAGAAGAAGACATGTTTGCTTTTCCACCTTTCTAACAAACATCCTGCGATTCAGATGGAGTGGCAGCGATTCTTCATCCTGGCTCATCTGTACACGCTTTGAGGATATTAAAGCATGAGAAATGTTAAAGACTGCAAACAAAATTCATCAGAAACGTCAGTGTGCTTAACACAGAAGTAGTAAAGTAATTATCTACAGGACACAGTAAACACACACACACACACACACACACACACACACACACTGTCTGTTGTGTTTGCTTTAAAGGTAATCCTTGAAAGCAGGAACAATTTGACACTTTTGCACTCTGTCACATTTGCTCTGCAAAATAATTTCATCCAATTCAAATACAATCATTATTTTTTGCTAATAAAGGAGGCAGGAACTAGCAGCAGGCGCTATCACTGCTTCACACCATGATGAAATATTGAATATTTGGTACACGAGATAAACCTTGTTTGCTCTATCCCGGATGCCAGGGCTTGTGTATTTGTGCACTTCTAATCGATGTGTCTTATTTATAGCCATGAACTAATCGTTAGCGGTTAAACATTAAATGCTAACTGTTTTCACGGCACATCGAC
>JAUCMX010000001.1:34406348-34411348 GCA_033459395.1 Hemibagrus guttatus | reverse complement strand
GCTTTAGAAATGGCTTTATAACCTTTTCCAGACTGATAGATCGGTAGGTTTGTGACCTCAAGCTGAAGTGAACTTGGGTTCTGCAGCAGGACAATGATCCAAAACACACCAGCAAGTCCACCTCTGAATGGCTGAAGAAGATCAAAATGAAGACTTTGGAGTAGCCTAGTCAAAGTCCTGACCTCAATCTGATTGAGATGCTGTGGCATGACCTTAAAAAGGTGGTTCATGCTCGAAAACCCTCCAATGTGGCTGAATTACAACAATTCTGCAAAGATGAGTGGGCCAAAATTCCTCCACAGCGCTGTAACAGACTCATTGCAAGTTATGGAAAACGCTTGGTTGCAGTTGTTGCTGCTAAGGGTGGACCAACCAGTTATTAGGCTTAGGGCGCAAACACTTTTTCACACAGGGCCATGTAGTTTTGGATTGTGTTTTCCCTTAATAATAAAAACCTTCATTTAAAAACTGCATGATGTGTTTACTTGTGTTATCTTTGACTAATATTTAAATGTGTTTGATTATCTGGAACATTAAAGTGTGACAAACATGCAAAAAATAAGAAATCATTGACGGGGGCCAACACTTTTTCACACCACTGTATATCCATCTGCCAACATATTCATCTGCTTCCATCCCTCTATCCCTCTATCCATCTATCCATATACCAACGCATTGATTTATATTTGCATCCATACATCCACCCATCCATCTGCCAGCCCATCCATAAGTACATCTATTCATCCATCCATCCATTCATATACCAATCCATTTATCAGTATAATCTGTTCATATATTCATCTGCGTCCATCCATCCATCAACCTATTCTTCTGCATCTGCTTCCATTTATCCATCTACCCATCCATCAATCTGCCAGCCCATCCATAAGTACATCTATTCATCCATCCATCCATATACCAACCTATTGATTTATAGATGCATCCATCCATCCATATACCAATCCATTAATCAGTATAATCTATTCATCCATTTATCTCCTTCCATCCATCCATCCATCCATCAACCTATTCATCTGTATCTGCTTCTATTCATCCATCCACCAATCTGCCAACCGTCAGTACATCTATTCATCCATTCATCCACCAACCTATTCGTCTGCACCTGCTTCCAAGCCATCCATCCATCCATTCATCTGCTTCCATCCATCCATCAGTATAATCTAATCATACATTCATGTATCCATCAGTACATCTATTCATCCATCCATATATCAACCCATTCATCTATATATGCTCCCATGCACCCCTTCCTCCATCCATCCATTCCCATATTCATCCATTTTCCCATCTATATTGTTATTAATCTATCTATGAGTTTATAAATCCCTACATCCTCTCATCCATCTGTATATCTATCCATTAATCCATCCATCCATCAATATAGATCACTCCATTCACATGTATACCTGTTCATACATATAACCATTACTAGCATCTCCACTTTCTTCTAAGCCCACAGCTCCACCTTCATGTTTTCTTTCAGCTCACAAGACATGTGTGAGCTGAAAGGGTCAAGTTTGTTAGTTCACAGGTCAAAGGTCAAGTATACAGTCAGTGCAAGACCTACATTCTTTCCCCTTTCATTGAACTGAACTTTTCCACCAGGTGAATTTTATTACTTTTTGTTCTGATCACTTCTTCAGCTGGAGAAAGTCTCTCATGTCGCCATAGCAACGGAACAAGAACTATAACCGGTACAGCAGCAGCATCTCAGAGAACGTCGATGAAATCACTGTAGTGTTACCTGCTTTAAAGATTTTTATGTCTATAGATTCCATACAAACTTAAAGAATAAAAAAAATGTATATTTTATAGAATAAGTATTTCTATTTTAAATCATTTATTCGGCTGCCTGTTGAGCTATTTCAATTTGACGAATATTTACATTTTATTAATAACTTTATCAGGAGAAAAAAAGAAATAAATTTCCAGATCTGTGAAAAACATTGTCTGTCGAACTATTTAAATTTTATGAACTTTTTTCAGTTAAAAATTTTCATAAGATTAAAAAAGACTGTGAAAAAAATTGTAGAAAGAAAAGTGTGTATTTTTCTTGATTTATTGGTCCACCGTTTTTATACATGCCACCAGACAGACATTAAAAACAGAACAGGGGGTGTATCGTGAAATGTAGTGTGTATTTCACACACACACACACACACACACACACACAGGAGGTAAGTAGAACACCGTTAGAGCACTGCTCTCTCTAACAGACACGGAATGACGTGGTGTTTCTCCTTCTCTTCTTCTCCCCTCCTCCACCATGATGAGGCTGTTATTAATAATTACGTCAACGCTGTAGGAGTCTGAGCTTCCAGACTGCTGATCTCCATACTGCTGCGCTTTTACTTTTATTCATTTATTTATTCTTATGATAAAAACCAAGCCACCAGGCACCGCAGGAAAAGCCCCAGACTGGTCCTGGATCAGCGTGAGGACTTGCCGCGCTCATCTCCATGCTGTTAGTCGTCCACGGTGATGTTGCGGAACAGGTAGGCCATGGATTCTCCGTTATGGATGCGGCGGATGGCTTCGGCCAGAATCATACTGACATCCACCGTCTTGATCTTGGGACACTGAAGCTTCTGGACCTCATGTGGGACCGTGTTGGTCACCACCACCTGTGGGACGAAGCGGAGATACGATCACGCTGATCACGCACATGAAGTGTTAGCTTTTTATCCATTTATAGCTACCTTTAACATTACGGAACATCCGGAAAGCAAGTTCCTGTTGTCACTTACCTTAGAGCAGCTACAGACCCTCAACAAGCTCTGACTGATTGTTGCTCCTCTTATCGTAGTAGCTAAACTCAAGCCTTTACTGTAACCACCTCCAGAAACACACTGACTTCAGCAGCGTCTGATTTGCATAACAGTCATTTTTAACCACCAGCACCGCCATGAAACAGCTCGAGAAAGCCGTCACTCGTCCTGTTGTTACTTCACTCACTAACTCACGGCTCTAACAGGAGTTTTCCATTAACACCAGCACACGTTCATCATTAATCATCAGCGCAGGAGGAAAGCGTCCTCACCTCGTCTATAAGCGACTCCTCGATGAGGCGCGGGGCGTCGGCCGAGAGCAAGCCGTGAGTGGCCATGATGTAGATCTTATACGCTCCTCTCTCCTTCAGAATCTCCGCCGCAGCCACAAACTCCACCACATCATCGATGATGTCATCCTAAAGATATAGATCTCATTCAGATCGTCTTAAAATTACCAAAAAAAGAAGCGCGCAATTGTCTGTTTATCTTTAACTCTTTCTTTCATCCTTCCTCTGTTTATCTTTAATTTTCTTCAGTAAAAGATTTTTGCATATGTTATTATTATTTTACTGATTATTTTTTATTGAGTGCTATAATCACAAATGAATCCGATTATTATGTATTATTAATTAGTAACTAATAATAACTACTGTAAATATGAACCATAATTAAACAAAAAAAATCTTATCAGTGGAAGTGCTTAAGGTTATTATTACAGACTTATTATTTATTACATCTGTTAAACTTCATATATATTTTATTTTTTATAAAATCACCCCAAAGATTATTTCCATTACTTTTTCTCCTTTTTTTTTTGTAGTCTTTCTCTGGCTGATTTTGAAGATTAATAACTGTATCATGAGAAACAAAAGAAAAAAAAAAAGAAAAAAGAAAGAAAGAAAAAGAAGAAAAACATGAAAATATTTTTTTTTTTTGTTATTGAGGCTGAAATTCCAACATGCAAAAACATTTTATTCGCTTCCAGCTTTTCTAGATCTGTGAAAACGCCTTTAGGATCCTTCTGATTTGTATAAACGCAAAGTTGCAATTTTGTTGACTTAAATCTAATAACTGAAGGTTCATTCAGTTCATGATGGAAAATCTTTTTATTTGTTTCCGCCATTACACATTTGGCGCTTTTTTAAAAAAAATCTACGTTTCCAAAAGAAATCATAATGTCGAAAATAAATAAATAAATAAATAAATAAAAAATAACATACAAACACGATATAAAGGCATTCAGTACAATAATAATCACTAGCACAATGTCGAGTGTGTGAAGGAGTGAGCGATACGTACGATAATGATGGCGATTCGACCTCCGACGTCTCCCACTACGGTGATGGGTGGCTTCTCTTTAGGCAGCATCACTGCACGAGAATATCGAAATGTTGTTTATCGTCATGTTTCACACTAAACTCCTGGCTTAAACAGGTGGCTTAAGCCCTGACCACAAAGCTCAGTTACACACTCATACACACACAGGATTAGCCAATTAGAAATAAAATTCTATGGAGTTATTATATGAAATTGTCCAAAATGTCTTGGTATGCTGAAGCATTAACAGTTCCTTTCACTGTAGTTAAGGGCTCGAGCCCAACCCCTGAATTCACCGATTTGGAGGGGTGTCCCAAAACTTTTGGCAACATAGTGTGCCATATAAAATTGAAGAAAATTAAAATTTCCAAATTATCCAGAATTTTCAGCATGTGGTTTTTAGCGCTGTGTGTATGTGTGTGAAGCCTTTTCCCATCACCTGCTCCAACCCCGTTAAAATCCAGCCATAAAATCGAGTTCCACCTCAACAAACCATGCTGAAAACACACACAGTCTGCGCCGAGAGAAACGCAAATCTATTCGTTCGCACGAAGGAGAGATTTCGAGCTCGTTTGTGTTTATAAAGCTTGAGGAAACTTCATTTTTTAAAAGCAATTTTTACTGACATAACGTCAACGCTACGCTGAATACGATTTAATTAACTAAACCAATAAAAGACGTGCAGGATACAGACAGGACGTTTTAGCTCATCATCCCGAGAACAAACAGGATGTGACATCATTCCTCAGATGTCGGTTTAATTATCAACGAAATGAATTGCTGTGATAAAAGATAAATGCTTAAGCAAGGCCTCAGCAGGAGCAGTGTGCAATCCGACTGAGAAAATTAGCGGTTATTATCGGTAACCCGTGCTCCAGACTTTTAGTAAGA
>JAUCMX010000001.1:34336348-34401348 GCA_033459395.1 Hemibagrus guttatus | reverse complement strand
AGTAACATGACAAGTCATGTGATAAGACCACACACAAACACACACACACACACACACACACACACACACACACCTCATTTCCCCCTCCAAACACTGATCTGTAAACATTAACAGGATTAAAGGAAGTCCTCCTGAGCTGTATTTTTACACTAAGGTGCAAAAGTTTCCTAGTTCTTTAGCTAAAATATTTTTAAAAGATCCTTAAAAAAAAAAAAAAAAAAGAAATAAAAAAGCCAAGCCAAATAAAGTTGGCACAGAGTGGGTTCATAAAAGAATAATCAAATGTGATACTCTGATATTTTTCTGCACGGTTTGATAAACATTCTAAAGGTGTATTATTTCTTCGCTATAATGCTGAATATTCTGGTATTAAATCCAACTCCACACTGATGTTTCAGATCATTTGTTGGACTTGTTACACAAATAAAGTTTAATCAACTAATATTTATTGCTTTTCGAAAACTAAAAGACGTTCACGAAGGAACTTCACGCTGTTAATAATGCCGCTGTTGATTATTTTCCTACAACAGCATATCCTGGAGTGTTTTATTCCTCTTACACCGCAGCAAACTCCATTATTTAAAGAATGACATTATTTTGTGCTTCTTTACAGCTACATTCAATGCACTTAGGTTTGTTCCTGTTCTTGTTTACTTTCAGAATCAATACCTTCTGACTAATCAGGAGCCTGAACCCTCAGTGTTTAACCAGGGTTTTAGCGCCGGCGCTGCTGCGTGCCGGTCCCACTGTGATATTAAAGAGTGCTGACAGGACGACCGGGTCAGCGTGATCGCGCTCTTACAAGAGCTGCTTTCAAAATACACGGCTGTGAAACCCACATTTAATCACCAGCACTGTGATCATGATAAAGACGGAGCAGCAGAACTGCTTTCTCCTGAAGTGCAGAGGTTACTGCATTCTAACAAATAACTGAGCTGAGAAAACAAAAAAAAGGACCAAAAAAAAAAAAGTCAGCAAAATGAGAACAAATAATGTAGCGAGAGTCTGTGTGAAATTGATGAGTGAATGATTACGAGTACAGGGACACGGGAAGATGTTAAATCTCTCGTTTTTACATCACCACCACCACATCCTGATGGGTTTCATTCCTCTTATACCTCAGCGATTCAGCAAAAACAAGTTAGGTCCTGGTTTCACTCACGTTATAGCAGCTATAAACGCTCTGACACTGGAGACTCCTTCTTCCTTCCATAGACGTTGAATAAACGTCTCTTTACACCATGAAAGTCCCAGAACTGCGACTATAGCAAACGTAACGTATTAAAGCAAGCGTCTTCACGTAAAACAGTTATGTCTATCATTTGTCATCGTAAATGTTCCATGTTGTGTGGCATCATTATGATCTCACACATGCAGTGAAGCGAGTAGTAATACGACAGCATGTGACGTTTAAGGTTACGCGAGTTCATCTCTTATTATCGAGCCCGGAATTCAGTTCCACCTCGTGTTGTCTTGCATGAATGCTAATGAAGGACTAGAACAGAGCAGTGGAAGGTGTGTAGTAGTATTGTTGTTGTTCTTATACTCACTCAGTGATCTTGTTGGCCAGCTCGGTGCATGCTGGGATGTTGTTGGCACAGAAGACCCTGTATCCACTTCTGCCCACATTCATGTTGGAGTTATAACCATAGGACAGCTTCGGGGTTTGGGGGCGAGACAGAAGGAACTTGTGGATGCCTGCTCGACTCTTTGGCATGTTTACACACAAGTTTGTTTGTTTGTTTTAAAGGTAAAAGGTTCTTACAGTGACACAAATGATTTCAGCAGAAAACAGACGAAGAAGCCAAGGAAGGTTTGGGAGGGGGGAACCCCAGAAGAACCCTCAAGAGGATTTGATCACGTTTATACAAAAGCAAAGCCAAGACAAAAAAAAAAAAAAAAATCTACTGACTTACCAGAAAAACTGGATAAACAGAAGAAATGGGGAAAATGTCCTATATCTTACAATTAGTAACAGAACTAAAGCTGACAACGCATAATAACAATAATTATAAAATCTCTAACTATTGTAAAACTTTTCCCAATTCACGTTCATCCGCAAACTTCAAATTCCACCGCCGCAAAGCAGGACAGGAATCCACTGGCAGTTTTTTCCCATCTGCACTTCGATCGTTTCCGACATCCAGACCTCAAAGTCAAACCGATTGCACGTAAAATACCGGTAAATACCACCGGGTTGTGTAACTGACGCGCACCTAAAACCATTAAATTGTAGCCAAGCGTTTGCGCTGTCTTTGTATCACCGTAAACTTTGTTGCAATGCGGTCGCAAAGAGAGCCGACAAGCCGCCTGCTCGCTTACAGCTCCGCCCCCACTGATATGATTGACATTCCAGTCAGCCAATCGGATTAAAGCAATGGCGCGCAAGGGGCGGTGAGGGCTGGAGCGGTTTTAACCAATCGTGTGTCTCTCGTGTTTTTATTGGCAACTTTGCGGCAAATAAATATGGCGTGCCTCAATGACTTTTTGTTTTGTTGGGTTTTTTTTTTTATTTGCTCTTTTAAAGACAATATTTGTATAATAAATATTTTTTTTAAATATGTATTTTCTAAAATAAACAACATTCGGCCAATTGAGTGACATTTGGAAAACATTAAACAAAAATCTAACAAAAAAATATGAACAAACAGACAAACAAAATGTTTAATGTTAGATTTAGTTATGTTTAGCTCTATTATTCCATCTATAAAAAATAAAACCTTATCAATTAACTTCAGGGGAGATTGTTTGGGCTTTCCGTGAACAAAAGTAATTCTCCTATACATTTATAGGAGACAACGATAATATATATTTATTATAAATAAATAAATAAATAAATAAATAAATAAATAAATGTAAAAAATAAAAAATAAATGTTATATATATATATATATATATATATATATATATATATATATATATATATATATATATATATATATGCACACGACAAAATCTAAAAAAATAAAATCATTAAATAAATAATTATATTTATTTATTTTTAAAACAATTAATAATATTTTGTCTCATAAAACATTTTTGCCAGTTAGATCTATTAAAAAAAATAAAATAAAATAAACATTTTCCCTTTAAGAATTAATAACAAAAACTAATTCCAACGGGGGGGGCACGGTGGCTTAGTGGTTAGCATGGTTGCCTCACACCTCCAGGGTTGGGGGTTCGATTCCCGTCTCCACTCTGTGTGTGTGTGTGTGTGTGTGTGTGTGTGTGTGTGTGTGTGTGTGTGTGTGTGTGTGTGTGTGTGTGTGTGTGTGTGTGTGTGTGTGTGTGTAGTTTGCATGTTCTCCCCGTGCCTCGGGGGTTTCCTCCCCCGGTCCAAAGACATGCATTGTAGGTTGATTGGCATCTCTAAATTGTCTGTAGTGTGTGTGTGATTGCGTGAGTGAATGAGAGTGTGTGTGTGCCCTGCGATGGGTTGGCACTCCGTCCAGGGTGTATCCTGCCTTGATGCCCAATGATGCCTGAGACAGGATCCCCGTGACCCGAGCATAAATCGGATAAGCGGTAGACGATGAATGAATTCCAACAGGACTTCAAAAATCAATCAATTAATATATATATATTTTTTTTAAAAAGCAGTTCAAGTGTATCGCTCACCTCACAGATGTGTTGAAGAGCGGTGAATAACCTGATACACACATTGATACACACACTGATACACATCCCCAGCGTACAAGAAGGTCCCTGGTTGAAAGCCATACTCAGTCACCTGCCTCAAAAATGGGTGCGGCAGCATGGCAGCAATCTGCAAACACCTTACTGCTGCTTTAGTGTTTATTCAGCGTGCCTGTGTGCCACCTAACAGACTTACAGACTTCTCCAAAACTAGGACTGCTAGCAGCAGAAAGCAGGAGCAGGTCTTCGCGGATGTTTCTTTACATGTTGCATGATGTCAGACTTCCTGAAACACTCAGCTCTCCATGATCTAAATGCCCTCTCACAAACAGGCACCAAAGTTAGCGGGTGCAGGACAGTCGCTAACATCTGGTCCAGAAGTTTGCCTTTGCTTGAAATAAACCGAAAGCAGTCGCCGTGCCAACCATCCCCCTGGCCTTTGTTACGGAGTAAAATAAGCACATCTAGAATGCAAAGCAACTATTCAAACTTTTATTTTCCAATATAAAGCTGTGTAATCCAAATAATTCCATATCATATTACATTTCAGTAGCATCATTCTATTTTCATTTAGCAAAAATAATATCGCTAAAAATACATCCAAGCGAAGCCCTGGGATATTACTGTTAATATTAATGCTGTTTCTCACCAGGAAGTCGCTTCAACCCTATGAGTGCAACAAAGACGTGGGCAAAAAAAAAAAAAACACAAAATGGCAGCACATGATAAATGTTAGACGTAACGTAAACATCAATTAATTATTGTAGTCTCTTAACAAAGACTCGGCTACAGGATACAGGACGCCGCTTCTGCATCATTTCACAACAAATGCATTACTGTACAGAAAATCAGACAAACTTCACATCTACAGCAGCTTCCAAAAACAAAAAAAAAACAAGAAAATAGTGATTGTACATTCTTATATCATTTACGTCATGCAGCAACAGCTGGATTTGAATTTCTATGGAAATTAAACAAATAAACATTAAAAAAAAAAAGTCCTGATTTTGCTGATTAGCGTCAAAGAGGGCGGAGCTTAAGTTTAATTCACAATCCCAATCTTGATCATCACCAGACAAAATTTTTTTTTTTAAATATTATTCTTAAAATTAATCAAATAAAATGATTTCCATGACATTAGCAAACTTAGCTGCTGGTTTGAAATGTTAATATTAAACAAATAAAAAAGATCTGCTAAAATAAACTAGTTGAATTTTACTATAAAATAGTCAGCCTTATGTTTCCTAGCTTGCTAACAAGCTTAGCTATTGATATTATGTACATGACAGAAGTGCGCTACTAAACCAGCTTAAAAAACAAAATAAAATAAAAAACACAGCTCACCTAGCATTAGCTAGATTTCCAGAAAACCTGCTTGATGTTATGCTATTTTTATATGAACTAGCCTAGCTAGTGCTAGAACAATCCTGTTGGGAAGAGAGTTATCTTTAGAGCTAGCTTAAAAAAAAACTTGAGCTCCACCCTTTTTGACCCCGAGTCGCTCATGCCCTTGTCTCATGGAGGCTGTGAGAGAAATAAAAGGCGTGTCAGGAAGGACAGGAGTGACACTAGCAGCTGAGAAGGTGCATGACGTTGACTGATAGCATACAGTAGCACTAGTGTTTCGCCAGCTGACGCAATCCATCAAATCTTTCAGTTTGTCTTAAAATGAAACATTCAGCATTTTATAGAAACGCCACACATTTTTAGGCATTACAGATTGCTTCACAGTTGGGCAAATGGAAGTGCCCCCCTTATTAGTTTTTAGAAATATTTAAAGATTTTTCTTCATGATACACGACCCTAATTCTGTTTATACTTCTGCTACAAGTATTTAAACTTTTAATACAACACTCTTTTTGCTTAAAATAATAATAATATTTAAAAAAAACCCTAATTGTTATGATAAAATAGTGCAAGGTTGTTACTTCGCTGTGGTTAGGATAGCTAGCTAAAATTTTCCAGAGCAATGCTAGCTAAAGATTTACTGCTAAACACTAAATAAACCAACTCCGTTCTATCAGTTAGTGTGTAAAACTGTTCATTTTGGTTTTAACTTTACGCTGAGGTTTTACTAAAATTTCGTTACACCTCTGAGGAAAAATGAAAACATGTCAGGATTTAGGTTCCATTTGAACGACATTATCAGCTCGCTCGCGCTCTACGTTTCTTTACTCTAGAAGTTTAATGGAGAGCTGGATTGCAGATCCAGATCCGGAACGTCTGAACAACGGGATGATGGAAATAAAACAGAAACGTAGCTACGCTCACTGTAGCCTCTAGCCGGAGGACGTATGTGTTTAGCTTCCTGAAATACTAGCGACTTTAGCAGCTACTCAGGATTAGTGATTTGTGAAGTTTTAGCAACAATCGTTTTTTGCTTTGTTCAGAATTGAAATAAAAACTCAAGTAGAGCTGGGCAATGGTGATAAATTCTATACGAGATTTCATGGCTAATTATTTTTTAAACTCATTATACGTTGTTATTTCGATGCAGCTGATATTATGTTACATTTTTTCACTGAATTCTTATTAAATTGCCATTTATTAATTTAATTTTAGAGGATATTAGCATTAAGATTTGGTGTTTTTCTAGTCTTAAATAATTGTTTTTTGTAAAAAATAGCTTTATTATTATTATTATTGTTACTACTATTTATTCTCACTGTTGTGTAGCTGGCAGTTTGTTAGTAAATCTTTATATGTTAGAAATGTGATCTTGTATAATGATGAGGAGATATTTTTCTCTAAATCTCTAAATTAATATTATCCAATTAACTAGCTAGTTGTTAGCTAGATACTACAGTACTAGTTGATATCGACGTACAATGTCCCATCTTTTTACATATTTTTTTTCCAAACAGCTTTTACTTGTTAAAATTAATTCTACGAACTCTCGAACAAATACAAAATGGGAGGAGAAATGTTAGCAACAGGTTAGCAAACTGAGTCCAAACTAGCAGCGCTGTAGCAGTGGGTTGTGTTTAGGAAAGTCAGCACTCGGTGTTCTTCTCGCTCTTGAGAACTTTCTCCTTGAGCAGATCGAGGATGACCTGCCTTTCTTGGCTTTCCAGCTCAAAGCGGCGCTCACGTTCCTTCCTCTCAGCACCGAGTCGTTCACGTTCCAGAGCGATTTTACTCCTTTGGATCTCGAGCTCTTCCCTGCGGAGCGCCATCTCTTCTTCACGCAGTCGCTGTTCGGCTTCCGAGCGTTTCTCCAGGAAGCTCAGGATCTCCGAGTACGTCTGGCAGCAGCACTGGCACGGCCGCTTGGCAGTGGGCGCAGACAGTTCCACCAGGTCCTCCTGTTCCTCTGGCTCCAAAGAACCAGACACTGCAGGAGAACCGGGAAGATCTTTAAATATTATCATATTTTCACGTTAACATTGTCAGTTTATTTGTGAGATCGTCTCCTCACCTGTAGGTGCCGCTGCTGCGACTGGAAGCACAGTGGGTTTGTCCGGCTCGGGCAGGGTGAGCTCCTCCAGTGTTCTCTTCTTCATCTCTCCATCCTGGTATTTCCCTTCACCACTTGCCATCAGGTTCTTCTCAGCCTCAAGCTCCAGAACCTCGTGCAGAAGATCCTCCTTCTGAGCGTAGAGCCTCTCTGTGCCGAACCTCAAGACAGTTACATGATATCATTTATTTAAGGATTTTGTTTAAACATCAAGGAGATGACATGTTTATGACAAGTTTCAGTCACCCAGAAAGCGGAAGTGTGTCCTGCTTTGTTATCCTTCAACTTTTCAAGCAAGAACTTAAATTCATTTTTTACAGTCACACAAAATGTCTTCAAAATATTGTCCAACTGATCATATTGTGAACACAATGTAAGCACAGGGTTGACATGTTTATCATGCTGCATCATCCTGTTATAGGAAAATAATCAAATTAATCAATGTTTTATTGCTCGTGATTTATCTCGAACGTGTTTCCCGCTAACCTGCGCAGACTGGGAAAGTCCTGCTTTTTGTAGTAGTCCAGCAGCAGCATGGTTCTCTCCCTGCATCTGCGTCCGTCCACCTCAAAGTTCTCATCCTGCAGCGCCGCTGTAACTATCTCGCCCACTCGAGCCCAGATACGGCCCGACTCCTTGGAGGTGAACGGGTTCTGAGCTATGACCTCACGCAGGAGCAGGATGTCGTGGCGGGCGGAGAAACGCACCTGCCGCTTCCGGGGAGTGGATGAGGGGCCAGCGATGGAGAATCCTGGAATAGTGTTATATTACCAAGGAAATTATTCACCTCTGATGACTAAGACACTAATTTAATATTTGTGGAAGGAGTCTCCAGTGACTCCAGAGGAAACACTGTACTGTAATTTATAACAGGAACTGACGTGTCTTATGGACATTTCACAACATTAAATAAAGCTATATTATATTTATTCCACATTAAATCACTAGAACAGTAAAGCACAGCATGGTGAATAGTACAGGATACAGTGTTTTACTCCACAGTATTGAAAGAGTAGTTAGCACAAAAGCACATTTTCTTACTAGCTAGCTAGTTGTGGTTCTCAAAGAAAGGTCTGTGAATGAAATGCATCCCTGTTTGTCTTTTTTTATTTAAATGAGTTAGTTAGTTAGTTAGTTAGTTAGTTAGTTAGTTAGTTAGTTATGCAATGAAAATGTAGTTATTACAGTGATGAAGCTAACTGGCTAGTCACTTGAAGCGAGTGTTTTAAACATCAAAATGTAAAAAATAGATTATAATAACTGTTCATTCTAACCAAATTAGAAAAATTGCAACACGTTTCATACATGCATATAAAATACATGTGTATTTTAACTCAGAAAACTTTGGAAAAGAAAAATTTGGATTGTTAAAAATTTCTACTGGCTTCAACACAATATGGAAACAACTTATTTGTTGATAACAGCGTTATCCTATAGTATATCGGGAATATGTTCATTAACTTAATAAAATTGTTTCTGGTTGTTATTCCTTAATTCTTTACAAGGGGAAAAAGGAAGCTGTTGGTGAAAGATTCTTAAATTAAATGTTTTTATCGCTGTATTGAATTTTACTCGCTGGTGAATCGCTATATAAAACGCAGGTGTCACACCGATAACGGTCCGGGTTGTTGCGTGCAAACGGAACGGAGTTGTGCAGGACCCGTGTTTCACTCCGGAGTGTAGGGTTTCGGTGTTTTTTCGCGTCATAGACGTGCAGTAACGCTTAATAAACATTATGCAGTCAATATAATAAGAGTACACTCCTCTGGGTGGCTGTTTTGACCACTTTCTATAGCTGATTATTCTCTAATTATTAATTAATGCCTATTTATAACCGCACATCATGTGCAGTAATATTTATGTGTTTAGAATATGCACTTATTTGGTGGATAAATAGCGTGTTATAAACATCTCTAACACAGGACCGCTGCCTGCGAACCGGAAATCAAGAGGGAAACGGTCCACGTGCGCGCCGCTATTAAAAACAGTACGCATCCTATAGTAATTATGGTAGGATTGAGATGCGTACTATTATTCTAGCACACTGTTTAGTGCGGCAGGATGCCATTTCAGAGCCACGGCGTCGAGAGAGGAGGAGGAGGAGGAGGACGAGGAGGAGGAGGGGGGGGGTGATAAATAATTGCCCACGCGTCTAATCCGCTCGCGCAGCCGGTGCTTCGTTATCTTTAGACGAGCCGCGTGTGCGAAAAGGAAATGCGTGAATTCCCCACGTTTTACCTTCGTTGATCGGCATCTCCACCTTCCGTTGCATGTCTTCCGGTGTCTGCCAGTGTCAGGTGATGCGCACAAACTGCTGAGGTCATCGCACACGTCCGCTCACCAGTACAAGGCTTGCACTCTGACGTGTACATCAACTTCTGGCCAAAAACACTGGAGAGAAACGAGTGTGTCTGAAGGTGTGGGGGTGTGTGTGTGTGTGTGTGTGTGTGTGTGTGCGCGTCCACGAGATGGCAGAAGAGGATCGACATGACATCTTTAATGAGTTTGGATCGAAATAACACACAACTGCAGACAAATTCCACCTGCTGATTAACTCTCAGTCTTTAACCACAGAGCCATGGCTGCCTCCTAACTATCACTTTGACCAGTTTTGAGGGGGAAATGCATCTCTTACTAGTGTGACGAAGTAAAAAGTGACCACATTTCCATCCCTACTTTGTCCACGGCCACACAGCGTTAAAGATGAATAAATAAATTAAATGATTGAACACGCTACAGTCACAGTGACACATTACACTCTCCATGCTAACGTTCATGACCTTTCTTGTTCCTGCTCCTTCAAGAACACAGTGTTTATAACCATCGTTGTGATCGTTTATCCTTGTTAACTACTTTATCTTGGTTAGGGTCACTGTGGATCCAGTCCCAGGAACACTGGGTGGGAATAAACCCTGGAATATATCAATATAACGATATAATATCAATATTGTGCTTAATTATGCTGTTTCTGAAATATTGTTGGTATTATCACAGAAGTTTTATCTTCAAGTACAAAGTAAACAGAAGAGATTATTACGGATTTTTACAGATACACTCCTAGGAGACAGTTTAACATAACAAATCCACCTCAAGCTGGTGATGCTACCTGCTGTACCTTCCATCACGCTACGGTAGTTTTCTTGTCTCTAATTAAAATAATTAGCTTAATAGCAAAAGCGGTAATGATGCATTAAAGTATCATTTAAAGAGGCTGTAATTTACCCTGTCACTACATAGGATCAAATCAGGAGAAATAATCTAGAAATCAGTGAAAGTAAAATAACAACGGATATCTTCTTGTTAAACAGGAACACGAGTCTTCCAAAGCCAGGCTGAAAGCTAACCATGTTCTTCCACATGGATCTGATCTGAATAGTGATCTGGTAGATTGGATAGATTTATTGTACAATAAATTGTATGGACAGCATTAGGGATCTGTCTAGACTGAGGAAAGAAAAAAATTAGCATCAGAGGGATGCAGGGATGGCTGTTTAACTCAACCGAAGCAGCAACGGAGATAATCCAGAAACACAGAGGGGTTCAGAGACCTTCAGGTGGATGATGTGATCCTTCAGTGAGTTTGATTGACGGCTGAAGGAACGCGGCGTGCTCGGCGTGACGGGGTTAGCGGCGAGCACTTAGGCGTGGGATAGCATTTTGAAAGGTATTTTAGAGAGAAGCTGATATAATCATCCTGAGAAAATTCACAGACGTGCAGAGAATACAGAGAGAGAATGAGAGAGAGAGAGACAGAGTGTGAGAGGGAGATAGAGGAAGACAAAGAGAGGGAGAGAGCTGTTATTAATCACGCTGTAGGGAATTTATGTGATTGATGACCTTTGGTCTGATCTGTTATTTGTCAGTTATTTTGCATGCTGCATTTCACTTCAATCTTGTGTATCATAGGACTCGATTCATGTATCATTTGTAATTTGATTCACTGATTCATATGCAGAAATCATGAGTGTTAATGAGTTTTCTGTTTAGTAAAGCTTCACCTTAACTAAATGAAAAGATCTTGAATGTGTCAGGTATTTCCTATGATACGATTAAGATAAACCTAAATCTTTACATATAAAACTTATTTCTCGACATGTGACCTAATTTCCTGTTTGAAATCGACTCATTCTATGGGTAGAAAGACTCATTTCTCTCACTGGAAGCATTTATTTCTGGAAAATGATCTGGAAATCATCTGAAAACTGCCTGAATTACTGACATTTGATTTAGAATATTCTCTTTTTAAAAAAAATGATTAATTTGGCTATGTTTAAAATATTTTAAAAGCTTCTTATTTATTTATTGTTTCTTTATTTGTAGGAATTCCTAATTTTATCCATAAGAATATTTGTGGAATTACTTAACACGTAAATAAAGTATTTTTCCTTCTATTAGACACACCACTTTCCCTGCAGTGATATCAGTGTATTGATTTATTTTCCATTGTCTGTACCGCTTATCCGATCTATTCTCGGGTCACGGGGAGCCTGTGAATAAAATCCCAGGCATCATCAGGCATCAAGGCAGGATACACACTGGACGGAGTGCCAGCCCATCGCAGTGTACACACACACTCTCATTCAGTCACACACTACGGACAATTTAGAGATGCCAATCAAACTACAATGCATGTCTTTGGACCAGGGGAGGAAACCCCCGAGGCACGGGGAGAACATGCAAACTCCACACACACATGGCATGCCCCCCCCCCTTGATTTATTTATTTTTATTAACATCTTGAATGTTGTTTAGATTTATTGGTTATTTAATCTACTTGTTTTTGTAATCCTGTGCAGCCGTCAACGTACTTAAACAAATGTAATGAGGAGAAAATGCACGCATGCGAATGGATTCCCGTTCCATGAAGGTCTGTTGAGAATACACACACACACTCATGTGTGTAGGACATGTGCGTACTGTATGTTTATTCATGCACGTGTTGATTAAAAACGTCTCCCGAGACACCATTGGCTCTTGTTTGCCAGACTGTCGGACTCACTTGTTTTGATTCTCGGTAATAAAAAGCGTATAATAAAACTCCATGGCAGCAGAAGCTCCAGCGGCGGAGACGCATCTGAGGCGACGATGAAGATGGAGCAGCTCTTCTTCCTCACGAAACACGACCTTTTATAAACCTAACAAACATAATATCATTTACTTAACATGTTTCCTACAGCTATCAGGTGATGTTCTGGTGCACAGTGTACGTTTACTGTCTAGTATATGAATGTTAGGGGGGTCGTATCCTTCTACTTCCTGTTTTACCAACAGGAAGTGGAAGCAGTTTCTCAGTTGATGGCGAATGAACTTGTGTGGCATGACGCTGCTAGCTTTAGCATACGAATGCGCTGAATTTAAAATAAATTGGAAAATAAAAAACAAAAATCATATGTCGGCCATCTTGGAAAATTAGTGCCTGTTAGCCCTGCCTACTTTCTTCTGAGTAAGCAAAGGTATAAGTGTTGAGTGCAGGAAGTGTCCATCCTTCACACTCGGTTTATTCAGGGGAATTATCCGGGTTCTGGAAGTGAAAAGTTCTGTGATTTCCTACCTTGATGAAACAGGAAGTCATCACGGCAGTGTGTAGTAACATTTGACTGTCACGTTCGACACACAATACACCCTCGTCCAATTTAAACAAACCTGACAATAACTTATTCTGCATTCCTCAGACGTGTAAAAGCCGTCATGTTGGTGTTTTGTTAGCAACCAGCTAGCCAGCTAACACGAGGTGGAATTAAGGCACTGTGTTTGTGATCACTTCTGCAGTACTGGAAAGCAGCGTGAACTAGCTAAATATAGATGTGAGATTTAAATGAGAGATTTTTTACCTGCTGTTAACGAGCGAACAAACTGCTACCGCTTTTAACGAGATATCGAAGCTACACCAGCTAATGACCTGCTATGGCTGCTAACGAGCGCTTGAACGGCTTTATTCCTGCTAACGACCCGGTAACAAGCTAAGAAACTGTAGCGCAAGATGTTTACGTTTCTAGAGAGGGTTTAATTAGATGAAGAGAATTAGCATAAAGTTTAGAAAGATTTAAAAATCGATCCTGAGGAGCTGTAAGATTAAAATAACATTTTTTTGTCTGGTGTCCAGCTCGTCCATCCGGGATGTTTTCTTTCCTTTCTCACGTTTTTGTCAGCACCGCCTCCGACCCTGTGAGCATCAGAATCCATTTTGCTTCTATTTCAGCTCGACTTTGTGACTTATTCACAGGAACTCTTTATAATTCCAGGTAAAACCTTTTTTTTTCCAGGAGCACGGGTTCACCCGGCTATAAAATCCCCCCCACTCCCGGTGATCTGTTACCCCAGAGCCGCTCCGCTTCCTGACTTCACCCTGCATTAGAGATAAAAAGAATCGCTCCATCTTCCAGAGAAGAAGCTTTAAATAAAAAAGAGATTTATTTAAAGCTGTTATAAAAGAGAAGGACCTAGTTTCTCTTCCTGACAGACGAGAGAGATCTCCAGAGAGAGACGCTGAAGCTTGAGCTTCGTCAAGAACGAAAGAAAACAAAAATGGATATATTTTACCACTGAACCGAACATAACCATTGTTTTGAATTTGAGCATTTTCTTCTGCTTGGTTCCTCAACCGTGGGTTAAATGAAAGACCTCAGAGTTCCTACAGAAGGTTCTGGACATGCTGGTGTCTTTTCAGTCCACAAGAACACTTAAACACTCATCAGGATAAAGATAAAGAAGGTTTCTGAGCATCATCTGGGAGATGTTTCTCCTGACAGAACCAGGACAAGCCAGGTGCCTTCTCCGAGACTTCAGATCTTGGGCTTGAGTGCTAACTTCCTTATTCTGTATCCACACATTCAAGCTAGCTTCGCTCTGATTGGCCAGAGCACATGGAAAAGTAATAATGCTGTAATTCAGCTATAATAAAGGGATGAGGTATGAGTTATATCGTGACTCGATGTGGATCTGAGCCAATCCCAGGAACACTTTTGGAATATGGAATGTGGAATATTACATACACATACACACACAAACACACCTAGGGGCAATTCAGCATCTTCAATCTCCCTCCTGGAATGTATTTGGGAATTGGAAAGAAGCCAACATCAGGAGAAGATGCAAGTTCAGGATGGAATCGGAGTCCAGAACGTTACATACACACTTTTCATCATATGCGCATGAATCACATTGTGTATTATACTGAAGAATTAAGTGTCCTCTAATTAGGTCATCATGTTGTGTGTGTGTGTGTCTGTGTGTGTGTTTCTCCGCTTCATCCTTGTCATATTTGCCAGTGTGACTTTTTCCCCAAAGGAAGCAACACAGCTCCGTAGTGTAATTTACAGCTTCTGTGTAGAGAGATGGAGCGAAGTCGTGTTGACGAAAAACCGAAAGAGGAAAGGGTAGTTGGGTAACACAGGAATTCTCTCTCTCTCTCTCTCTCTCTCTCTTTCTTTCTCTCTCTCTCCCCCCATCTCTCTCACTATCTCTTTCTCTCTCTCTCTCTCTCTCTCTCTCTCTGTCTCTCTCTTTCTTTCTCTCTCTCTCCCCCATCTCTCTCGCCATCTCTCTCTCTCTCTCTCCCCATCTCTCTCTGTCTCTCTCTCTCTCTCTGTCTCTCTCTCTCTCTCTCTCTCTCTCTCTCTCTCCCCATCTCTCTCTGTCTCTCTCTGTCCCCATCTCTCTCACTCTATGTGGCTGTCAGTCTCTTCTCCATCAAACCTCTCTCTCTCTCCCTCCCTTTCTCTGTCTCTCTCCCCATCTCTCTCTCTCTCTCTCCCCCATCTCTCTCTCTCTCTCTCTCTCCTCTCTCTCCCATCTCTCTCACCATCTCTCTCTCTCTGTTTCTCCCCCTCTCTCTCCCCCATCTCTCTCTCTCTCTCTCTCTCTCTCTCTCTCTCTCTCTCTCTCCCATCTCTCCCACCATCTCTCTCTCTCTCTCTCTCTCTCTCACTCTCCCCATCTCTCTCCCGCTCTCTGTGGCTGTCAGTCTCTTCTCCATCAAACCTCTCTCTCTCTCTCTCTCTCTCCTTCTCTCACGCCCACTCATCTCTCTCTCTCCTCCTCCTCTGTATCTCTGCTCTTCACAACGCTTCAACTTCAGAGCAGCGACAACATCTGCGCAAGAGCACACACGAGAGACAGAGCGAGAGACAGACAGAGAGAGAGGATCTGAGAAGCTTTTCTGAACATTAGCAAGGAAAACGAGTCACACAGAGAGACAGGAGCATAAGTGAGACGGTGTGTGTGTGTGTGTGTGTGTGTGTGTGAGTGTATGAATGCGAGTGTGTAGTGGCGTGTGAGAGTCCGAGGGCACGCTGCCTCCTCGAGGGGGTCGCGAGGGGCGAGGGCTGAGAGGAGGGTGGCTGAACGCTCTCTGCTCTCTCGCCCTGCGCTTCTGCTGCCCCCTCCGCCGCTCCTCTCCGCCCCCCGCCCCACTCATCTGCCCCTCTCCGCCCGCCCCGCAGCCGCTCCTCTGCCCCCCCTCCCCGCCGTGGTGCGTGTGCAGCATGGAGCCGGAGTGTGACGTGGCCGAGCCGGAGCGGAGAGAGCGCGCCGAGCCTCTGAGCAGCGTGGAGCGCGCCATCGTGCAGGACACCTGGGCGCGAGTGTACGAGAGCTGCGAGGACGTGGGCGTGGCCGTGCTCGTCAGGTACGCCCACCTTTCACACACCTTTATCTGTCTCGCACTTCTTTTTCTATCAGTTTATCATTTCATTTCTTTATTGTTTTTTAGTCAGGTTACACACACCTGCCACTCTGTTGAAGCATCTTTTAATCCATCATTTAGTTCGAAAAGAGCGTTATTTATCAGCTATCATTTTCATGAAATTATACTTTATGTGTGAACTAATGAAGTGTGTGTGTGTGTGTGTGTGTGTGTGTGTACGTTTATTTATAGCTCCTTGATCAGATTTGATGTTGTAACTGCTTTGCAGGTGTATCGTGTGTATTATTTATTATTTTTTCCCCGTAGTTTTATTTATCAGGTAATGAGAGCTGCGTGTGAAGCTAATAAACTCGATTTAACTGTAATAATTGATTAATAAATTAATTAAATTGTGTTGTTAATGACAGTAAGTGCAGCTTATGGTTGAAATGATCGAAGGTCAGGAAAGATGAAGGTGATCATTAGTCTGGTGTGTTACGTTAGGAATAAATCACACCGTGTTGTGCTGTTACAGGGAAATAATCAGCGCTGCGATGGTGTGATGAGGCGGAGTTACCGCAAACACTCGGGAGCATTCCAAAATGTTTTATTGAAAGACTCTTGCCCCACAGCATTTCAGCAGTAATTATAGTTTTTTGTTTTGTTTTTTCGATTAATTGAACGATGTTGAAATTTTATCCGTTTATTGTTACGCACGAGGTTGTGTACGCCAGAGCAGCTACAAACAGACGCTTGTCTTTTCTCTCGCTTCCGCCCCCTGAAGATGTTGGAAAAGTTACAGAGCTGACACTGGAGACTCCTTCCGTAAGTGTGACGTCACAAACGTCTCCTTAAGGAACCTAGTCTCTGTGAATGAGCTGTTGCTACGGAAACCAGAAGCGTATTCATATACACCGGCGCTACTGTCAGAGCTGCTGTTAGAGAGAATTCATCAACACCTGAAGGACCAATCAGAGTCCAGACCTCAGCAGCGGCGTGCCGTAACTTTATCCATCTGAAGTGAAGAAATACTACATCAGTGTTTCTCCTCTCCTGAAATAGTTTAGACCATGAGGAACGACGGTCGCCGACTATGGAGGTGCCATCACACATTCTGTGCGTGTGTGTGTGTGTGTGTGAGAGAGAGAGAGACAGATCTGGGAATGCATTGTGTCTCGCACTCTTTTCACCTGACTGAATTTCATGTCGTGGGTAGACGGAGAAGGCAAAACAAAACATCCTTCGAAGGATCAGAAATAACTGAAGCTCAGAGAAACTCACCCGTGTTTACTCCCGTATCAGGGAAGGGGTGTGATGGACACTAGCATGAGGACGAGGGCTGTTTTTCGAGTAGATGCTCGAGAGGCGCCGTGTTTGTTCCGGGAAAACAACAGGGACGTGTTTTGAAACACAGACCATTGAACTATTCATGATTGATTAAGAAGTTAAGCTTCCCTAAAGCTGCGCTCGGTTTTTATTCACAACATCCAGAGCTTTTCCAATTTAGCTTCCATTAAAGTGCAGAATGATAGCAATCGTAACCTCTCAGCTAATCAGGTCGCAGGTTGCTGACTCAGGTGAGAAACACACCAAGTGGTGATTATGTGATATGAGGATATTGAGTGATATGAGGAAATTTGTTGATATGTTGAATGGAACATAATTTATTTCCAATACTCTGAATCCAAAAATAATTGTGCATAACTTGTGTTAAAGCGACAGTATGTAATTTGTGTTAAAGTTACAGTACATAACTTCTTTTAAAGTGACAGTACGGAACTTGTGCTGAAGATACAGTTAGTAATTTGTATTAAAGCTACAGTATGTAACTTGTGTTAAAGATATAGGACGTAACTTGGGTTAAAGCGATAGTATGTTAACTGTGTAAAAGCGACAGTGTGCAAATTGTGTTAAAGCGACAGTGTGTAACCTTCATGAAAGGGACAGTACATAACTTGTATTAAAGCAACGGTATGTAATTTGAGTTAAAGTTACAGTACATAATTTGCATTAAAGATACAGTATGTAAACCGTGTTAAAGCTACAGTACATAACTTGTGTTAAAGCGACAGTATGTAATTAGAGTTAAAGTGACAGTACGTAACTTGTGTTAAAGCGACAGTATGTAATTAGAGTTAAAGTGACAGTACATAACTTGTGTTAAAGCGACAGTATGTAATTAGAGTTAAAGTGACAGTACGTAACTTGTGTTAAAGCGACAGTATGTAATTTGAGTTAAAGCTACAGTACATAACTTGTGTTAAAGCGACAGTATGTAATTAGAGTTAAAGTGACAGTACATAACTTGTGTTAAAGCGACAGTATGTAATTAGAGTTAAAGTGACAGTACGTAACTTGTGTTAAAGCAACAGTGTGTAATTTGCGTTAAACCGACGTTATGTAACCTGCATTAAATCGACAGTACGAAACTTGTGTTAAAGCGACAATACATAAACTGTATTAAAGCAGCAATACGTAAACTGCGTTAAAGCGACAATACGTAAACTGTGTTAAAGCGACAGTACGTAAATTGTGTTAAAGTGACAGTTTGTAAACTGTGTCAAAGCGACAGTACGTAACTTGTGTTAAAGCAACAATACGTAAACTGTTAAAGCAACAGTGTGTAACTTGTGTTAAAGCGACAGTGTGTAACTTGTGTTAAACCAAAAGTATGTAACCTGCATTAAAGCAACAGTACATAACTTGTGTTAAAGCAACAGTAGGTAATTTGCATTAAATCTACAGTATTGCATTAAAGATACAGTACATAACTTGTGTTAAAGCAACAGTATGTAATTTGAGTTAAAGTTACAGTACATAACTTGTGTTAAAGCAACTTGTGTTAAAGTGACAGTAAGTGTGACAGTATGTAATTTGCTTTAAAGCTACAGTACGTAACTTGTGTTAAAGCGACAGTAAGTAATTTAAGTTAAAGCAGTAGTGCATAACTTTTGTCAGAGCTACAGTGCGTAAACTGTGTTAAAGCGACAATACATAAACTGTGTTAAATTGACAGAACAGAAGTTGTGTTAAAGCGGCTGTACGTAAACAGTGTTAAAGCGACAGTACGTAAACTGTGTTAAACTGACAGTACCAACTTGGAATAAAGCTGCAGTAACTGGAGTTGAAGCTAGGGAACATTGCTTTATTTGTGTGTTGCTTATTTTTAAGACAGTATTTAACTTCTGTTAAAGCCGCACTGTATAACTGGGGTTAAAGCAGTCGTATGTAACCTGCACTGTGTGTGTGTTTGTTTTTCAATTTTAATACCAGATTAAAAGCAGACCACAAGTCAGCATTGGAATATTATATGGAGGTCTGTAGGGTAATTAATTCACTGGACAGCACACACACACACACACACACACACACACACACACACACACACGCTGTTCTAAATGAGTGAAACCCAGAGGACTTGTTAAAATAGAATCCTTCAGGTTACCAGGACAACGGCCAGGAACGACAACGTGATTTTGGGTTGGAGGTGATAACAAATTCCTCTAGTGTCTACACCATGTGTGTGTGTATGTGTGTGTGTGTGTGTGTGTCTGTGTGTCTGAGGATAGATTATACTGGCCATCTGATGTGTTTTGTTTGTGTTGTGTTGTTCTAATTGTCCTGTAATGTATGTGTGTGTGTGTGTGTGTGTGTGTGTGTGTGTGTGTCATCTCGCGCTCTCTCTCTGTCAGAAGCTCAGAGTCCTGAGATTTTCTCCCTTAAGTATGGAGGTGTTCAAATCTCTCAGATCTACAGCTTCAGCCTGTTGGTATCATTCCAGATTTTTCCTGGACATCTCGAGAAATAAAAGCAGGCAGATTTCCAGAAGCTGCATTCTTAAAAATAAATAAATAAATGCATAATAATAATAATAATAATAATAATAATAATAATAATAATAATAATAATAAGCATGCTTTAATCAGTTCATCCCAGAGCTGCTCATTACACTGCTGGTCTAAGCAACTGATAGATTTTTGCCTTGTGATCCCATTTCACACTTTTTTTTTTTTTGGAAATGATTAAACTGGCAAGCGCATGTTGTTGCTCTTTTATGGAGAAAAAAAAAGCATATTAATATTAAATACTTAACGAAGATAAATAATGAGTGAACACCACACTGAATAGTTGTTGTTGTTATGGTAACATCTTTTGTTATGGTACGATCTTACTCTATTCTTGACACACAATTGTAAACATTCACACACACACACACTTTTTTTTTTTTACCAATATGACCAATAGGAAGCGTATGTAAACTGTACAGCTGCTTACAAAGAACTGACCCGAGCCAAGCATTCCATGTCAAGGCTCCTCACAGGAAGTCGTGCCACCGAGCTTGGGCTAAAAATAGAACAGACCGCCCACACCACTGATCCGTCAACCAAAAAATGCCCGAAAAATCACCTAGCTTTTGAAGGCATGCCTAAGGCAACGTTGGTATGGTGGTGTTGACTCTTTCTAAACAGCTTGCACTGACTGATAAATAATTTCGTAAAATACGCTAACTCGCTTCCGTTGGCTTCGCTCGGCTTTCCACTGACTCTTTGTGTGTATGCCAAAAAAGCTTCGTATGCCGATGCAGATTTTTTGCAAAATTTCAATTCTTAAGGCGAAAATTTGTAAAGGAGGGTTTTCGTATGCCGAGGTTCCACTGTTTAAAATTTTTAATAATTTGTGAGCTGCGTAGCTAGCTAGCTAGCAGAGTATTTGAGTATTTCTATTCACAGAGTAATAAACAAAAACAGTTTCTTCAGCTGTACTCTATCTGAATTTACATGTATAAAAAATGCATGATATTACATAAGCATAAATAATATGTAATTCACTTCCTGTTCTTGCGAAAGTCGTAGCAGCTATTGACCACAAAGTCAATAAAGCTAAAGAAAAAACAAAACAAAACAAAATGTCTGGTCATGACATTAAAACAACAACACCACTTACAAATCTCTGACACTGGAGACTCCTTCCATGATTGTTTTTTCTGAGCTGTTACCATAGAAACCATAACATATTAAACTTAGCACTTTAATATAATCCTGTGATTTATGTCACACCCCAGATCTGCTGTCAGAGCCGGCGTCTGACTGGAGGATGAACCGTGTCGTGGTTTTAATATCGTGCTACGTTCCAGCAGGTGACGTTGTAGATACGTTGTTGTTTATTTTTTTATTTATCTTGAGGTTGTGAGGGAACCTGAAGAGAAAAGTGAGCAGAGAAGGAGCAGAGTGGGAGGAAACCTCATATAATACCCTGAGCGTACACACTATACATATATATATATATATATATATATATATATATATATATATATATATATATATATATATATATATATATCTGTGTGTGTGTGTGTGTGTGTATTTCTGCAGACTGTATAGTGCTATATAAATTGTCCACATTCTGTTACATTTCTATTTCTCCTCATTACAGACTACTATATAAGATTATATTCTTTTTTTATGAAGTGTGAATATCTACATTATTAGTTCTGTTCATTGTTGCACTGAGGGGCGAGTAACTAAGGAAACCGTTTCACTACATCACATCACATGTATGTAGTATGAAGGTGATAAAGACAGAACCTTGGGCATATATACACTATATAAAATGCTGATTTTTTTAAGTATTATTTTTTATAGTATATATGCTCAAGGTTCTGTATTTATCACCTTCAGTGTGTTGATTAGAGTCATCTAACATAAGCCCAACGTGTCTGTGTGGATGTTAGATAGACACATTTCTATCAGAACCAGCATTAAGTTCTTCAGCAATTTGAGCAACAGTAGCTTGTCTGTTGGATCAGACCACATGGGCCAGCCTTCGCTCCCTACATATACATCAATGAGCCTCGGCCGCCCATGACCCTGTCTCCGGTTCACCACTGTTCCTTCCTTGGACCACTTTTGATAGATACTGACCACTGCAGACCGGGAACACACCACAAGAGCTGCAGTTCTGGAGGTGCTCTGATCCAGTGGTCTAGCCATCACAATTTGGCCCTTCGTCAAACTCGCTCAAATCCTTACGCTTGTCCATTTTTCCTGCTTCTAACACATCAACTTTGAAGACAAAATTATTATATTATATTATATTATACTATATTATACTATATTATGAGGCATTGGTGGCTCAGTGGTAGGTTTCTCGCCTATCATGCAGAAGGCCTGGGTTCGATTCCCAGCCAATGCCTCAACCCCAGCCACTGGATGCAGTGCCGGTCCCAAGCCCGGAAAAATGGCATCCGGCGAAAAAACCTGTGCCAAGTTGTTGTGCGGACCAGTCGGTCTGCTGTGGCGACCCTGAACAGGGAGCAGCCAAAAGCAATTATATTTTATTTTATTTTATTTTATTTTATTTTATTTTATTTTATTTTATTTTATTTTATTTTATTTTATTTTATTTTATTTTATTTTATTTTATTTTATTTTATTTTATTTTATTTTATTTTATTTTATTTTATTTTATTTTATTGTATTGTATTGTATTGTATTGTATTGTATTGTATTGTATTGTATTGTATTTTATTATGGAGGGCATGGTGGCTTAGTGGTTAGCACGTTTGCCCCACACCTCCAGGGTTGGGGGTTCGATTCCTGCCTCCGCCGTGTGTGTGGAGTTTGCATGTTCTCCCCGTGCCTCGGGGGTTTCCTCCGGGGACTCTGGTTTCCTCCCCCAATCCAAAGACATGCATGGTAGGTTGATTGGCATCTCTAAATTGTCCTGTGTGTGACTCTGTCCAGGGTGTATCCTGCCTTGATGCCCAATGACGTCTGAGATAGGCACAGGCTCCCCGTGACCCGAGTATATCGGATAAGCGGTAGACAATGAATGAATATTATATTATATTGTATTATATACATACATATATACATCCATACACATATTGTCACGACTCGCACTAGAGGTGACACAATCAGGGTGGAGAATAATGGGCAGGAAATCACACAGACACAAACAGGCTTCCAGGATTCGCCTGGCAGGGAACTGTCCAGCTACTCCTGACACATATATTCACACAAAAATATTAGACTAACAAGAAAGAAGAAGAAAAAATGATCTGTGATATCTGTGATAATGAGTCTTCCAGGATTGAGAAAATTTGCTCCAAAAATTCAAAAAGGTCAAAAGCCCAACACTCAGACACTAAAAAACTCACATCTGTGTCTTTGGTTCTCTTTTTTTCAAACTAATTAAAAGTCCTGGTTTGGCCATTGCTGCATGAACTCATCTAAATTCATCGCCCGCAGCATAAAGGATAATATAATAATAAGCTTGACTAATAATATCTTAAGGAAGAAGTCATCATTTTTTAATTGTACGTTCTCGCCCGCAGGCTAACGAGGATCAGAGTCACGCTAACAATATTCGAGTCAAGAATTTTAGCATTGCTCTCATGGGAGATAAACATGTGGAAAGTCTGCTAGCGTTTTTCACATCAGGTACCAGATCTAACACTGGAAACGGTGACACTGCAGACGCCTTCCGTTGTTGTTACTATAGAAACGGTAATGTTTTTAATTACGATCAGTTATAATTGACCAATCAGAATCCTCAGAATTTCTCGCTCACATCTCTATTAGCTACATTAATAACTGAGGTTAAGTCCATCGTTTTTTTAAAATCATACAGCCCCTTCAACCAGAACCGGCTCATGGGTTTCATCAAAACTTTTATAAATCTGTCATCCAGATGAATGGAACATCTCCTAAACCTCTACTCGAACCTTCTCCTCGACACTGAGGTCTCTAAATCCCTGGCTGTAGGCCACCTCGGTCTCATTGAGGTTCCTAAAGTTAAGGCATGTTTAAATGGCACTTAAAATAACTTCCTACATAAACATCAGTTCAGGAAGAGGAGGTCAGTTCGGGGTTGGCGTGAGCTCCATTTACTCAGAAAGGCTTTGCTATTGGCGCAATCGGTATAAACATGCACATTCCTCCGGGATTTCTTTTGTCATAGAGTCTTTTAAGCGTAGCACTTTAAGGCACACAATCCCAGATTCGCTTATGTTAGCAACACGGGAAGTCAATCTCCGAGAAGCCGGAGTTGTTAAAACGAGGTGGTCTTAACAGCCGCACGATTCCTGCTTTGTGTTTCCACGCGATAAACGTGCGTGAATTAGCATCTCGGCGTCGGATGAATCCGGTCGCTTCTTTCTGAAGGGAGCCGAACGCACTGTGCTGAATCTCAAGCAGAAACAGGGTTGCACAATTTGTGCTTTATTAGACCAGTTCCCGCTCGATGTGCTTATTATGGGATGTTCATAATCAACACTGAAGCGTTCTGGCAGGCAGAGACACTGAGAGAAATATTGGCAGATCTCTCTCTCTCTCTCTCTCTCTCTCTCTCTCTCTGTCTCTCTGCACCTGCCTCTCATTTTCCCTGCTGTGACTTAATGACATCCCTCTTGTCAGAGCATCAAAACCACTTCAGCTCTGCAGTGCAGTCATCCAGCACATTCCACCCTCCTTCCCTTGCTCTCTCTTCCTCTATCTGACACTCTTCCTCACCCCCTGTCTTTATCCCTCCATCGTCTGAGCAGCCCTCCTTTCAGACGTCTTCTTCCGTCCATCACGTTCGCACATATCCATGAGTTTATATTGTTGGATCGTCTCTCCGGTACTTCTCGACAGTCCAGCATGCAGAAGAAAGCGATAGGTTCCGTTCAGTCCTTCAGATATCATCGATAGAACTCTACAACAGAGTAGTTGTAGAGTTCCCTGAGGGGAAAAGATTCAAAAGGGAACATCTTTTGTAAGCTGAGAACCATTCATTGTCCAACAAACCCTTAAAGAACTTCAGAAAAAACTTTTTTTCTATTTTCAGGACTTCTTTGGTACTTCCAGACACTCCCATATTAAAGAAGGAAGCTCTAATCTATCTCTACATCCTTTGGCAGTCTCTCTGGGAGAACCCTTACAGTGTTTCCTGTCAGGAAGGCTTCCAAGTAGAACCCTTTTTGGAACCCTTAATCATCCTTTGAACCTTGTCTCTAGTACTTCATAAAGATGTCCTTTGTCATAAGGAGTCTTTAAACCATACCCCTTAAAGAACCTTTGAAGAACCCTCTTTATAACCGCTTGATGGTTCCGCATAGAACACAAGTGTGAGCGTGTTCCTTTGATGAAACATTTTTAGAAGCTAAGATTCTTTACCTCTTACAGAACCCCTGAAGAACCCTGTATTCTATCTGCTGGAGTGTCTGCAGTATTGGAGTTCATGACCTATAGACCGTCCTTCTTCATTATTTGTTTTATGGTTTCGATGTAGAACCCAACAACAGTGTGCTTTTGAAGTTCTACATAGGAACATTTTTGGAAGGTATTGAATGATTGTGCATTGAACCATTAAAATCTTCTGAAGAAACCTTTAGCATCCAATGGAATTTCTCTGGTACATTAGTATACACACTATACACTCCACACATTCTCCTGCTGTCCCTTTGAGGAACCCTTAAAGTGTTTTTCTAGCAGAAAAGGTCCCAAGCAGGAACATTTTTGGAGTCTAGTTTCCAATAAACCATTAAAACCTTTGAAGAACCATTTTCAAGTTACTGCTCATTAGTTTCTTCTCAATATCTAGAACCTGTCAGACGACTGATATTTAGCTTAGTGCACACTTTTCTTGCTCAGAGAAACCAAATTCCTGCACACCCTACTGATGAAAGTCTCTGACCTTCTTTCTTCCCCAGGTTCTTCGTGAACTTCCCATCAGCAAAGCAGTACTTCAGTCAGTTTCGAGACATGGATGACCCGGAGGAGATGGAGAGGAGCAGCCAGCTGAGGAAGCACGCATGCCGTGTCATGAACGCCATCAACACGGTGGTGGAGAACCTCCACGATCTGGAGAAGGTCTCATCTGTGCTGGAGCTGGTGGGGAAAGCCCACGCCGTCAAGCACAAAGTGGAACCCATGTACTTTAAGGTAGTCATGATCCTTCGTTCATGAACATTCAGGTCGTGTTATAAGATGTTGAGCAAATCAAATCTGTTCTTCTCCTCAACGTCTTCTCCTCCTTTTTCACCTCAGATTCTAAGCAGCGTGATCCTCGAGGTTCTTTCCGAAGACTTGGGCGACTGTTTCACCGACGAGGTGCAGATGGCCTGGACCAAACTGATGGCGCTGCTCTACTGGCACATCACTGGAGCATACCAAGAGGTTGGCTGGGTCAAGCTATCCAGCTCAGCCGTCTGAGGAGCTGCTGCCAGCTCACACTGCCTCACACTGCTCTGCTCTCCTGATGAATAGTCTGACATGAGTGACAAGTCACTGTCAAAGAAAAAAACTGGTTTTATCCAAACACACACTCACTACATCATCAGTTACTCCGGTTCTTCTGTATCTTCTGTCTCTGTAACATCTTTATATTGTGGACATGCAGGGATTTAAAGTAGAGAGAATAGAAATAAGAGAATCTTCTGTAAATTTTTATCTCACCAACCCTCCATTTATACCAGCAAGCGACAAAAAAAAAACCCTTCAAAACTTCATTCTACTTACAGCGATAAAAAATCTAGCACCTAAATCATTTTTCACTTGTCCCTCTGAAGGAACCTTTGGGTTTATGTAGAACCCTTCAACAGAAAAGGACCTAAAAATCTTTAATTATCCAACAAACTTTAAAAAAGAACCTTTGAACAACTCTATTGTCTACATCCCAACCTGAATCTATCCCTTCCACACATTCCTTCACAGAGGAACCCTTAATGGTTCTAGATAAACACTACAACAAAGTGTTCTAAAATCAGAACAGATTCCTAGTAGAACCCTTTTGTAAGCTAGGGTCACTACTTATCCAGTGAACCTTTTTTATACATATAATCCCTTAAGTTAAGAACCCTGAATAATCAAATAAACCCTTAGAACCATTGAAGAACCCAGGGTCTCAGGGTCATTTGCCTTTTTTCCCCCTTGATTTGTCCCTCTGAAGGAACCCTGAATGGTTCTATGTAAATCCCTTCAACAAAGTGTTTAGCCATCAGAATGGGGTTCCAAGTAGAACCATTTTTCTAAGCCAAGAACCTTTAGTTTTCCAATGAACGCTCAACTAACCCTTTTTTTCTATTTGATCGAGCGTCTCAAATACCCTCTGACCCTTCATTTTTTTAGGATGCTCTAACAAAGTCGAACCCTTTTTAGAAATCTAGGACCATTAAACACACAAGTAATCTGCTGAAATCCAGCTAATTAGGATAATTAATCACAAAGACATATTAATGGCTATTTTTAACCCATCTTCGCCGAGGGGTGCCAATAAATTTGGAGTCTATACACAAGATTTTAGTACACAGGCCACGCCTACAAAATGCGATGCTACCTGGGTTACTTGTCGCTCGCTGGTGTGTGTGTCGAGACAGCAGTGCGTTTACTTCATGGTAATTAAAAGATTGCCACTTTATAGAGAAAAATGCATGCGTCAGTCACGGAGAACGCTAGCGGTGAGACAAACCATCTTTTAATAGAACATTTGATAGACAGGACAGAAATAGAATCATGTTAAATCCTTTATTTAAACCTGAAATGTCCGAACTGTCAGTAAAAATCCAGCGGATAATTATAGCTCTGCCGAGTCAAAAACCTATAATTATCATAATTTACTGTAATTACAGAGGACAGTGTGTGTGTGTGTGTGTTTGTGTGTGTGTGTGTGTGTGTGTGTGTGTGCGCATCACACAGGTACTGCATATCCTAAACAGCCACCAATAACATACACCTAATGTCTTTTCTTGGATATTTGGTCATTCATGAAATCAGTCATTTTAAATTTACAAACACACACACATACACACACCCCACACACACACATACACACAGATGCACTCGACACGATAATGAGGCTCCAGTATGGCTTCTGACTGTCCTAATGCTGCATCCAGACTACTCACTATCCCATACACTGCGAATCATGAGCACTATGTAGCACACTAATACAGGTAATGGAATTAATGCAGGCTTAGCATCATCGTTACATATTCATATTCACTACCTATGGCATGAAACACAACATTATTAGTGTTCTAATCCACACTGTACACATAAACTCCATTAACATCAACACAAACACTTTACTAGCTGTGTAATGGGGACATGTCCCAATCCACATAACATAATCACTATATAGGGCACTAAAACTCCATCCACACCTTCCCAAATGTCCCGTATTATACCTATATGTTGCTGTGTCCTAAATCACTTATCCTATAATCTATAAAGTGTGTATAAACACCACAACATACATAACATCAGCTCACTGTGGTTGTGTCCTAAACCACACTGCATTCACTATACAGTGTATATATATTTTAGAGGTCACTTCTTGTCATTTTTACACACACACACACACTTTTATTTATGTCCCAAATGGCACACACATATATACACTACGGTCCTTCTTCAAGCCCACACCTTGAGGAAAATAAGTTTTAAACATTTGAGACGTAGCATCAGTACAAATACAAGTACTTTTTTTTTTTTATTATCCTTGAGCTAAGATGAAAACCTGACAGGATTTCTCAAAAGATTTGTAAATGATTTTTCTAAATATTCATAATGTACTCTGAAAACTAGCTAGTTCACTCGCTAAAATCAAAGAACTAATGAACTAGCCAAAAATGACAACAACATCAAATTGAAATACTATAAGCCTTACTGTTTACGCTAGCTAGCTGGCTAGATAACACGGCCTTAGCTGAAAGGATTTCTGATTTTCAGTGATATTTAAAAATAATAACTTTTACTGCTTTTCTGGAAAGCTAGTTAGCCTACATTAGCTAATTTGGCAGGATTTTAGAGAGGATCTTAAGTGATATTCAGAATCTTCGCTACTTTACTGGCTAATCTGACAGGATTTCTGAGAGAACCTTAAACGATATTCAAAATCTTTACTACTTTTCTGGCTAGCGAGTTAGCCTACATTAGCTAGTCTGACAGGATTTTAGAGAGGACTTACAGTGATATTTAAAAATAGTAAATCTTCAGTTTTACTGGATACCTAGCTAGTTAGCCTGCATTAGCTAATCTGACAGGATTTCTGAGAGGATCTTAAGCGATATTCAAAATCTTCGCTACTTTACTGGCTAGCTAGTTAGCCTACATTTGCTAATCTGACAGGATTTTAGAGAGGACTTACAGTGATATTTAAAAAATAGTAAATCTTCACTGCTTTACTGGATACCTAGCTAGTTAGCCTGCATTAGCCAAACTGACAGGATTTCTGGAAAGATTCCTTTCTGTCACATTCTTTTTTGATAAAAAAAAAAAGAGCTAACACTAGCTAGCATTTCTGACAGGATTTCTAGAAGGAATAGCTGCTAGATTGTGTTAAGTGTCATCGCTAAGTGTTTTGTGTAAGAGAGTGCTGTGGAGTTCTTGTGATTCGTGACTGAGGACCGCGAGAGTGAAGTGTGCCATTTGGGACAGGCCCTTAGTCTGACTAGTAGAGCAATAAGCACTTAGCCTAGAGTATTGACTGTTCTACTGTGTGTGTGTGTGTGTGTGTGTGTGTGTGTGTGTGTGTGTGTGTGTGTGTTAGTATTAGGTTAACATCAACAATGTATAACGTGAATCATTCTGTGTTGTTTCCTGTTGCTTTTTCTTTGTGTGTGTGTGTGTGTGTGTGTGTGTGTGTGTGTGTGTGTGTTTAGAGCTGATGTTTGTCTCCATAGTGAGCTTCTCCAGACAGCTTGTTTATTAAACACCTCTCCACTTTTCATCCATAATGGCAACATACTGTTCACGCTCTCTCTCTCTGTCTGTCTCTCTCTCTCTCTCTCTCTCTCTCGCTCTTTCCATCTCTATCTCTCTCATCTCACTCTCTCATCTCACTCTCTTGTGCTCTCTCTCCCTCCATCTCTATCTCTCTCAATCTATGTCTCTCTCATCCTCATCTGTCATGTCATTTATTTTGCTCTTCTTTTCATCTACCTCTCTCTCCTCCCTCTTCTGCCTCAGTGTCTCCCTTGTTCTCTCTCGTTTCCTTTTTCTTTCTACGTCTCTCTTTCCCCCTCTCTCTCACTCTCTTGTGCTCTTTCTCTCTCACTCTGTCTCTCCCACTCTCTTCTTATCTCTCTCTCTCTCTCTCTCTCTCTCTCTCTCTCTCTCTCTCTCCCTCTCTCTCTCTCTCTCTCTCTCTCTCTCTCCCTCCTTCCATCTGTGTCCTGTGTTCCCCTGACAGATGTTTCCATTAGCTGGCTGTTGCCCACCTGCTAGGCTTGAAGCCTTTCTCTGTGAAACATCCTGTGCCAGGTTTTACTGTCAGTACACACACACACACACACACACACACACACACACACACCGCGCGCACACACGCGCACACACACACACACACACTCTCTTTCTCTCTCTCTCTCTCTCTCTCTCTCTCTCTCTCTCTCTCTCTCTCTCTCTCTGTCTCTCAGCCTCGTACTCTCGATGTTCCCTCATGAGTGAGCAAGTTCCCGTCTTTTCAAAGCTTGGACTTTATATTTTTTTAGATATGTGAGCGAAACTGTTTATCAATGTCCTGAAATCTTTTAATATGGATTACTATGTTGTTTAGGGTTCTCTTTGTATAAATAAATACACACACACACACACACAGACACACACACACACACACACACACACATAGCGCTAACGTTTGACTGTTTGATGGGGTGGTGGCCAGTACTAATAAAAAACTAGTGAAGGAGATGATCTAAAGTTGACTATATGAATAAAGTTCTCGTGTCCAGCTGTGTTTGTGGTGATGAGTTATTTCTGCAAATCATATAACAAATCCGTTTTCTGGATAATTTTTTGAAACCCTGATAAAATAATCCGAACTTAAGGTGTAAGAGTATATACCTTAGGAGTCACTTGTTATCACTTTCACACACACACACACACACACACACACACACAGACTTTTATTTATGTCCCAAATGCCACACACATATATACACTACGATCCTTCTTCAAGCCAAAACTTTGAGGAGAATAAGTTTTAAATATTTGAGACGTTAGCATCAGCACAAACTTTTTTTTATTATCCGTGCGCTAATGTGAAAATCTGACAGGATTTCTAAAAAGATTTTTAAATGATTTTCTTAAATATGCATAATGTACTCCGAAAACTAGCTAGTTCACTCGCTAAAATCAGAGAACTAGTGAACTAGCTAAAAATGACAACATTAAATACTATAAGCCTCACTGTTTACGCTAGCTAGCTGGCTAGATTTTTTTAAATTTTCATAAATAAATCATAAATAAATAACACAGATAAACACTCGTGTACTCTTTTCAAACAACCAAAATTTTCTTCTGATTGTGTGACGACACTTTTCATGTATTAAACCTTTAAATGTCATTTTTAGCCTCTTCATTCGCCAGCAAGGCAAATTAAACGCATGTAATTTGCCTTTTAACTCGTTTCTGCCTCATAAGCTCCGCCCCATGACGCATATCTCATATTTGATATAATTTGTACACTTTTCTTGCTTTAAAATCTTTTTAAACATCAGCAAGGCCAATTATATTAATGATAGCCTACATTAGCTAATCTGACAGGATTTTAGAGAGGACACAGTTATATTTAAAAATAGTAAATCTTCACTGCTTTACTGGATACCTAGCTAGCTAGCCTGAATTAGCCAATCTAACAGGATTTCTGAGAAGATCCCTTTCGGTTACATACTTTTTTGTTAAAGTATCTTTACTGTTAACACTAGCTAGCATTTCTGACAGGATTTCTAGAAGGAATAGCTGCAGCAATCATACCAAGTGTCATTGCTAAGTGTTTTGTGTAATAGAGTGCTGTGGTTCCGCCCCCATGGTGCATAGCTCATATTTAATATAATTTGTACACTTTTCTGTCTTCAAAATCTTTTTAAACATCAACATGGTAAATTATATTAATAGGCCTTCCTCCGATTTCCATGCATGTTGTGAATCATCTCAACTTCAGAAGCTTCAGAACTTTACTTTTGTACACTTTTCTGGCGACAAGCTTCAGATTCTGAATCTCCGTTATTATACATAGTGATGCTTAGCTGTCTGAATCAAGATTTTTTTATGTTTAAAATTCTATTTAAAGAGAGTTTTATCATAAAAAAGGTCTACCACATGTTTACCAAGCGGCCCTGTGGAAGCGTCTGTGGTTGGTTTAGTGAAACTGTATGTTCCTGTGAAGTTCTTGGCAGCGTTTATTTGACAAATTGTACCAGACTCCCTAAAGAATGCGAGACTATATTTAAAGGCGAAATGGCAAAGCTCTGCTGAGCAGCTCTGTTTCAGACGGAGGTGGAGTTAAATTATGGACCGAATTATGGAGAATGTGTGAGAAGAAGCTTTCAGGCAAGTAGAGATGAGTCGGTTAGGAAGCTGTTGACTGATATCACAGCTGATACACTATATTGCCAAAAGTTTTTGGACACCCCTCCAAATCATTGCATTCAGGTGTTGTTTTTCAGGGGTTGGGCTCGGCCCCTTAGTTTCAGTGAAAGGAACTCTTAATGCTTCAGCATACCAAGACATTTTGGACAATTTCATGCTCCCAACATTGTGGGAGGACTTTGGGGATGACCCCTTCCTGTTCCAACATGACTGCACACCAGTGCACAAAGCAAGCTCCATAAAGACATGGATGAGAGTTTGGTGTGGAGGAACTTGACTGGAGTCCTGACCTCAACCTGATAGAGCACCTTTGGGATGAATTAGAGCGGAGACTGCGAGCCAGGCCAAAACTGGGACGTCTGCCTTTACATGCACATGAATGTAAATTGGAGTTGTCCCGCCCTTTGCAGCTATAACAGCTTCAACTCTTCTGGGAAGGCTTTCCACAAGGTTTAGGAGTGTGTTTATGGGAATTTTTGACCGTTCCTCTTTGAAGCGAATTTGTGAGGTCGGGCACTGATGTTGGATGAGAAGGCCTGGCTCGCAGTCTCCGCTCTAATTCATCCCAAAGGTGTTCTATGGGGTTGAGGTCAGGACCAGTCATGAGGCCATGTCTTGCCTCGTGCCCTTAATTTGTACACTGGTGTGCAGTCATGTTGGAACAGGAAGCGGTCATCCCCAAACTGTTCCCACAAAGTTCCCACGAAATTGCCCAAAATGTCTTGGTATGCTGAAGCATTAAGAGTTCCTTTCACTGGAACTAAGGGGCTGAGCCCAACACCTGAAAAACAACACCTGAATTCAATGATTTGGAGGGGTGCCCCAAAACCTTTGACAATATAGTGTACCTCAGATTCTTCTCTGAGCTGAAAGAACACTGTAGAAACTGACCAGAAACAGATTTCTGACTTTAAAACAAAGCCAAAATAAAGCAGCAGACGGTGCAGGTACACTTATGTCCACTCAGACCTCCTCCCGACCAGATCTCCTCCACGTGACCTGCTGCGCATCTTCACCTTACTGCTGACCAAAGCGTTCTCAGAATGCAGGGATTATCCCCGACACTATTAATAGTTTAAGCACATGGACAAAAATAATCTTGCGTGACACTAACATGCTGACTTCGGCTTGGAGAAATGGAAGGTATCAGGAGAATATGTGATATTTACATCATTAAACCTACAAGCTAAATGAACTAGCATGAATGAGAAAGTGATCAGGAATTGCATTTTATTTTATTTTATTACTGGACAATTTATGGGTGGAAAGTTCAGAATGTCTGGCTTCAATAGATTGAAATAAAACAATAATTAACAATAAATAATTAATAATAAATCATTTTTAATGAATCTGAGCTGATAAAGAGCTTTCTGGCTGTAAAATATCAAGAAACCCTGCTTTATATAGTACATTGTATTCATACAATCATGCAAGGGCCGTGTTAATGTTCTCCTACAAGCATGTTTAATTTGCTCGATTAAAAAACGCTGGTTATGACTCATGATGTGAAACCTCCATTTAAAATACACAAAAAAAATCATCAGCTTATTATATCAGCCTTAATATGGTTTTCTCTTGTGTGAAATGAAATTCTCATTCTCATTCTCACATCGTGAACAGAATATTATATACATATAAATTTTAAAAATTACAATGATTAAAAATAATAAATAAAAAAATTGCAAATGATTTTTTAATATTAATAATTATGATTAGATTTTTGTTTGAAGGATTTTCATTTATTCATTGTCTACCGCTTATCCGAACTATTCTCGGGTCACGGGGAGCCTGTGCCTATCTCAGGTGTCATCGGGCATCAAGGCAGGATACACCCTGGACGGAGTGCCAACCCATCACAGGGCACACACACACTCTCATTCACTCACGCAATCACACACTACGGACAATTTAGAGATGCCAATCACCTACCATGCATGTCTTTGGATTGGGGGAGGAAACCGGAGTACTCGGAGGAAACCCCCGATGCACGGGGAGAACATGCAAACTCCACACACACATGGCAGAGGCGGGAATCGAGCCCCCAACCCTGTAGGTGTGAGGCAAACGTGCTAACCACTAAGCCTTTAGTGTTTGAAGGATTTTAAAAAATGTATTTTTTACTTTTTTTAATTTTATTTAAAAATATTTAAAATAATTTTTAAATTATTATTTAAAAAAAATAATAATTTAAACTGAATTTTGTTAGGGGGCACGGTGGCTTAGTGGTTAGCACGTTTGCGTCACACCTCCAGGGTTGGAGGTTCGATTCCCGCCTCCGCCGTGTGTGTGGAGTTTGCATGTTCTCCCCGTGCCTCGGGGGTTTCCTCCGGGTACTCCGGTTTCCTCCCCTGGTCCAAAGACATGCATGGTAGGTTGATTGGCATCTTTAAATTGTCCGTAGTGTGTGTGTGCCCTGCGATGGGTTGGCACTCTGTCCAGGGTGTATCCTGCCTTGATGCCCAATGATGCCTGAGATAGGCACAGGCTCCCCGTGACCCGAGGATAGTTCGGATAAGCGGTAGACAATGAATGAATGAATGAATGAATTTTGTTAGTGTGCATAAATATTTTTTTTTACAAAAGTATTTGTATTTAGGAAAGTATACAAAGAAACAATAAAAATGTATTATTTTATAATAATTAATATATTATTAATAATTCATAAATTGCTAATGAGTACATTTTACTCTACTATACTATGCTGTATATTTGTGTACTATAGAGATAATTGCTAGACAATTAGCTAGCTGGATAATGCACTGGGTTTAGACATGGAGCTCGGAGATCTTACGAAATTATAAAAAATACTGCAAATAAACCCCAAAATGTTTAATAGTGTTTAAATGAACGCTCTCCTAAACGTTTTCATGGGGCTCCTAGAACACACAGTACACAAGCGCTTTCTGTTTGCTGGCTTTTGTTGCTACTGTTCCGCTCTTATTTCTTCACAAACCCTTCAAAGCTATCTGAGCGAAAAGAAGGACATCTTAATGAAGCACCTCCTACACCTACAGGACATAACGAGATGTTTCTCCACAAGCCAGAGCACGGAGCGGGCGGCTGAAGGAATTCAAGTTATTCCACTCAGAAACCATCGAGAAAAAGGAGATCAGGCCGGGTGTCTCTAATGACAGAGCTAACAGGCCCTCGCTAGTTAACGTCGCTAATGAGCATCTGATACGTATTCAGATCATACACACAGCTGGAGAAGACAGACTTTCACACATGCTGCTTCCTGATACGGTTTCCTGTTTCCTGTCCCTTTATGTGCATCGAGTTGCTAAACCAGACCCAGATCTCGGATTAGCCGAAAGATTAGCAAGGAGTCACCTGCATCATAGGAAATAATAATGAATAAAATTAACCACTAAATTAATTGAATTATTTATTTAATTTTTAAAGTACATGATTTTTTATTTAATTTTAACAATAAAAAAAGGAAATACATTTTCATCAACTCGATATAGTTTGGGTGCTTAAATTATTTTAAAATGTTTTTAAATCCTCTTTTTCTTCCACCATGTTTTGATCCTTGTCACATTCTTGCTGTTTTTTTTTTTTAAGTACCCAGTGATTTATATTAGCCGTATACATTAGCATGGACCTAATGTTTTCTGTTGATGGAAAGTTCTGGAAAGTTCTGTAGTTACAAGTCTGATACTGGAAGAGTTCTAGAAAATTCCCACCAGAAACATTTAATATGAAGTTTTTTTCATTAAGGAAACCACCATGAAACATAGTACCACCAAGTAAACGTCTTTCCTGAGGTAAAAGTGCTCTTCCACCAGTCAGTCCAGCACTACAGAGACCTGAAATCTGTCCTCTGTGTGCCATAGTCATGCCTCATCTGGATTGGACCTGATCCAGCACTGATCCAAAGGAGAAATCTCTAATAGGTACAGACCTATAATGTTCAGCTAAAAATAGTTAGCAATAAACAGTTAAGTACTAGTTAAGACCAAGACCAAGATCTCCTACAGGAAGGTCAGATGGGTCAAAAGGTGGTCACTGATGGTCAAAATACTATCATGTCTGAATCTGATTTGAAAAGACACGACAGTAAGAATCATATCCGATATTGTTTACTTTGGTCTCGTGAGTGTCCTGTCACATTCTGTGCTCTAAACTTTGTGGAGGTTGTGTAACTGCTCTCTGTTACGAACAGCACATCCACACACATGGATTAGCATTCCTCCTAGCATTAACCGTTCTAGCTTAGCGATGCATGATGCGATGAATCAGACTGACTCTCGTCTACGCATCTGTTTATCTCTTTATCCCACAGCTAATCTGGGATCTCAGGTTTGGGGCACAGGGAAAGGAGTAGCGTCGACTAGCTGACCCGCTAACTCTCGCTAGCTTACTGCTGAGGAAGGGTGATGGAAGCAAGCAGCTGAAAGGATCCTGGACGCTCCTGCGAGGGTCCAAGAGGCCACTGGACCATGTGCACAACCATCATGGTGCTCACCACAGTGGCCGTTATACTGCGTCGACGTTTTTCCAACAGAGTCAAGCCGTGAGTAGCGCGATCTTTCCTCCATTAGCAGGTCTACTAGCTAGCTGTTCAGACTAGAATTTAGTTTTCCTCATTTTATTTTTAAAACAGAAAATGCTACTTAATTTCCTTCCTTCTTTTTCTTTCTTTCTTTCTTTCTTTCTTTCTTTCTTTCTTTCTTTCTTTCTTTCTTTCTTTCTATTTGTGATGGTGTGTGATGATGGGGTGTGATGATGAAGGTGTGTGATGGTGTGTAATGATGGTGTGTGATGACGAAGGTGTGTGATGGTGTGTGATGACGAAGGTGTGTGATGGTGTGTGATGATGGTGTGTAATGATGGGGTGTGATGATGGTGTGTGATGATGAAGGTGTGTGATGGTGTGTGATGACAAAGGTGTGTGATGATGGTGTGTAATGATGGGGTGTGATGACGAAGGTGTGTGATGACGAAGGTGTGTGATGGTGTGCGATGATGGTGTGTTGAATGTGTGTGATGATGGTGTGCGATGACGAAGGTTTGTGATGGTGTGTGATGTCTTTCTTTCTTTCTTTCTTTCTATTTCTGATGGTGTGTGATGAAGGTGTGTGATGGTGTGTGATGATGAAGGTGTGTGATGATAAGAATGTGATGTTCTTTGATGTTGAATGTGTGTGAAAATGGTGTGTGATGATGATGTGTAATGATCCTGTGTGATGATGATGTTGTGTGTGATGATGAGAATATGTTATTTGATGATGAAAGTGTGATGATGATGATGATGATGATGTTGGTGTGTGATTATGAGAATATGTTATTTGATGAAGGTTTAGGGAATGTTCTGTTATATAATCGTGGTGTTAAATGTAAATCAGTGCTGGATCTTGGTGTGTTAAAAGCGTCTCGTCTCGTCTGGATGTTGAAGCAACTCACTGTAGCGACTGAAGGATCTGGTGAATATTCATGCTCACAGCCGGAGCACTCGAGTTATCAGTGCAAATCAAGGTTCTGCTCGAGATGCCGGCGTCTCTAAATCCGTTTAAAAAAAAATCTCCTCCTGCGATCAGGGAGTAAAAAACACGCCGCTGGCATTTCTGCTGGTATTTTGAGAAGGCGCAAACAGCCGGCAGACGGATTAGCATCCAGACTCGGGGGAAGCCATGCCAGCGTGATAACGTGCCACAGAGAAGCGCCTGGCTGTACCTGCTGCACGTGAACATGCCACACGACATGTCACGAGGCTGCATCAAGAATCCTGTTTAATTAAATGTTGATTAAATTTCCTGTGGATAAAAAAAAAACAGCCATATTTCCTCCAGCATTTCCTCAGGACTCATAACATAACTTTTGTTTGAGGGTCCACGTGCTGGGGGTTTATTCAGTAAACAAACAACAATCAAAGTCCTTAGAAGGACAAAAAAATCTGACAAGATATACGAGATCCATCACAGCGAAACATGACCGATGCCAAGACTTCATAAGGAACATTGAGTTCACAGGAAGTGTGTGGAACGCTAACAATTTGGTTCGTTTTCACACAAGCAACATTTTCCTCAGAGTTTATTCCGTATCTAGCTGATTAGCGGCTTAGCAGTTGATCAGCTATCAACACCTTGAGCAGGTTCTAGTGTTTTGTTTTTTAAAGCTGGAATCTGTAATGTTCAAAAGTTTCTGCAGACATGTAATAACCCAGTCGCTTCAGAGATACTTGCTAGGTGTATCAGTGTATTGACGAAGTGTTTTGTTTATTTTTATGGCCCAGAAATTCTTCACATGCTACCAGATGAGTAACAATTGCATCGTTTATAATAAGAAACTGTAATGTGCGATACTGACATGCAGCAGAGCTCGCTAGCTCTTGGAACGTTGTTGCTACATTTTTATGGCCCAGAAATTAGCGAGAGTTTCAGATGCATAACGATCATGATTTGAAAAATACTTGATTCTCAGTGCTGCCTCTCAACAGATCTCAGTAGCTTTATCATGTTAATTAGCATTTATAGTTAGTTGACTACCAATTTTTATACTATTTTCGGCATGAGAGAGAGGTTTTAACTGAGATCATGCATTTGGTTAAAATGAAAAAAAAAAATTATTAAATTAAATGCAAAATTTAAAAAAGTTTTCAATGCAAAGAGGTTTGTGTCACAGGAAACACAGAGAGCTGCAGTAGAAACATTAAAAAATTACAATTAGCCCCTTTAAAATGGCTGAGGTTCTGGTAACAACATGAATTCCAGCATTGAGCACAATAATAATGAGGAGGGTGTGGTCAGAGCAGAGCTAGAGCTGGAATAAAGCCCACACTTGTTTCCCAGCCCTTTAAAATCTCAGCATTTAATGTGATTATTTCAATCGAAAGTTTTCCATCCTGCACCACCACCAGCGCCACATTTACTCCGTAGTTTCCTGCACTTTGTTATTTTGGAGCATAAACTCAATGCAAATGTATGAATCCAAGCTTCTCTCTATTCATTTATCGGCTCACAGGCCTGCAGTACATCCTCCTCTTATATCATTATGGCATCAATATGCAGCTCTGGTCACTTCTGTACGTCAGCACGTCCCCCGTGGGTTCTATTACTCGGCTGAAAAGAACCGAAAAAACTTCATTACTGCGGAGTACGGAGATGATGATGATGCTATTAAAGCCTCGTTAGCTGACACACACACACAAATAAAAAAAAAAAATAACACACTGATGATACGCTGCAATCGAGGTTTATTTTCAAGCACTCTAATGAAGATGTATCCAGAGGGTCATTTCAGGGACGTAAAATGTAACGAGAGAAAGCAGAGCGGCCCCGAGGTGGCGTTTTGGACGGGAGACGAGCGCTGAGGTGGAACTCTTATCAGTGCAGAACTAAAACACTGAAGTCTCAAGTCACGCATGGTGGAAGAGCTCATCCTTCATTTTTAGAGCTGGCTTTTGGGAAGCTTTCCAACCTTCCAGAAAAACAAGGATTGAAAAATGGCTTTTCTTGGAGGTTTGTGAGATTCTTTACACATGCCATGAGAATGAAGTAGTTTTGTTGATGTTAGCGTGGATTACCAAATCATTTCACTCCACATTCAGGGAAGTTCTGTCCAGACCATAAAGCTAGGAGAGAGAAGAGCTGAAGAATCTGTAGGACATGTTCTCCATCAGACAGAAACACACACACACACACACACACACACACACACACACACACACACGACGTTCCGTGTTCTGTTCTAGTGCGAGTGTGACGAGACGAGGCACGTTTCTGCGAATGACACTACAGCCTGCACCCAGCCACAGAAATCTCCTCTTCTTATTAAATCCCCAAAATTTTATCCTTTATTTCTCTTATATAATAACAATTTAATCAGACGCTTCGTACACTATATTGCCAAAAGTTTTGGGACAGCCCTCCAAACCATTGAATTCCGGAGACCGAGAGCCAGGCCTTCTCGTCTAACATCAGTGCCTGACTTCACAAATGTGCTTCGAGTGGAATGGTCAAAAATGCCCATAAACACACTCCTAAACCATGTGGAAAGGGCGGGCCAACTCCATATTACATTCATGTGCATGTAAAGGCAGATGTCCCAGTTTTGGTCTGGCTCGCAGTCTCTAATTCATCCCAAAGATGTTCTATGGGTTGAGGTCAGGACTCTGTGCAGGTCAGTCAAGTTCCTCCACACCAAATTCACTCATCCACTCGACCTTGCTTTGTGCACTGGTGTGCAGTCATGTTGGAACAGGAAGGGGTCATCCCCAAACTGTTCCCACAAAGTTGGGAGCATGAAATTGTCCAAATTGTCTTGGTATGCTGAAGCATTAAGAGTTCCTTTCACTGGAACTAAGGGGCCGAGCCCAACCCCTGAATTAAATGATTTGTAGGGGTGTCCCAAAACTTTTGGCAAGATAGTATATATGCATATATTTGTTTAATGATTTATGGAAGGAGTCTCCAGTGTCAGTGCTGGAACACTGCTGTTAACAAATCCTGTCTCTTTATAATCTGATGTTTCACACTAAACATCTGGGAGCCATAGACTAACCTTCGTCTTATTTGCATATTTGCACCGTCGGCAGTCCTGATTGGATAAATCCAGCTCTGTCGTTCTGCACCTGAGCAGGTTTGCTAGCTTTTTGTTTTTTTGTCATGTCGTTCACCAGATGTTCGTTCTTCGAAATAAAACTTTTCAGTCTAATCTTTCAGCAAACTTGAGTTGTCATTACTGCCTCCTGTTTCGTCCATGTTGACATTTTCTCCTCAGATGCTCCTCAGACACACCAGGTAGAGCTTCTGTGATGTTTAAAGCAGATGATCTGAGATCTTATAACATGCTGTTCAGCTTCTGATTGCATGTCTGTTGCTGAGCATGATGAGGAGATAACATCTTAAGAGCTTCAGAGCAGAGTGTCATAACCTCGTGTAGAACCACCACGTGTAGAACCACCATAACCCCAGGGTTAAGTGCAGAGTGAAAAACCTTTTAGAGTATCTTCAAAACCTGATTCTTCACCCAAACAACACATGAACATCTTTTATTCCTGACAATTGAAAAACAGTAAAGAAATGGATGTGAAAAAGATGGAAATAAATATTATACACATCTACGTGAACTCATCCACAAATACCAAACCAATACCACAGGAAATAAACACATGGAATAAACAGGAATAACACGAACGCAATACGGAATAAAAAAAAAAATGCATGAAAATCACCTTACTCACTTAGTTGTTCTTTAAAGTCTGCTTTGCGAGTGTGTGTGTGTGTTTGTGTTTTTTAAAACAAGAGCTCCTCATGAAGTAGAGAAATGAGTTAACAAAACACCGGAATGCAGAAAGCTCCAGAATTAGATCAGAACCGGAAATATGGAAAAATGGAAAAATATGAGGGTTTCTTCATTTTCTCCAGGCTCCAGGGGTGTGTGTGTGTGTGTGTGTGTGTTATATAAACCAGGCTGATGAAAGAAAGCATCACGATGCTGTTATAATCCTCCCTCAGGCTGGTAGGAGACCCTCAGAAACCCAGCGCTCACTGTGCCGTCAGTCTAGTTTCTCCACAGCTTGACTAATTCACCCTGACATGCATCATATCAACGTGTCTCCATCCTTCCTTCACTCCTCTGTCTCTTTCTGCCCCTCACAAACAACCCCCCTCTTCCACCCCCACATCCCCCAGGCTTCAGGAGGAGCTCTTTGAGAAGGACGTGGCGTACGTGCGGAGCGACAACACAAACGTTTCCGAGTGACCATCACTTCTTCACCTACAGGGCTGCGTATCAGGTAAAACACACTAACTGCAGCTAAAACACTAAAATCCCACAATGCACTGCAAAAGGTTAGCTGTACTGAGCTAGCTGCCGAGGTTCTATAGCTAGTAAAAACAGCGCTATCACTGACAACTTATTTTACTTTTTCGTGTGATACTAGCTCACTAACTACCAAAAAAGGCTAACTGATTAGCTATTTCTCTTCAGCATTTCCACTGTGTCATGCTAGCAAGCTGTTTAAACAGAGCTGTAAGCTAGCTAGCTATTTGCAGCCAGCTAACAAACTCACGGAATCTCACTGTTACGCTAAATAGCTTATAGAGCAGTGAGACAACTAGCTAACAAGCAAGAAAACCTAGCTAGCATTAGCAAACATTGAATTTTTTTTGCCATATGTGTAAGATAATCAGAAATCTGAGATCAGCGATCCTGGGATAATGCCAGGGATGTGTTTTATTATGTAAACAACAATAACAACAACACCTGTGTGAGAAAACATCACAAACGAACAGGTAAACTAATTAACGTTGAATACAAAGCAGGTGAACACAACCTGATAACCAACCAATCAGAGGACAGGGGTGGAGACAGGATCAAAACAAAGACAGAAACACAAGTGGGAACAGTCTAAAATGCTCAGAAATTCCCATAAACACACTCCTAAACCTTGTGGAAAGCCTAAACCTTGTGGAGAGCTGAAGCTGTTATAGCTGCAAAAGGCGGGCTAACTCCATATTACATTCATGTGCATGTAAAGGGAGATGTCCCAAAACTTTTGGCAACATAGTGTATGAAAGTATCCACAGGATTAGAGATCTCAACCTTCTGAATAACACAAGATCATTCTCGAGCTGATGGAGCTTCCATGAGGCCATCTGACGTCTGTTTGGATAGTCCACTTCAAGATAATTAGTTTTTATATCTTGCCACTCAGGCAGCTAATGACAGCATGAATCTGTGTGGCTTATTTTTAAAATGCTTCTTTAAAAGCACAAATGACTGATTTCTCTTCTGGGAAAGATGAGGTATTAGATTTATTGGAGAAAAAACTAGCAGGAACGTAGCACACGATGTATGATGTATGAGAAGCATGCTGATTTTTCTGGATTTGCACAGGAGGAGATAGACAGGCTGCGAGCCGGAGACAGATCCGTCTCTCCTCTCATCGGTCGAGTTGCCATGGTGATGTGTGAGCTCTGGCATGCAGGGTGTGCATGTGTGTGTGTTTTTATCCACAACGCTACAAGAACTCAAGGGTTTACACACTTCGCCCTGCTTAACCCTTCAACTAGTCAAGCTCCATTTTTAGCAATATTGCCTTTTTTTGTTAATAAATACAAATAAAATGATGTTTGTCAGCACGTTCATTGAGGAGAAAAGTTAATGCTAAAACTGGACCTCTACAGCATGATGAGATGCGAAGAGGGATTATTGTAACCCGGTTAAGGAGGGCATCCTGAATCCAATTAAAGCAAGCTATGAATTATCTTCTTTCTCCAGGTTTCTGATCAGCAGCAAGTCGAAGGGAAGGGAAACATGACAACTACAATGGCAAGACGGTGATGTGTAAATAAAGCAGTATTTAACAAGGCAATAGCACTTTTTACAATCTAATTCTTCAATCTAAAGTCCCTCAATAAGAGATGCAGTGTTTAGGTAATATAGCGGCAACCCATAGCCGCTGAGAGGCTGTGTAGAAGGGGTACCTCCGTGACGCGTTCCCATTCATTTGCATTCTCTTTGAAGATTTATTAACACGATGTAACAAACAACTGCACGATTCAAAACAATTAGGACGTGATAGAATCACATAGAACGTGATAAAGCAGTCAACAGAAAGTGAGCACTCCCGCTACTCACACCCAATCTACTCCCTCATCAAACCGGAAACACAATCAGATAAATATCCACCTGCACCACCCATGTGACCAAAGCCCGGAAATACAAAATCACAATATAAAATAAAAGATAAACATTTTCAGCACTTACAGGTATTCTAAGTGCATGTTTTCACAGATTCTGACAAATCAGAGTAGCAGGGTGTTGTAGGAAAGCTGGGTGTTGAAGGTAGCAGGGTGTTGGGAGAAACTGCATAATGGTGGACAAGTAGGGTGTTGGATTCAGGAAATTGTTGGTTGAACGCAGTGTTTAAAGGCAGTAGAAAGTATGGTATTGGTGTTGGAGGCAGCAGGGTTCTTGGAGAAAGCAGGGTGTTGGAGGTAGCAGGAAGTTGGTAGAAAGCAAGGTGTTGGTGGAAAGCAGAATGTTGGATGTAGCAGGGTGTTGGTGGAAAGCAGGATGTTGGAGGTAGCAGGGTGTTGGTAGAAAGCAGTGTGTTGGTAGAAAGCAGGGTGTTAGTGGAAAGCAGGGTGTTAGTGGAAAGCAGGTTGTTGGAGGTAGCAGGGTGTTGGTGGAAAGCAGGGTGTTGGATGTAGCAGGGTGTTGGTGGAAATCAGGATGTTGGAGGTAGCAGGGTGTTGGAGGTAGCAGGGTGTTGGAGGTAGCAGGGTCTTGGTAGAAAGCAGGGTGTTGGAAGAAAGCAGGGTGTTGGTAGAAAGCAGGGTGTTGGTAGAAAGCAGGGTGTTGGTAGAAATCAGGGTTTTGAAGGTAGCAGGGTGTTGGTAGAAAGCAGGGTGTTGGTGGAAAGCAGGGTGTTGGCAGAAAGCAGGGTGTTGGAGGTAGCAGGGTGTTGGCAGAAAGCAGGGTGTTGGCAGAAAGCAGGGTGTTGGAGGTAGCAGGGTGTTGGCAGAAAGCAGGGTGTTGGAGGTAGCAGGTTGTTGGTAGAAAGCAGGTTGTTGGAGGTTGCAGGGTGTTGGTGGAAAGCAGGGTGTTGGAGGTAGTAGGTTGTTGGTATAAAACAGGCTGTTGGTATAAAGCAAGGTGTTAGTGGAAAGCAGATTGTTGGTAGAAAGCAGGTTGTTGGAGGTAGCAGGGTGTTGGTGGAAAGCAGGGTGTTGGCAGAAAGCAGGGTGTTGGAGGTAGGAGGTTGTTGGTATAAAACAGGCTGTTGGTATAAAGCAGGGTGTTAGTGGAAAGCAGGTTGTTGGTAGAAAGCAGGTTGTTGGAGGTTGCAGGGTGTTGGTGGAAAGCAGGGTGTTGGTAGAAAAAGCAGGGTGTTGGTGGAAAGCAGGATGTTGATAGAAAGCAGGTTGTTGGAGGTAGCAGGGTGTTGGTAGAAAGCAGGGTGTTGGTGGAAAGCAGGATGTTGATAGAAAGCAGGGTGTTGGAGGTAGCAGGGTGTTGGTAGAAAGCAGGGTGTTGGTGGAAAGCAGGATGTTGATAGAAAGCAGGGTGTTGGAGGTAGCAGGGTGTTGGTAGAAAGCAGGGTGTCAGAGGAAGAAGCAAGGTCTTGGAGGTAGTAGGGTGTTGGTGTTAGCAGGGTGTTGGAGTTAGCAGGATGTTGGTAGAGAAGGCAGTAGAGTGTTGAGAAAAAATGGTGTTGGTGGCAGTAGAATGTTGGAGGAAAGCGGGATGTTGTGAAAAGCAGAGTTTTGGTGGAAAGCAGTGTCAGATGCATCAGTTTGCAAACAGTTAAATATTAGCATGAAGCTTTAACCTGCACCCGACTGCAGCATCTGGTAGTGAAACATGAAATGTCCATATGTGCACTCTCTAGTGTTCCTAATTTAACATTTCCACTTTCAAACTAATGAAGTTCTTAGAGCTCAGCTTCATGGCTGCTTAAAGATAAGGACTCGAGGAATGTTCATTTAACTGAGAGCTTCTTCTAAGCCTTTTCAGAAACGCTGCCAAATTTTGGGCGTATTTTAATGAGTTCTGTGTTGAAGGTGGCGGAAAAGCTGATATGAAAATGTGAATTTTATGGAATTCATGTCCAGAATCATGCTCAAAGAGAGAGTTAGTTAGTTAGTTGGTTAGTTAGTTGGTTAGTTATTCATTCTTTCATTCATTCCATACTTTAAGATTTCATTTAATTAGCATGAAATAATAATAGCTTTTTATCTCTTCCTATTTCTTCTATCACAAACACCATGTGCATGACCATGTTCTACCATGTCAACAGTTTATCTCACGTGCACTAGTAACCTGGGTCAGTTTCCTGTATTGAATTACGACACAAAAGAGACAGTGATCTCTCGACCTTTATGTAGTTTCTAGCCTTCATCTGTCACAGCAGCTCATCGATTCCAAACCAACTACTTTCTAGGGTTGAAGCCAACAGGTTTTGAGATTTTGTGGTGGGAAAATGTCATCACGAAACTCTTGGACTGTGGCAGAAGTTAGCATTCCGCCACACTGGAGGGATGTGAGGGAGTGGAGTATGGAGAGGAGACAAAGCTATGCTGTAAGACAAGTCTGTTTCAGTCTTAAAGGAAATCTTTGTGTTAGCATTTTTTGTTTAAGAGACAAGTGGAATTTTTATTTCCATGTTTTGTATTAATAGAGATTTTGAATGAGATCAGATGTCTGATGCTAATTAGCCTGTAGGTCCAGTTAAATATGTATAATTTTGAATTAGTGATTATAATGATGATGATGATGATGATGATAGTAATCAGTGCTACGGACGGGATTTTTTCAGTTCCTCTGTTTGCTAGTTGTAAATATTTCCGTGACGGTTGAAGTGAATTACAGGGAAGTGACTGTGCATAAGTCAGACCGCAGAAAACAGCATGTTTAATGACCCTCATGGGGGGCCGAAGATCCGTTTCCCTCTTAATGATTTATGCGCTCGTGCATCTGTTTCAGTTACCCGAGTTACCTTCTTCTCCTTCCTCGCTCTTTTTTTTCCTCCTCTTCTTTTTAAAATTTTCTCTCTCTCTCTCTCTTTCTTTCTGCAGATGTGGGTGTTAGACGTAGAGAACCTCCTCGACTCCATGGCGAGACGGCTGGTGAGTCAAATCTCTGACAGTCCATCAAACACGAGATGTCACGCTAATGAGAGCTGATGTAGGCGTCTGGTGCTGCTTCACGTTTATTCCTTGTTGGACTGATTGGATTATCACCTTGTTTTTTTTAAATATAATTTGCTTATTAGATGATTATGATTAGCTTATATGATTTTCTTATTAGATATGTATAATTTTCTATTACTGGCCACAAAGTAGAACACAGAATACAGGAGAAAATCTAATCGCTAATCATTAGCATGGAATGACAAGGATGTAAAAAATATTTAGCCGTCTAATAACTTCATTCATTGTCTACCACTTATCCGAACTATACTCGGGTCACGGGGGGCCTGTGCCTATCTCAGGCGTCATTGGGCATCAAGGCAGGATACACCCTGGATGGAGTGTCAACCCATCGCAGGGCACACACACACACACACACACAATTTAGAGATGCCAATCAACCTACAATGGATGTCTTTGGACCGGGGGAGGAAACCGGAGTACCCGGAGGAAACCCCCAAGGCACGGGGAGAACATGCAAACTCCACACACACGGCGGAGGTGGGAATCGAACCCCCAACCCTGGAGGTGTGAGGCAAACATGCTAACCACTAAGCCACCGTGCCCCCCCGTCTAATAACTTAACTTTTCGTTAAACCTTCCTATTGGTAATTCTGCTCTTTTTTAAGTTGTGGATCATATTATTCTGTCCGTTAGGTAGGCAGCCAGCTAGTTAACAAGCTAACATGACCTGCATAACTTGACATAAGTTCATTCATTCTTAGCTTACTAGCTGGAATTTCTGTAAGTACTTCAAAGACAACATGCTGTATAGCTTAAATCTTTCTAGCTAATAAACTAGCTCAGGCTATTTCTTCTGAACTTTACAGTCGTAACTAGCGAGTGAGTTAGCGAGCCAAAATGAGTTTAAAATAAAAAGAGATGTGCAGCATTTCATCATTACGATACCTTGAGTAATTAGGAAAGAGGAAATCCGCTAGCTAGCTAGTTAATAAGCTGTTAAATTGCACCCTACTGACACTAAGGTTTTAAAAAAAAATGTCATTAGCTAGCTAGCTGTCAGATATGACTCTGTTTATGGTGTGAAACAACCACAGAAATGTTTAAATAAAACAACCACAGAAATGAGCTCAGAAGAAGAAATCTGTGACATTCCTGTGTCTCGTCTCTGGGGCGTGTTTATAAAAACGCAAGATTGGTTCTGTTTAATCGACTCTATACTTGACTCTTCATTCCACAGCAGGATTCACTGGAGAAATTCCCCAGACGAGACATGATGACAGATTCACTTCTTCACAGATCAAACGCAGGCCTTCGCACCTCTCAGCTTCGACGCTGCCGTTCACCGACATCCACAAGGCCGGGAGTTTGCAGTGAGCGCCGTCCGACGTTATCTTCTGATCAAACGGCTAAGATCGTTCTGTTAAAGTGAAGTGTTTAGTCTGTGATTGGTGTAGAGAAATAAACATGGCCACAGGGAAGCGCTACAACTCTGTATCACTTTGCCCTGAAATAAAGAATGATGGATGGTACTGATATCAGGGGTCTTGTTTTTTGGAAAGTTATCAGAAAATTTTAGAAAGATATAATCTCTAAGCGCTGGTAATGTTATGGCGAATGTGAGAGAGCTAGTTACTGAAAACAAGCTAGCAATTCAAGAAGGCTAGCAAGTGAAAGAAAACTAGTTTGTGAAAGCTATGTAGTGGGTAAAAACTAGCAAGTGAAAGCCAACTAGCACATAACTACAACCTGGTCAGCAGAAAGCAAGCTAGCGAATAGCAAGTTATAGAATGCTAGTGAGTAAAAACTAGCAAGTGAACACAAAGTAGCACATGAAATGTAACTAGTAATTGAAAAGTTAACTAGTAATTGAAAGCTATTTAGCAAAAAAACAAAAGACTTTAAGCAAATAAACATTAGGGTCAAACTAGTGAAGGGTAACCAGTGAATAACCACAAACTAGCAAATGACAGAAAACTAGTAAATGATAGTAGACTAAACTAGTCAACAGAAAAACTAGCAAGTGAAAGCTGGCAAAAAAACTAACTAACTAACGAATGAAATCCAGACTTTAATCATTCATTCATTGTCTACCGCTTATCCGAACTATTCTCGGGTCACGGGGAGCCTGTGCCTATCTCAGGCGTCATTGGGCATCAAGGCAGGATACACCCTGGACGGAGTGACTTTAATCATATGATATGTAAATGTAACTAGCGGTGAAAGCTAACTAGTGGGTGAACACAAACTAGCAAACATAAGTGAACTAGCGACAGAATTCTGTTGAGCTGACGTGATCACTGAAATGCAGTGCATATGATTGATTACTTCAGTATTGGGAACATTTGCATTTTCTGTATGGAAAACTGGCTGATACAGTGAACCTGGATGATTTTAGAAACAAAAGGAAAGTGAGAGTTTTTTCGACTTCCTCAGCGACGTCCTTCTCTGCCCGGCTTCTCTGCACCGCCATCGAGGCGGCGGCTGATTAAATCGTGAGATGATCCGCTGTCTGCGTCCCTCTGTCCCACGTTGTTGTTTACTGGTTTGCCCTGTCAGGCGATTAGATTAGCTTCTTTATTCCATCTGGGATGTGGATGGAGGAAAGGAAAAGGTCACTGCATCGCCACTGACAGGAAACATTTATCATGAAAGATGCCGGGGTTAGACGCAGGAACTGTCCACGATGTACTAACCTCCAGAGCACTTCCTACCTCAGATAGTGCTGTTAAGAGCCGAATAAACCAAGCAGCTGATTGACAGGAAACGCGGGATGCGACTCGTTCCTGCAATCAGGATGATAAAGAGCTGAAATATCTGGAGTTTTGGAGAGAGATCAGATGCAGCGCTGCTTCTCGGATGTCACGATGAAAGCCTTGTTTTGGTGAGTGAAGTAGAGGCCTGGTCATTAACCATTCTGCTTTCCTCATCTGCCCCAAGAACCTGCAGAGCACTCAGTTAATTTAATGACACACAAAAGCAGGGCAGTAATGACAGGGAGAGAGAGAGAGAGAGAGAGAGAGAGAGAGAGAGAGAGAGAGAGAGGGAGGACATGGGGGGGGCAAAGGGACAGAGAGAGAGAGAAATAGAGGACAGAGAGAAAGAGAGGCAGAGAGAGAGGGAGAGCAAGAAAGAGAGAGGACAGACAGAGAGAGAGAGGACAGAGAGAAAGAGAGAGGAAAGAGAGAGCGAGAGAGAGAGAGGACAGAGAGAGAGAGAGGACAGAGAGAGAGAGAGGGAGAGAGAGGACAGAGAGAGAGGGAGAGAGAGGATAGATGGAGAAAGAGATAGAGGGAGAGCAAGAGAGAGAGGACAGACAAATAGAGAGAGAGAGAGAGAGAGAGAGAGAGAGAGAGAGAGAGAGAGAGAGAGAGAGAGGGGAAGAGAGGACAGGTAGAGGGGTGGCAGAGAGAGAGAAGACAGAGGGATAGGACAGAGAGAGAGAGGACAGAGAGAAAGAGAGAGAGGGGGGGACAGGTAGGGGGGGGGGCAGAGAAGACAGAGGGAGAGGACAGAGAGAAAGAGAGAGAGAGAGAGAGAGAGAGAGAGAGGACAGACAGAGAGGGAGAGAGAGGACAGAGAGAGAGGATAGACGGAGAAAGAGATAGAGGGAGAGCAAGAGAGAGAGGACAGACAGAGAGAGAGGACAGAAAGAGAGAGAGAGAGAGAGAGAGAGAGAGAGAGAGAGAGAGAGAGAGAGAGAGGACAGGCAGAGGGGGGGCAGAGAGAGAGAGAGGGACAGAGGGAGAGATAGAGAAAGAGAGAGAGAGAGAGAGATGTAAAGCCTTTACACTAAACATCCAACGCTCTTTATGGTTTCCATGGTAACAGCTGGCACAAGGATCAATGTTAGAGTCTCAACATAAAGGGATTTAAATAAAAATGTGAGGTGTTTATGTAACATATACAGGAAGGAGTCTCCGGTGTCAGCACTTTGTAACAGACGGAGGTTGTAACGTTTTCCTTGACGGAAAAGACGAGTTCAGGCTTCACGCTTTCTCACTGTTTTTTTTTTTTTTTTCATCGTATTGACGTAAAAAAATAAACGTCTGGAGAGGGAACGACTCTTTATAGCTTCTGTAACATAAGCCACACGAACTGACACAAAAGTTTTTTAATAAATAAATAAACGACTTTTCAACATGTTCGAACAGTCTAGAACTAGATTTCTTACAAGATTCTGAACACGTGTGCTGTAAAAGATCATTTGAGTTCATGTTAAAACGTTGAGGCAATGTTGAAGGAACGTTAATGAACGTTACAGTACAGAACGTCTCAGAACACCGAGCCGATCTGTTGAAGCTAAAATAAACTGCACACTTATATGTGATATTGATTATTCTGGTACACTACACTATATACCAATAATAATAATAATAATAATAATAATAATAATAATAATAATGCACTAAGAATATCACCATTCACACCTACTGTCTCTCCATTTTCCTTATATGGTCAGTGCTTCCTGTTCTCTGTTGCCATGGTGATTAATTAGTCTCATTTGTTGCTTGTCACTCTCATTAGTTTGTGTATTGAAATTCTGTGTATTTCCCAGTGGGCTGAAGTTCTGCATTCGTAAAACCTTCTTCTTCTTACTATTATTATTATTATTATTATTATTATTATTATTATTATTATTATTATTATTGGAACGCATCACAGTGCTCTCCATCATACGCTATTCTCCATGTTTCTTTCTGTCTCCATCTCTCCGTCCTCATCTGTCGTTCTTTCTCATTCATCCCTGACCGTGTGATTAGGTTGTGAATAATTCAGCTTCGGATTTTCGTCTCTGAAGACGTGAGCAGGTAATTAAGTGTCTGCTTAGGTGCTGAAACCTGAAGTCTGATCTCAGGACCTGACAGAAACCATCCCACGCTAATTAGACATTCAGGGAGAGGACAAGAGGAGAGAAGATACGAGAGGAGAGATGATGAGAAAAGACAAGAGGAGGAGAGATTGTGAGAGGAGAGGTGAGAGGTGATGAACGAGAGAGAGGAGCAACTAGAATAGGAGGGAAGATGAGTGATGAGACAAAAGAGGAGACATGATAAGATAAGGAGGGTAGAGAAGATGAAATGAGAGGTGAGGAAGAGAAAAGGAGACAGAGGAAAGAAGAGGAGGGAAGTGATGAGAGAAGATGAGAGGAGAGAAGATGTGGAAGACAAGAGGAACGTGAGAACCCGTTTAGAGAACATGAGAACATGATACATTGAATTTCATTCAATCTATTCTTTGAAAATCTCTCTCTCTCTCTCTCTCTCTCTCTCTCTCTCAAACTGAAAGGCCTTTCTTTGCTTTCTCAGATCAACATGTTCTGGCTTCATGCCTCAAACCACACGAGTCGTGTTGCTGTGGCTTTGTTTCAAATCAGCGGCTGCTATCTAGTGGACGAGTCATGCTACTACAACCGGAGGTTCTCAGCATCGATGAGTTAATCACTAGCACATCTGGATCTTTCTAATAAATCTGTAAATATTTCCCTGAAACCCACATCCTGATCTTTACAGAGGTGATACACGGACGTGATGTTTGTGGTTTGGGATAACTTCCTGTTGTCCAGAAACATGGACTAAACTTCACCTTGCAGCTAAATGATGTGAAATATGGGAGGATTTAAGCTCATATTTATTTATTTTAAATACTTTCATTAGCTGATAGCTAGACTATCCTCATAGCTCGCTTTCTCTGGATAATATTTTAGATGTAAAGATTTCCAAACTTCAGTCTAGAAACAGCTTCAATACCGCATCCGGTTGTGGAGTGAACAGTGATGAGTGTGTTTATGAACGAATCGGCTCTGAATCGGTTCGTTTAGGTTTTTTCTATTCTTTCTTTATTAACTAATTTTTAATTGTTTCTTTTCTTTAGTCTATTTCTTGGTAGTATTTCTATCTATCTATCTATCTATCTATCTATCTATCTATCTATCTATCTATCTATCTATCTATCTATCATTTCATTTTGAATTATACAATACACTAAGCAGGACATATTACTTCATACACTCACGCACACACACTGAATTCCTGAGTGAATTATACACTGTATAATGTTTCTGAAGGAATAGCATGCAGTCAGCATAGGAATTGTGTGTGTGTGTGTGTGTGTGTGTGTGTGTGTGTGTGTGTGTGTGTGTGTGTGTGTGGATATTTCAGTGTGATGAGAGGTGTGCTGTGGAATCTCAGCCACAGGAAATCACCCAAAAACTGGAAACATCTCCATCACCACCCTTGCTAACATTACAGGCGTTCCTGCTGTACGAGCCCAGGAGCCTGGGAGCGGCTGGAAAGAGCTAAAGGAGGAGTTTATAATTAGGGTATGTTTAAAAAAACATGCTTATATATAGATATACACAGGAACAAAAAAAACCTCAATTATTCAGTAAATCAGTTTACTTTAAAATCTACACTCCATAGATAGATAGATAGATAGATAGATAGATAGATAGATAGATAGATAGATAGATAGATAGATAGATAGATAGATTAAAGAAAGAAAGAAAGAAAGTGGAAGCACTAAGAAAAGGAAAGGAAAAGCGATAAAGAACCCTGCAGAGAGAGAGAGAGAGAGAGAGAGAATGGGTTAAAGAAAGAAAAAGCAACCTAGAAAGAAAGAAAGAAAGAAAGAAAGAAAGAAAGAAAGAAAGAAAGAAAGAAAGAAAGAAAGAAAAAGAAAGAAAGAAAGACAAAGCACATAGGAAAAGAAAAGGGAAAAGCAATAAAGATAAATGTAAAGGAAGAAAAGAGAGAAAAGAAAGGAAAGAGAGAGAGAATGAGTTAAAGAAAGAAAAAGCAACCTAGAAAGAAAGAAAGAAAGAAAGAAAGAAAGAAAGAAAGAAAGAAAGAAAGAAAGAAAGAAAGAAAGAAAGAAAGAAAAAGAAAAACAAAGCACTTAATAAGAGAAAATGAAACTAAATAAAGATAAAGAAAAAGGAAGAAAAGAAATGGAGAGAGAGAGAGAGAGAGAGAGAGAGAGAGAGAGAGAGAGAGAGAGAGAGAGATGAGTTAAAGAAAGAAAAAGCAACCATGAAAGAAAGAAAGAAAGAAAGAAAGAAAGAAAAAAAGAAAGAAAGAAAGAAAGAAAAGAAAGAAAGAAAGAAAGAAAGAAAGAAAGAAAGAAAGAAAGAAAGGAAGAAAGAAAGAAAGAAAGAAAGAAAGGAAGAAAGAAAGAAAGAAAGAAAGAAAGAAAGAAAGAAAGATAGAAAGAAAGAAAGAAAGAAAGAAAGAAAGAAAGAAAGAAAGAAAGAACCCTTTAAGTCTTTGAGTCTTTGTACTGAGTTAATGATCTTTAATTATATTCTAAACTTATACACTTCAACAGGAACACTCGTACCCCTGCGTGTCATGTGACTATCCGTTTGGCCAATCACGCAGCAGCATGGTTTTATCCATGAGTTTATCCAGGAAGGTGCTTGAGGCAGATGAGCTACAGTGTCAGGTTCCTCTCGAACAGGAGCAGAACCAAAAAAGTACAAGGTTTAACTGCAGACAAATAAAACTGGACTGGACTGACCATGTGAGACGAGTGTTTGAACAGTTGCAGGTTTGCAGGGCTGCAGGTTTCCACCCAAACCTTACACAAATTTCAGACAAAATGCAAATGGTTAGCTGCAGCCAAAGCATGTCAGTGTGGAAGCATCTGGAAACACTCGTTATTTATTCCTGTGAATCAGTGTGTGCAGGTAAAGTGTGTCTCAGCTGGAGGCTGCTGGACCAAATCATCAGATGTCAAAATGCTTAAACACACACATACTTGTGGTCATTTAAAAAAAAAAAATTGTAATCACTCAAGTGCATGCAGTGGCTTTTTTTTTTAAAGCAAGTCCCTTATTTTAACAAATTCTACCATGAGGATCATCATAGCCACTTCCTCCTAAAAATGGATGACTTCCATGTCTTTAAATAAATCACTCAAACATGCCGGCTTCATACACGTGGCCTGTTCATCCTGTCCTCGTCTCATAGTCTGGGCCCTGAGGAAGAAGAAGAAGAAGAAGAAGAAGAAGAGGAGGAGGAGGAGAAGAAGAAGAACAAGAGAAGGAGAAGAAAAAGGAGATGAAGAAGGAGAAGAAGAACAAGATGAAGAAGAAGAAGGAGAAGAAGAAGATGAGGAGGAGCAGGAGAAGAAAAAGATGATGAAGAAGAAGAGAAAGAAGAAGAGGAGGAGGAGGGGGAGGAGGAGAGAAGGAGAAGAAAAAGATGAAAAAGTAGACGAAGAAGAAGAAAAAGTAGGAGGAGAAGAAGAAGAAGACGATGAAGAGGAGGAGGAGAAGAAAAAGATGATGAAGAAGAAGAAAAGGAAGAAGTAGAAGAAGAGGAGGAGGAGGAAGAAGAATAAAGAAAGCATGGAAGGATGAATGGATGAATGAATGAATACACAAGCAAAAAGAAAACAAAAGGAAAGAAAATAATGACAAAGGCCAAATAAAAGAGATGAAAGATAAGAAAGAAAGAATGATAAATAATGAAAGGATGAAATGTAAGAACGAAAAGAACAGAATAATAGAGTTGAGGAATTGTTGATTGTGTGTGTGTGTGTGTGTGTGTGTGTGTGTGTGTGTGAGAGAGAGAGAGAGAGAGAGAGAGAGAGAGAGAGTGATGATGATGATGATGATGATGATGATGATGATGATGATGATCTCCCCCACGCTCAGCCACCAGGAGGCGCAGTTGTTCTGGATGCATATTAAAGGCAGTAGGTTAAACTCCGAGCTAAACTCTTCTTACACAAGCCCGCGTGCGCACACACACACACACACACACACGCAGAGTCTAAGTACGGAGCAGTGTGCGGGACGGTCGCGTCCTCCAGCATGGACAGTGTGACCGTGGAGCCGGACCCCGCGGTGACCACGCTCCCGATGCGCGGTGAGTTCATAGGATTCTCCCGGATCCGCTACACGCTGGTTCTGACGGAGAGGGAGCTCACGGTACAGAAGCTCGGCACCGGGATGCGGAAAGCCGGAGCGGTAAGCGTGCTGGATCTACAGGACTGTATAGGCTGCCGCGCGTACGGAGCGGAGGACGGAGCGGACACGAGCGCGGGCTTGGCGGTGTATTTCTACCCGGTGAGGAGACGCTGGGCTCGGCTGAGTTCATCTCTCTCCCGCGGCAGAGTGGAGCGTTGCTTCCGGGTGGCAGTGAGTCCGGACCCGCGGATAAACCTGGAGGAGGCGCAGAGATGGAGCAGAGCTATCCGGCACGGAGCTTACCTCCGGACAGGTGCGCACCGCATAACACACCCCTCAGGCTCGCTCAGGGTGACCACACTGAGTAACCACAACGGGTTCTCCTCCATACAGTACAATACTCACTGTGTGAAGTTATGTGGGTTATGTAACATCGACAAAGAAAGATAAATAATAAACAGTAAGGTAACAACAATAAGAAAGGTAGGTGGGTGGGACCAAAATGAAGACAAAAAGAGAAAGAATGAACGAATGAAAGAAAAAGGAAGGAAATGTTTGAAAGTAAGAAAAATTATTTGTACACTTAACAAGAAAGAAAGAAAGAAAGAAAGAGAAAGGAATGAAAGCTTGACAGAGAATGTATGGAGAAACAAAGAAAAAGTAAAGTAAATCTAAATTATTCATGCACTTATCAAGAAAAAAAAGAAAGAAACAAACAAACAGACAGAAAGAAAGATAGATTGAGAAAAGGTAGGCAGGAGTGAAATAAAGAGAAAAAGATGAATGAATGAATGAAAAAGAAAGATGAGAGATAACATACCGAAGAAAGAAGACCTCATTTTGTCATACATTAATGTACAAAGTAAGAAAGAAAGAAAGAAAGAAAGAAAGAAAGAAAGAAAGAAAGAAAGCTTGACAGAGAATGTATGGAGGAACAAAGACAGAAAAAATAAAGAAAATCTAAATTATTCATGCACTTATCAAGAGAAATAGAAAGAAAGAAAGAAAGAAAGAAGAAAGAGAGAAAGAAAGAAAGAAAGAAAGAGTGAAAGGAAGGAAGAAAGAGTAAGAGAAAGAAAAAAAGAAAGAGAAACAGAAAGAAATTGCCAGAAAGAATGATAGTTCGAGAAAAGGTAGGCATAAGCGGAATAAAGAGAAAGAGATGAATGAAAAAGAAAGCTGACATACGAAAGAAAGAAGACTGGAAACCTCAAAGAAAGAAAGAAAGAAAGAAAGAAAGAAAGAAAGAAAGAAAGAAAGAAAGAAAGAAAGAAAGAAAGAAAGAAAGAAAGAAAGAAAGAAAAAGAAAGAAAGAAAGAAAGAAAGAAAGAAAGAAAGAAGAAAGAAAAAAGAAAGAAAGAAAGAAAGAAAGAAAGAAAGATGAAGCTCTGTAAGAAAGAATGAATTAATGAGTAAAAGAAAGAAAGCTTGACAGAGAACGTATGGAGAAACAAAGACAGAAAAAATAAAGAAAATCTCAATTACTCTACACAACCTCTATTCTCACACACACACACACACACACACACACACACACACAGAGCCTCATTCAGCTCACACACCTACAGTGTTATTTATATGTCAGGCTTCACAGATGCCCATTGTTGCAGTAATTCTACACCGTAAAAGCAGCTTCATCACTGCAGGCCCTAAACTCAACACCGCTGCAGTTTCCACGTCGCAGTTTAAGAAACGCTGTTTTGTTTCACGCAGTGAAAGCAGGCGGAGGAGCTGCACGTCTGCATGCAGGTGCATTAAAAACCCATGAATCCTGTAAGACGATCTGCATCACACACTGTAATCTAATCTCACAATAAAATCTGTTAGATTAGTCGCCATGGACTCCGTCGCCATGGCGACCAAACACTCATGCTGTGAAAGCCTTTGCCATTGTGAGACAAGACGGCTACAAACACGTAAACTAGCAGCTACGTAAACAAAACACGCTATCGGACAGAAAGAACGCTCATTCTTTCCGTCATAGGTCTATCGGAAGCGGATCTTATTCGTACCTTCATATGTGTCTCTAATCAGACGTGCTGGAAGTAAGTTATCATGCTAAAACAACTCTCTCGACAAAGAAACACTAAGTTGCTTTCAGCTGCTCCCTGTTCGGGGTCACCACGGCGGACCAACTGGTCCGCACAACAACCTGGCAACCGGATGCCCTTCCTGACGCAACCCTCCCATTTTTCCGGACTGGGGACCGGCACTGCATCCAGGGGCTGGGGTTCGAACGTAGGCCTTCCGCATGATAGGCGAGAAACCTACCACTGAGCCACCAGCGATCTAAAGTTTCCGACTCTGTTCTAAACATTTTACAAATTTTTAAATCTGATGCTTGCCGTCAGTTAAGAATCCTGTGTGTCGTGATGCCGTTTAGCACCGTGGTAGCTGTCGTACCGTAGCTTATAGACCTGTATTCCTTGGACACCCCCACAATGAGTCTGACCAGGACACGTGGCTTATTGAAGATAATATAATAAGTGAAGTGTAGTAAGAAGTTTCCAGAGAAGCAGGACGTTTGGGACAGAAGCGCTAAGCGGATGGTGAACTGTGTCTCAGCGTCCTCATAGGAACACTGAGACTTTAAGCTCTTACTGAGTGTTTAAAACTCAAAACGTGATTATCAGACAGTTTCTGGTTATCAGACAAACTCTGCTTTTGCAAACTGTATTTAAATTTTACAATACAATGTGCACGCTGTAGACCCCAATGACAGTGACTCCCGGGTGCCAGTAATTCACACGTTTTCTAGCACACAAAGCTTCCCATGATGCATAAAAAGTGATGCAACGCTGCTGTGTTTCGTCGCCGAGGTCAGTGACACGTCGACGTGTGGCTTGTGGTTTTCCTGCTCATGACGACGTGCTGCGTTTCAGCGGAAACGCAATGACAACCAGCTTCTAATTTAGCTGGTGGTTGGTGTTGCTGGAGGGGTGAGGTTCAGAAACACGTTCTCACACTTCAGCTCAACGTTCAAAACCTAAAACTGTACAGACGCTCATGATTATAACGAGCCACAAAACAGCAGCTAAACGTAGTTCATTCCTTAATGTACGGCATAATATCTGGCTGGATTCTGATTGGTCAGGATTATTCTTAACTTTCACTTTGAATCACGCTTTGACACGTTAGCGTCACTATAGTAACGGCTTGTCCGCACTAGTAGCAGATCTAACCGCGGTTCATACAGGGACGTTTTCTGTAAGGAGATGTTTGTTTAACGTTTATGGAAGGAGTCTCCAGTGTCAGGGGTTTGTAACTTTCGCTCTAATTTTAAGACTCTTTTTAATCCTCACATCCAAACCCCTGGAATAAGAGTTCCTGAGCATGCACACCAAGCAGATGAGCTTCAACAAGCTTTCAGCAGAAACATGCAGAGTTTATTCGCGTTTCTCCGCGACGTATAATTAATCCCCGACTTGTTAGGCCAAACAGGAATGTCTGAGTGCAGCCGCGGAAAAACGAGCAGCTTTGGTCTTATCTTCGGGTCTGAGTTTCCTGAATGAAGCGCCCTAGTGTTCCGCACAGTTTTAGCGAGGATGAAAATATCTCGGCTTGTTTACACGCCTCCCTCTGCGTGCAAGCTTTGATACGGATTCGGCCTGAACACCGAACTGCTTCAGCTGTGTTACACCGTGTATCTCAATGTGCAGAGTCGTTATCACAAACTCGTCCCTCACGTCACTCAGAGTTCAGCAGGAGGACACAACGTTTCCATTTCAGGGACAGGGTTTGTTATTTAGGATGCAGCTCAACCACGGCACTGTCTCAGAAAATATTGTGGAACAAGTCTGTAAAAAAACCTACATTACAGTAGATAGAAATTGGAATGTGGGAGCTTAGTGGTTAAGGTGTTGGACTACTCATTGGAAGGTTTTGAGTTCAAATCCCCAGTCCTCCAAGTTGCCGCTGCTGGGCCCTTGTTAAAGGCCCTTAACCCTCAATTGCTTAGGCCATGTCCACACTAATACATTTTCCTTTAAAAACGCATATTTTTCTATCAGTTTTGGCCTTCCGTACACACTGAGACAGCACTTTTGGTCAACGAAAACGTGTCTTTTTGCTCTCCAAAGTGGATAAATTTGAAAACTTTCCACGTCACAGTGTGGACTGTGAAAACGGAGGCTTTCGAAAACGATGCCGCACAAAGTCACATGACTAATTCAGCTAATTTCCTCGACATATTGCCGCGACCTTTCGAAGAGACGGAACGTAAATAAAGGCGGAAATGATGCAGGTTGAACCATCTCATGGGCAGTACAGGGACATAAGCATTTTCAGACGTTTCAGTGTGGACCAACAACTTTTGGGAAACAATTTTGCGCAGTGAAAGCAGGCGGAGGAGCTGCGCATCTGCATGCAGGTGCGTTAAAAACCCATGAATCCTGTAAGACGTTCTTCGTCACACGCTGTAATCTAATCTCACAATAAAATCTGTTAGATTAGTCACCATGGTAGTTAGTCAAAACTATTAGTAACTAACTAACTAACGCCATTAGTTGCCAAACACTCGAGTCTAAAAATCTCATGCTGTGAAAGTCTTTGCCATGATGAGACAAAACAGCTACAAACACGTAAACTAGCGGCGATGTAAACAAAACACGCTATCGGACAGAAAGAACGCTCTTTCTTTCCATCATAGGTCTATCGGAAGCGGATCTTCTTCGTATCTTCTGTCGTTACTCTGACCAGACATGCTGAAAGTACATTATCACGTGAAATCAACTGTCTCGACAAAGAAACACTAGCCAGTTTAAATCCTGATGATGTCACAGCTCGAAGCATCTGGATGGCATCACACTGATTGTCGGAACCTGATGAATTTAAAGGGAAAGTATTCCCAGATGCTGCAGATCCAAGAAACCTCCTGAATAAGATGTGGTACTTTTATCAGTATCAGTCATGGAGTAGAGAGAATGGCTCTGTGTGTGTGTGTGTGTGTGTGTGTGTGTGTGTGTGTGCGCGTAAATTCCTGTGTATGTGAGAATGAAACGAATGAACCTTATGACTCACTCACACTAACTGAAGAACATGATATACTGCATATTTAGTGGTTTGTGGAGCTTGGCATTCTTTGTTTGTTTGTGTGTGTGTGTGTGTGTGTGTGTGCATTCCTGTGTATATTAGTCCACCTGGAATGAATCTGTGATCTAAGTAGATCATTTGAAACCCTGTGTGGTGTCTTTTTTAAACTCGGAAGGTCTCACTGAGATGTGAGTGTATTATGGGTTAAGGAGTGTGTGTGTGTGTGTGTGTGTGTGGTTGCGTAGACCACAGGCACATGTAGCTAAAAGTCTCAATTTAACAGCCGAGTAATCTTCCAAAAAATGTTTTGGTGGGGTTGCCATGGGAACATGAATCCCCTCCTTGGATTCTGATTGGCTGGCTGCTCGTAACTAACCAATTATAGGGCAGGAGGCGGGATTATTGTTTTTTGGTTTTTTTTGTTTGCAGGTGTACTAGTAAGTGTGCATGCAGCAGTTTTAGCATGCAAGTGCATTACTGTACAGGTCTGGTCACGTGTGCAAGGGTGCAGTCTAGGGTGAAAGTATGCAAGTGCGGCATTAACGTATGGTATGTATTAAGGTATATTAGGTATGAGGGTAGGGTGCAAGTGTGTGGTGTACAGGTATGCTAGTAATCTAGCACACACACACACCCCACACACACACACACACACACACATCTGCCCTGTTGAAAGAAGTTCTTTGACACAATTACACTTGCTGACATTCTTTTAAAGATCTTATCATCATTTTCAGGAATCACGTTCTTCTTTAAAAGAAAAAAAAAACCCAAAAACCAACACAAACACACACACACACCACAAAGGTTATAGTTATTAATAAATGCGATGCTACATTTAACCCTAACCTTAACCTCAATAATCTTTATCAGGACCAGGTGATTATGGGGACATGTGACGTTATCATATCTTTGTGGGGACTTCTTTGTTTTCAGGCCTTGTATTGGGATAAATAGTTGTAAAAAACACACACACAGGTATATATGTGTGCGAATTATTTCAGATATCTTGATGATCGCAGCTGTAGAATTACCTGCCATTATATTTTGTATGTCCTGATCTTCATTCATTCATTGTCTACCGCTTATCCGATCTATTCTCGGGTCACGGGGAGCCTGTGCTTATCTCAGGCGTCATTGGGCATCAAGGCAGGATACATCCTGGACGGCGTGCCAACCCATTGCAGGGCACACACACACACACACACACACACTCTCATTCACTCACGCAATCACACACTACGGACAATTTAGAGATGCCAATCAACCTACAATGCATGTCTTTGGACCGGGGGAGGAAACCGGAGTACCCGGAGGAAACCCCCGAGGCACGGGGAGAACCCTGGAGGTGTGAGGCAAACGTGCTAACCACCAAGCCACCGTGCCCACCTGTCCTGATCTTAAGACATTAAATAGTCGAGTTAAATCCGATCAGTTGTAGTTCATCATCGAGGTCTGCAGTTTGGATTTGGCTGTTAGACTGTTAGGCTGTTTGGCTAACAGACTGACTGTTAGAGGTGTAACAGGTCGACGACATGACATGGTAAAACGTCAGTGTAATATAATTATGACATCACAACACCTGATATGACGTCACAACACCTGATTTTATTTTATGGTGAAACAAAATTGTAATATTCAAATTAAGTCATGTTTATTCGTAAAGCATATTTAGGTACATCAAATGTCCATTCAAAAAAACTTCCAAGTGTATATTTCATTCATTCATTGTCTACCGCTTATCCGAACTATTTTCAGGTCACGGGGAGCCTGTGCCTATCTCAGGCGTCATTGGGCATCAAGGCAGGATACATCCTGGACGGAGTGCCAACCCATCGCAGGGTACACACACACACACACACACACACACATTCCGGACAATTTAGAGATGCTAATCGACCTACCATGCATGTCTTTTGGACTGGGGGAGGAAACCGGAGTACCCGGAGGAAACCCCCGCGGCACGGGGAGAACATGCAAACTCCACACACACAAATGGCGGAGGCAGGAATCGAACCCCCAACCCTGGAGGTGTGAAGCAAACGTGCTAACCACTAAGCCACCGTGCCCCCCGTGTATAGTTTGAAATGTTTAAAAAAACAAACAAAAAAAAAAACAGAATTAATTCATTTTAATTTAATAGTTTAGTTAATTATTTAACAATTACAGGAAAAGATGAGAGGGGATCAGCGTTAGAGTTGATTGACATGACTAGCGAAGTCAACATCGAAGTCAACGACAATAAAGTTACACGTCGTGTGGCCGCGCTTCATGCTGTTTTACACTAGCGCACAGGTTATTAATGACAATTATATTTGCTAGGTAATATGTTGCGTTATGGTTACACCCAGTGAAAGACTGGAATGTTTCTCAATGCTACATCCTAGTTGAGTAATCAGTGTGTGTGTGTGTGTGTGTGTGTGAGTGAGTGTGAAAGAGAGTGACACAGCAGTTAGAAAGAGAGTGAGAGAGCAGTTACACACCCCGCAGTGTCTGGTCTGGTCTGGTCTGGTCTGTAGCGACGGTTTTCCAGAACAGAGTGTGTATCTGAACAGAGTGCATTGTGGGAGTGAAAACAATGAGGGACGTGAAGCGAATGAGGTTCCAGAGAAACGCACCGGGTTCTGGTTGGTTTCTGCGCTGGATTTCAGGCTGTGAATGACTTTTTGTCGAGGAGAAAAGAAGAATGAAAGCGAGTACAGACTCACAGTGCAGTGTGTTACAGTAGAAGTGAGAGATATGAACAAAACATCACGAGGTTCAAATATATTTTTTAGTGTTACATATATTTTTTTCTGTTTAAGTTTTTTTTTTCATGATTTTTACAATAACTATTAAAGGCATTAAATGATTTTTTTTTATTTCTTAATAGAGTACTGTATATTGAAATATGATATTTATGTCGTTTCGTCCATCGCAGCATGCATTAAAATTAAAATAAAGTGTGTATCTCTCTCCGGCGATATATAAAAAAATTCCACAGTGATGATAATGCAGGTGTGTATTAATGAGTCATTATCGCAGGTTAGTCATTAAGAGCTAAAAAAAAAAAATGCTTAATGTTCCGTGTTAGGTGAGTAATCATTATTTCTAATTATTTACATTAGAAAGGCGTGTGCTCTAAAAAACAGGAAATCTTTTCCTTTGGTTTTTAGCATGTTTCTTAGTTCTGTATCAACATACAACACAAACACAACGCTGTTTAATGGAAATGAACGATCTGTGTCATGCTGATAATCAGTGACAGGATGGTGTGATGAAGTGGAGCTACTGCTGATTATTTTGATTAATTTCTCTTACACTACAGCAATGTACTAAAAAAATTTTTAAAAAAAATAGCTGTGCCTCTGACACTGGAGACTCCTTAGATAAATAAACGCTACATAAATATCTTCTTACAGAAAACATTATACAATATCACTGATTTATTGAAGTCCCTGTGAACAAGCAGTTACCATAGAAACGATAAGATTAATATAAAGCTTTCATAAAGCTTTAAGGTAAAGGTTCTGAGGGAGCAGAACCCAGAATTCAGCTGCGCTTGGTGCCAGTGTTACGTTCACATTGTTGACCTTATTTGGGTTTTTTTGTTTTTTTTAGAACAGTTTGAAAAACATGAAACATTTTTATATAAAACACATCCAGCATTAAATACGGAACAGTTTCCTTACACGGGTCGTAGCTTAGCCCCAGACGTCTGGACGCCACAGCGGTGGAAGCTTCTCAGATCATCTCTGATTTCTTACAAATCAAATCGCTTTGGTTGAACGACTTCCTCAAACATCGTTACTGAGCGTTAGGATTCCCTGGCTCTCTCCAGGAGGCCGGGTTTTAACGAGGAGGCGTTCGCCGTCCACCAAATACCCCATTCATTCGCCTCGCAGGTCACTCTGTCGCTCCGGGGCAACCTGATGATTAGCGCTCACTTAACGAGAGCCGACGAGTCCGAGTAGCAGGACGTGATCCGGTTCCTCCCGGTTCTGTGTGTGTGTGGAACGCCGGGGTTCCGTCGGTGGGGCCGGTTCTCACGCCGGGATTTGAGTTCGGACCTGATCGCATCACAGCAACAAAGCCAAGTCCTTTGTGTTATATGGCCAGTTTTTTTTAGACACCACTATAAATATTGGCACCTTATCACTAAACATACGAGAAATCTAAAGTTTCATTTCATTCCCAGAAAATAAAACACACTTATTTTTTTTTAAATGGTATGCTGTCCAAATTGATTGTTATAATAATAATAATAATAATAATAATAATAATAATAATAATAATAATAATAAATTTTATTTATAAAGCCCCTTAATAATAAATATAAATAAATAAAGGAAAAAATGTTTTACAAAAGAAGAAGAATAATACAAAATTTACAAAAGAAAAA
>JAUCMX010000001.1:34273848-34331348 GCA_033459395.1 Hemibagrus guttatus | reverse complement strand
TTTTTTTGGAGCACAGCTGTTACTCTTTACAGTAATGAGTCTCTTAATGCTGTGTCCAGTGTTGAAATATTCATTATTTGCAATTTTGCAGCCAGCAAATTAGACAGTTGTGGATATTGATTGTTTTGCATCAGACAGAACATTCAGTGCCTAAAACCCATTTCTTCTGATTGTCCTTGTCCACATTCGCACACGTTAGCACTGCTTTTCAAATGCTCATTTTCCCAAAAGCATGCTAGCACAAACGCCTCTATAAAAGAACAGACCTTTGGGAATCTTCCTTTCCTAAACATAGCGTGTAGCGTAGCGTAGCATAGACATGATAGCAGCCTTCAGAACTTCTCAGATGTTCTTATTATTTCCAGCACTGGTCAGCTTATATCTGTTTGCTTGCCCTTTGGGTATTTACGAATCATCGTTAGCTATTAGGATCATTGTCTTACAATTCGTTTTGGCGGAATCACAAAAAACAGGAGAATTGCGGCCTTTAGCCTCGGTGTGAGTCAGTGTTTATGCAAAAGTCTCAACCTCTGCTTCCTGCTTGCTTATTGGAGTGGTGTTTCATAAATATTGGCACCCCTTCTTCTAAATTTTGTGTGATAGATATAGCTCATGAGCTAAAGGAGACACAGTGTCCTGCTTAGCGATATCAAGGTTGAACTTTTTTTAGAAGAAAGGAATACCTTTTGACAAACTAGACCTCTTTTCCAATGCATTCGGCTGACACGTTTCAGATGGTTCTGAGGCTGTGGTTTATATATTATATCAACTTTGACAAGGATTGGTTTTCTTGCCCTTTAGAAATAAATAATGTCTTATAAAATTTGTTTCTTGGTTTGCCCCAGGTCCTTAGGAAGCTGGGGTCAGAGCCCAGGGTCAGAGGTATATGACCCCCTGTAGGGTTCAGGGCCTTGCTCAAGAGCAGCTTTGTAGTGCTGAGGCTTGATCTCCAAACCTTCTGATTGGTAGCCCAGGGCCTTAATTTCCAAGCCAGAACTTTAGCACGTCCCAAACAAATAAGTGTAGTAAGTGAAGTCGTTCGAAATGGACCTGAAATCTCTCCGCTTTAATAAGTGCAGGAAGTCAGTCCAGGTGATGGGATTACCTCGAAACCAATACTGCATTGAACACAATGACTACAGACAAGGAGGAACTTTTTAATGTTACTTCTCCAGTCCCTGACCCACTTTCAGTAGCCTGCACTCATTTTCCTGTAACCCAGCCACTTTCTCAACTTCCTCTAGCTTGAGTTTCCCATTGCAGAGGCTCTGTATAAGGAAATGTGATGTGACTGGACTGATAAAGGCCATATCGATTTCCCGCCTGCCTTCACAGGGACATGACAACGGAAAGGGAGGAGAATCTGATGCCTCCCTCAGGGGCCCGGCGTTACGTTGCAGCTAGAGTGGAAGAACCCGTAATTGCCCTCATCGGCTAGCCCCGCTCTCTGAGACATAACAAGCTGAGAAAGATCAAGGCTTGGCATGTGATGTTTTGGGACAAATGAGGGGCATTTGTGAGATAACAGAAAGTGCTACAGAAAGCTCGCAGATCTGTGAGATGATAGCTGACGTGTGCAAGCACTGCTAACAAATCATGTATGATGTCATGTATTGTAGGAAGGCATGTTGCTAAAATGAGGTCAAATTCTAGTGCTATCATCTGGAGATGTTTTGCCATTTAATTTTTTTTGTTAACAAACTCTAGCAACATTTGAAAGGTCACAGAATGCTGAAATATTTCTGAAGAATGTCCCATGTGGAAACTACATCACTAACTACATAATTTATATTCCTCCTCATACCAACATTTAATGCTAGCTTTTAACACTGAATTTGTCCAAAATGGCTTTTGGGGTTTTAGCAAAGATAGACACCAGATAAAGTCCCCTAGTGGTGGGTTTGTTGTTGAGACCAATTTTTCTAACAAATTCACATTGTAAATAAGCCAAACCTTCCGAAATTTCCATATTAAGACTTTTTTGTTCATTATGTCTTTACATATGTTTTTTTTTTTTTTATAAACCCAAAACACCTGACAGCCAACAGCCTTAATGCTGCTTTTCTCATCCGTTCTCAGAGCATCAGAACCACGCCCGTGAGCTGGTACGAGAAGCGGATCTCTCTCAGTGGGACGCTGTGGTCATCATGTCCGGAGACGGGCTGCTGTTTGAGGTCAGATCACCGTCAGCACATTCCTCAGTTCGTAGCTACTCCACATGCTCGCCAAGTAAACCTCAGCAAACAGACGCATCCCTGTGCCCCGAGGCTGGCTCAGGAATGTGCAGAAACTGGCAGGTTTAGATGGATGTCATATGAGGAGAAATTTCAGGACAACTTTAAGAACTCACTGCTGGATTAACTTGCAGTGTGCTTACATGTTAACCTTGCTTCGACAAAACATAAGCATTTAAATATTGCTACGCTTATAGTTTACACTGTAATATAGTGAACATCGTAGCATCTCTGGATGCTAGCATGCATTTTGATGATCTGCATCCTGATATTTTTGCAGATTTATTTATTTGTGGTTGTAATATTGTGAGGCAGACAAACAACACACTCTCTGTACAAGTTCTTAAAGTAGACGGAACACTGGTGCGAGGCATTTTGGGTAATACGGAAGATACTGAAAATTCCCAGAATGGCAGAAGCCGTGGAAGTTCCCTTTGGAGTCGATGTTTAGTGTAAATCCAGTGAACGATAGTTCTCTTTTCTTTTCAGTTGTACAGAGATGTTCATGCCTAGGATTTGTTGTGGTTTATATTAACAGTTTTTTCTAGTTTTGGGTAGATTAGGCTTGTGTAGTTTTAGGTGTGTCAAACTGTATAAAAAGCTAAAAAGATAAGACAAAAGAAATCTTGCTATTTATAGAACTATTGGCTTACAGCAAATGGGCAAAAATGTCCTCAGGGTGCTTGTGCGTAATTCAGCCAAAATAGCAAAAATCACCCTGCTAGTTCAGAGGATGCCAGTTAATTTGTAAATCATTGAGTAATATGTAAATTATTGAAACAAACTGATCAGTATATAAGATCTCTCAAGTAGTAGATAACATTTCCAAGGCTCCACATTTCCTCTGAAGTCTACAAAGTGAGCAGTTCATATGGAATCTGTTGGAATGCACGTTAGCATGTTTGATCTGGTTTAATCCTGACACCTACAGTGTGAATTTTGTATATCCACAGATCATGAACGGGCTCATGGAGAGGGAAGACTGGGAGAAAGCCATCCAGACTCCTCTCGGCATTCTGCCCGGAGGTTCGGGGAATGCTCTCGCTGCGTCGATACACTACTACACTGGGTAAGACTTGCACTGGATTTAAATTCTATGGGGGGGGGGGTATGACACACTTGGGACTGCGGGATCAATAATATCTACAAAATTGTGATCCTTGGTTTATGTAATAATAACCAAAAGACAGAAGCAAACATAGCAGGAGCTCATATTTACAGCTTGCAGCTCTTCGCCTTTGGTGAATTTTTTACTCAGAAATGCAAGGAAGGTATCTGAATATACTGAGTGGTCAGATCCATTATTTATTAGCAATACAAGGTGCAGAACATTAAATAATAAAGCCGGCACTTCGTGGAAGCTTAAATAAATCAGCTGACGACATTGTGAAGACAGTCTGAATGGAACCCCAAGGAGATTGATCTAATTGCCTCTGAGGCAGACTGTTGGCTTGATGGACAAATAAGGGGGTTGTTCCTCCACAGGGGCGGAGTCTCTTTGTTCTCAGGCTGTTGGCTGAATCTGGGATCTTGTACAGGAAAATCATGACATTTATAAGAAGGGAAAACATTAAAAATACATACTGTCAGGGGTGTCGGATATATGGTCAGTGGGTCAGCATTTGCCTGTTAAGGTTCATGAGCCAGTCTCTGTTATTCCTCTAAAGGACATAAAAAAGCAGTAATCCCTCCTTTGCATCACTTCTGCAAACTTTCATTACTTTTATTAAAACATGCATTAATTTTTTCTGTCTCAGATCACAGCCGTTGTCTGGTGAGGAGCTGCTAGTGAGCTGTGGCTTCATGTTGTGTAAAGGCCTGGTCTCACATCTGGACCTCGCCTCAGTCTGCCTGGCTTCCAACCAGCGTCTGTTCTCCTTCCTGTCCATCGCCTGGGGCTTTGTGGCTGATGTGGACATTGAGAGCGAGAAGTACCGCCACGTGGGAGCGGCTCGATTCACCATGGGGACTCTAGTGCGCCTTACCTCACTGAGAGTGTATAAAGGGAAGCTGGCATACCTTCCTGCTGAGGAATCTCAAGCCCCTCCAAGCTCATCTTCATCAATGTCCTTCACTGATGGGTCCAACTCATCCTTGGTTCACCCAAGGAACTTGAATTGTCAGAATCATCACTTTCACAATTCTTGCAACTCCAACAATGCCCACAAACCCAACTGGACCAACGAGGCACCAGTGACCATGCGAGGTCCCCCTGATTCCCTCCTTGTACCCTTGGACCAGCCTGTGCCAACACACTGGACCGTGGTCAAGGAGGAGGATTTTGTTCTGGTGATGGCAGTGTACCAGTCCCACCTTGCTGAAGACTTGATAGCTGCCCCTGCATCCAGACTGGACGATGGAATTATACACCTGATCTACGTTAAAGCAGGAATCTCACGTCCAGCCCTCTTGCACCTTTTCCTGGCCATGGAGAAAGGTGCCCACTTGAGTACAAATTGCCCCTTTGTCGTGTACGTTAAAGTGCGGGCACTACGACTAGAGCCCTATTCACCCAAAGGGATCATCACTGTGGATGGAGAGGTAGTGGAATACGGGCCGGTGCAAGCGCAGGTCCACGGCAGACTTGCCAGAATTATAGCTGGATAGAATTGTACAGAAAAGGCTAGAAATGTTAGAAGGTGCTCAGAGTGAATCAAAGAGTTAATTAGCAATAAAAAGGAAAGATGATTGCTAGTTCTTTATTTATTGTTAAAATTGAAGGAATGGGCAGGTTCTTGCACCAGATCGAGCTTCCTTTCTTTAAAGGAATGCTTCACTTGAAAATGCTAGCTTGGCTAATAATGAGCTGGAGTGGGCCTTAAAAGAAATCTTATTTGCATAGCACTCAGCACTCAGACCCCGCAAGCTTCAACTCGTTATTATTACATCTTAGCATTTGCAGGATTGTCTTGGAAGGGAGGTTATGGAAAGCGATGACTTCTACTGTGTGATTGATGTCTGCTGCTGTTTTCACGGTGCTACTGATTGACAAATAATGGAAAAGATTGAAGAGAAATATATTTATTTTTTTACTGCTGCTTTGTACACGACATGCTGTAGACATCACCGCGTAGCCCGCGTTTATGCAAGGAAGCAGTATATCAGCAGGAGATTATGAATCGGCTGGATGGATATCCGTGTACGATGCTTTCATTTTTCAGTTTTTCATTTCAATATGGAAATTTATTTCTTGGTACCTGGAGAAAGAGTAATTTATTTTCAAATAAAATATGAATAAAATTACAATTACGCATCCACCATTGTTCCTGGGTAACAAGGATCAAAAACAGGGGTGATGAAAGATTAGCGCCTGATGTTCTGCTAACGTAGATCACTAAAGTGTACTTTTTAAAAATCAACAAGGTGACGTGACAAAAAGTTAGTCAACTTTGTTGCTTTTTAAAAAATAAATAAATAAATAAAGATTCATTATGTGAGCTGATGTTATTTTGTATTTCAGTTAACATTGGTTGGTAACGTTAGCTAAACAGCTAATCGGCTCACTTCCAACAGTCGATTCTATTCACTGTGAAATGAAAAAAAATTGCTTGAAGGCAACGTACACTGATGGGCAGAGTGCACCGGATTTAGATTTTAATCATTTATTAAACTGTTTATAACAACAGATTAACAAAAAGCTCTGTTTGCTCCGTCACTGTGCTCTGTTCGAATGATGGTGTTCCTCTGCTGGTGTCTGTAATTAAGAAGCAGCTCGGCTTTGTATTAAAGCTCTCAGGTCGAGGACGAGGACGAGTGAGGTTCTAGCAGGGGTTTTTTCTACATTTTTTCTGATATTAAACAAAATTAAAGCAAAGAGCATGATTCAGATGCGACAAGTTATCAGGGCGACAATTGTGTGATGGAATTTTCCACTCTGTCTAATGTAAATGATTCCATCCGAATAGGGCTGCAGATTCCGCGCTATTCAAAGACACAATGCAGTTTGAAGATACGCCAAGGCTACGTTTTCTTCTTACGAAAGCTTACTAAACAAAATAGGCGAACGGACCATGTGATTACAACAAACTGAAAAACTTAAATCCAAACAAATTTAAGAATTCATGGGGGAAAAAAAGCCAGTGATGAGAGACTGCATTCTTCAGGTCTCGGTTCATTCAGGTCTCGTTATTTTGTTTAATAAAGCTTAAATTAGACCGTTAACAAGCACAAATAACACAACCGACACAAATAACACAACCGTAACAAATACCAAGACCTTGATTCGGACCTTCAGTGTGTGCTTCTTAAAAATAAAGTGCTAATATTCTTCTGAGCATATGAGCGACAACCGAAACAGTCTCTCAGGGCCGGTTAATGATTAGCTTCATGTCCGTTATCACCGGGGCAGTTAACGCTGACCGGTGAACATCTCATTTATAAAGTCGGTTTCGATTGGCCGGACAAGGCCGCTAGCCAGGTTGTGAAGTCACTGGAGATAAACATGCCATACTTCTGACTGATTCCACACATTCTTACAATTTTTCTCAGAAAACGAGGTGAGGTCATGCAGGGCGTGTCAAAGAGTGTGACTGGGGACACTAGCATTGATTTAAAGACTGCAGTGGTTCACTAACAATACCCCTTCCTCCATCTCTAAAACACACACACACACCCCACCCTGTCTGAAGACCCAGCTGGTTTGCACTGATTACATCCCCCATCATCTAAACATCAATCCCAGCATGCACCTTCTGTTTATGACTGAACCAAAATGAGATTATTATATTTATTCCTCTCTAATGCATATATTTAAATAGATTCATGTATTAAGTATGATCAATAGTATGTAATAATGTACTAACGCTGTTTAAAGTCGTTGTGGGTGGAGTGACGCTCGAATCACGATACAGCAAATAAAATCGGAGGTGCTGGGCGTCTGCCAGGACCATGTCGCGGGGGGAGGGGGGAGGGGGGGTTGTAAGTTAAGGGCGGGGTTGTTTACTGACTCGCCTAAAGCTACGCTAAATAACCAGCACATCCACACACTGGGGTAGAATTAACACTGGCTGCTGAGGAAGGTGTTGGTACACAAACACTGCCTGCTATATTAACATACACCGAGATGGATGCTGAGCTAGCACGAGATACTGTTTCTTACTGACACATGTGTGATAACTTTACACTTTATTTATTTCACACAGTCATGTTTTTTACTGTTAAATCCAGTGCATCATGGGTAATTCTAGTAATTCTGGGTTCTGGTCACTAAGTAATCAGGTAGATTCTTATGATTAAAGTGTTTGATGTTATAGTATGTAAAGAACACTCGCAAGAAGTGATGTGTAGAATTTACAGCCGAGCCCTGGTGGTTTTGTTTTGGTTTTTTTTCATTGTGGGATCGACCAGAGGTCATGACCTCGTCCATTTCCTTTGGGAATGAACCGATCCTTTCAAACGGGAGTGGACGAGGATTTCATTTTGTAGAGTCTCTGATTCGGATCTAGATTCTGTTAATATGGAAATGCAGTCACAGTTTTACCTGAGTATTCCTGAGCTAGCTAATGATTTAGGGGAATTTACAGCTAGCTGACTAGCGAACAAATTTTATACGATAAAACAGTCAACAAATTCTCTCCGAATCTCTAAAGAACAAGTTTCAGGATGGTTTTAAGTCGACGTGATCCTCGGTAGCCTCGGAAGATCTCATCACCTTAAGCCTTACGAAGCTCAGAATTCCACGTGGCCTTGTTTTATTTCCTTCACTGTTTCCTGTAAGTTGAACAGGTGTTTGTGTGTCTGTGTCATATATGTGTGTGTGTGTGTGTGTGTGTGTGTGCGTGTGTGTGTGCGTGTGTGTGTGTGTAGCCTTAAAAAGAGATCATCAGAGTTTATTACTCTTGATTGGTGACTAAATGAACAAATAATGAGCTCATTTGCACCTTTTTTGCACTTTTGCACCTTTGCGAGACGTTCTGTACGTGCTGAGGAGGCGCATCCTTATTGTTTGCTTCGTGATTTTAACGCTAACCTGAATCTGATGTGTTTTCTTGGAGTGGTTTTTAGTCCATTTTCTCTTGTGTTATGCAGAACGGAAGACTTTTAACTGCTAAGGAACACGTGCTGCACGGATGTGGAAATGGCACCATTTTGGATTTTGTTGTTAGCTAAACAATCCACATATGAAGTTGTGATTATATGAAGATAAGTGCCAGGTTTGATCATCATCACTGTGATTGCTGAACATATTTCCCACTGCTAGAGAGCCATTTTAATGAAATCACTTGGTTAAAAATCACATTTATACAATTCTACACTTCAGAAAAAGACGTGTTTGTTGTCCGATGTTTGCTAACTGACGTCCATGGCGAAACTGAAGAATCAAATGTTAGCGACATGTAAAATTGAAGCTGACCGGATGTTGACTGACTCAGTAAACCCAGACTCACTCCTGTTCATGCACCAACATTACTCTGATCATTAATTTACCCAGAATTCAGTGCTGTGTTTGCTTTCTGTTTTGCTCCAATTTTAATAAAAATTTTTTTAAAAACTATGCAAATGTGTGTACAAATATTAAAATCAATGCTGTTACAGTGTGTGTTTTTGCAAACTTACATAGCCACAATTAAAGAAATCTATAAAATTTACTGATTGTTGTTTCTCTCTCTCTCTCTCTCTCTCTCTCTCCTTTTGTAAAAACCGGATCTCTCGTGGCTTGGAGGAAAAGCAGAAAGCTAATTAGCGTTAGCGATTCCAATTAACCAACCATTTTTACGCAAATGAGATTAAATTAAATATCTCTAGTGTGTATATTTATAGCTTTTGAGAAATAACTCGAGGTATGTTATTAGACTTTAAAGAAGCTCTGACGCATATCTACTCTCGAAGTTAATTTAAGGCAAAGCCCGCGGACAAGAGCTTGAAAAAAAAGGAGTTCTGCTGCCATCAAGTGGCCACGAAAGGAAGTGCACCCAAACAACGTCACTTGAAATCGGAAGTATATAAACATTACCAAGTGTTTTAGAGTGAATTTACAGCATGTGATATCGTTAAAGAGATAAAACGTAAGAAAATCACTCAGTTAAATACACTATATTACCAGACGTTTTGGGACACCCCTCCAAATCATTGACATCAAGTGTTGTTTTTCAGGGGTTGTGCTCGGCCCCTTAGTTCCAATGAAAGGAACTCTTAATGCTTCAGCTTCATACCAAGACATTTTGGACAATTTCATGCTTCCAACTTTGTGGGAACAGTTTGGGGATGACCCCTTCCTGTTCCAACATGACTGCACACCAGGGCACAAAGCAAGGTCCATAAAGACACACTCCTAAACCTTGTGGAAAGACTTCCCAGAAGAGTTGAAGCTGTTATAGCTGTAAAGGGCGGGACAACTCCATATTACATTCATGTGCATGTAAAGGCAGACGTCCCAAAACTTTTGGCAAAATAGTGTATATTAATGTTTCTCCTGCATGCTTTAGAGTCTTGTTTTGATTGAATTAATTAATTCATGAATGAAATCCCCACAGCCACAGTGGAGGTTGTTATAACAGCAAACACACACAGAATAAAATTAGAATGGAATTCAATGAGCACATACTGATGTTCAGGTGTCCATTCAGTAACGTAAAGCAGATACACAAACAGTCAATTTGTCCTTTTTTCATGTTCAGTGGGGGGGGAATGAGCAAAGCAAATTTTCACGAACTTTCAACAAAAAAAAAAAAAAAAACAATTTTCATTCATTTTGACCCGAACAGAACACAAGGGTTAAAATATCTCCGCACGGAGTCGTTTGTGAGCCGAGTGAATCGACTCTTCCTTGTGAGATGAACCGATTCCCTTACATCTGTGAGCGTAGTGACACCAAGCGGGGAAAATTACGCAGCTGGGGTGTGTCAGACTACGCCCATGTTTCTGTCCGAGAAAGAGAGAGAGAGAGAGAGAGAGAGAGAGAGAGAGAAAGAGAGAGAGAGAGAGAGAGAGAGACGCCAACACACACACACACCTTTCACATGAGAAAGTAGTTCAAGAATTAAGAAATATCACAAAACACACACACACACACACACACTGTTCTGTAGCTCGCTTGGATTATATTTCTGAAAACGTCATCGCCTCGCAAATAAGGAAGTAAGTATGTTGTGTGTGTGTGTGTGTGTGTGTGTGTGTTTAAAACAAGACTTCTTGCTGAAGCGTGTGTTATTTCCTCCCAGGACATAAAAAAGCAAGAAGCCTAGCGTGGAGTTTTTGGGTTTTTTTGTGAGGTAAGAAATCCTGCGTTATTTGTTCAGACGTGTTTATGTTGTCGGTAATTCTGTGTCCCGGTGTTTCATCAGGACACACGGCACATTTTGGAGTTCGGAAACCTGTTCGTGTCTTCATAGAGGAATCAGGAAGAAGAGCGAAAGTTTAGGAAAATTTTTTTTTGTTTCTTTGGGTTTTTTTAGCTAAATTGGGGGAGGGGTTAATGACTACTAATGCACTTTAAGTCCACGTTAATGTCTGTTTTGTTTAACATATAAAATCTTCAGATGAATATTTTTACTTCTAAAATGAATTGCATCGTGTCAAAAATATTTCTATATTTTTTTTTTTAAAGAGATCATTTTACTCAACACATTAAAAAAAAAAAAAAAAAAAAAAGGTTGGAATTTCATATAATCTGTATATATTTTGGAACAATGTATACAGGAAAGAGAGACATAGAAAGCCAAAGCACCTGAAAGGGAACATTTATGAACTTTTTCATATTAAAAATAAAACAAAAACCCGATGATTTATAATGTTTCTAAATCCAGGAAGAGGCACGTTTGACTCTGACACACTGTATTATTATTATTATTATTGTTATTATTATTATTATTATTATTATTATTTTTAAAAAACCCTTTCAGAGGATTCTAGAGTTAAAGATATAAGATATAAAAGACCTCAAAATCACCTTTTAAAGCCACTGAAGCCTCATAAATCAGCTACACCATGGCATCTTGCTATAATCTGTCTTAATAACATGAAATGCTGAATAATGAAACCATGGGAAGATGTTTCTGGATGTTTTTGAAATGAATTATTTATGAAGGAAAGGCTTCGTTCTCACATTAATCACCTTTTATAGGAAGCTAAAGAATCTACAGAGGATCTGAGCCGTGTATATATATCTCTTTAAAAGAGAGAGCAATAGTTTTAATAGTGTTATTTGTGGACAGTAAGCTCAAACGAATGGGCAATATTTTCTCCTGGGTCCATTAGAGAAGAACTTTATCTTTACTGAAGTTTTATTTTCTGCTTTTTCACTTTGTACAAATACATGTTCACTCCCTTTGGGTGTGTCTGAATCGTGTGGAGATTTCAGAAAGAATCGAATGTTTGTGTTTCTTCTGAGCGAGAGCCATGATAGAATAGGCTTTGTTGCGTTCCGTATCCCATAATCCTCTGCATTTGCTCAGGTGAGGCAATTTGGCCAGGTGTAGAAACACAACAGTGCTAAAAGTTTGGGTACTTGTTTACTGCCCAAAAAGAGCAGGTCGATCTAATTTTTTTTTTTTTTAAAATTTAAAACAAATTTCCTTAAAGTACCTCAGGAAATGTTTTTTGTCCCTTTAGTGTTATATTCAGCAATAGTTTTGGAAATGTGCTTATGTTTAACAGATTATCGGTTCTTTTATATATATTTTGTCGTACAAAGTTTGAGTTCGTCCAATCAGATGCTCTGTGTGGGTGTATGTCCCGCCTCTGAGGGCGTGTCTTGCTCTACAGTAGCAGCTCGTTAGCAGTAACTATGTTTTGTTTGTATGTTTTTGATTGTTTCTCTTCAGCACATTGGAAGAATAAATAGTTGGAGACTTTTCTCGCTGGAAGACGGTTGAGTTTGTATGGAGCGTTTTAGTTACATTTTTACACACCAGTGAGTCTTTTCCATCGGAGTCAGGATTGTCATGTTTGTCATCAGATGTCGCTTTGTGACGATCATCTCGACTCAAACATTCACTCCGTAACGCAGAGTCACATCATCCTGGTTACAGTGGACAGTCGTGGGTGAAGGCATCAGAGAATCTGACACCGCTAAAAAGATCGTGTTAAACCTTTGCCCCAGACATGAGGTCAATATTTGGGTGTGGGTAGATATTTCAGCAAGAAAGTGTAGAAGTGAAAGCAGAAGTAAAAACCAAGACATGTGTCACCGAGTGTGTGTGGGGTTGAATCAGCAACTTCTGTAAACATTACAGGAAGAGGTGTCAAGAATTTTAATAACTAATATGTTAATATTAAGAATTTAATGTATTGTGTAACAAAAAAAGGTACAAACTATAGCATTTTCTCACAAGGCAAATTTGAGAATCTCACTGGCTTGGTTTCAGTATGGTGAATATGGTTCCAATATTTATGCACTTATTTCTTTTGTATTCGTTTCTGTTTGTATTTATGCCTTGGCTTTGAGTGAGAGAGAGAGTGAAAGTGAGAGAGAGAACGTGAAAGTGAGATAGAGAGAGAGAAAGCAAGAGAGAGACCTGCAGATGGAAAACTTCATTTTGTTCCTGTTTATATGTTTGTGGTTGCTTAGCGATAGATGATGTAACAGGTTGAATTTACAGCAGAAACAGCAGAACTTCAATCCGGCGTTTCGGGTGTCTGAGGGAATGATGGTGCAGGTTCTCAAGGTCAGGACAGGCGACAGGTCTGTACGTGTCGTTGACGTGTTGGTGTCACGCAGTTGTTATCCAGCTCTGCTGCATTGTGCCGTCGGGTGATCTCCACCACCTGTGTCAGATATCTCGCCCTACTTACTGCCTACACCACTATTTTGGGAGCAGGAAAGTCTGTAGTCATGTCAGAAAGTGTAGGTGAGAATATTCAGTGTGCTCAGGACTTCCCACAATGCACTGCAGTGGGGGGGGGGTTAGTTTACAGGTGCATTGGTAAATAAACTGAGAATGGAAGAAATATAGAGGAATCGGAAGAGCTGATAGATAGATAGATAGATAGATAGATAGATAGATAGATAGATAGATAGATAGATAGATAGATATGGGAAGAACAAAAAGGAAAAATCTGTCTCTCTTTCTGTCTGTCTCTCTCTCTGTCTCTCTGGTTTTCTTTCTCTCTCTGTCTCTCTCTCTTTCTGTCTCTGTCTCTCTCTCTCGCTCTCTCTCTCTCTCTCTCTCTCTCTCTCTCTATTTATTTATTTATTTATTTATTTATTTATTTATTTATTTATTTTGGGGTAATTAGTGCTTTGTATTCTGATAATCCAAAACCTGGTTCAGACTAAATTCATCTGTAGCTTGATTTATGCATGTAATAATACGGAAAATATTTGTAAATGAACGTTTAGAGGCAGAGGTTTCGTGCGTGTATGTATTTAGAGAGAGTTCCTGAGTCGCTCGGTCGGTTCTTGTGCACTATATACATCTGTAAGTGATTAGTTCTGACTCGATGTGTATCACACAGGACCCTGTGAATCGGCATGTCCAGGTCAGACTTCCCCCCGGGCTACGACGAGTCTGGGCTGCTTTCAAATCGTCCGCAGCCTTCCGCACCCCCTCCATCCTACGATTACCACCGTATGGAGGTCAACCACAACCTGGACCCTACCCTGGAGCTCCCTACTCCCAGCCCATGGCTCCTTACCAGGGGCAGCCTGGAATGTACCCCCCACAGCCAGGACTACCTGGACAAGGATACCCCGCTCAGCCAGGGCAACCCGGCTACGGATACCCCGCTCAGCCAGGGCAACCCGGCTATGGATACCCCGCTCAGCCAGGGCAACCCTCTCACAGATTCCCACCACCGATGCCGCCCATAATCCCACCCACGATTCCCATCTCAGACTCAGGTGAGAACCAGTACAGATTCGAAGAAACACAACCGATTTACATTTATTATTGACTAATAAGGGTCAAGAATCACGTTCTGGGATTTTTAACAATAAACACAGATCTAAACAAAGCAGATTTTTTAAAAATCCGGATGTCCCTTAAGGAGCAGCCGGAGGTGATGTTCATGAGGAAAACCGACAGCAGCCTTAAGCTACACCATCCCAGTGAGATTAATCTGTGAAACAAGTCTGAAATCACCATCAGGTTCTTTCCTGAAAATGGTGAAAATATGGGACGCTTACAGAACACCAATTTAAGAAAAACGGAACACTAATTTGCATGATCGCATGTTGCCAGATTTACGACGCGAACCTTTTCAACACAATCCAGATAAAACCTGCATGAAACCACAAAAATATTTCGGTTCACAAAGGCGCACATCTCGCACAATACGTAATGTTAGAATCCTGATACGTTACTAGCTTGAGCTGATATCACGTCTGATGATGTTGCAGGTGACGACGGCTTCACCACGACGTCGGGATGGGAGAGCGTGAGCGTGCGGCATGCCTTCATCCGCAAAGTAAGAACTCATCCTCATCTTCAGTATGAAATATCAATGCTGCTGTTACTGACATTATTGTTACACCAGAGCGTTGTTGAATTCTCAGCTCTGATTGGTGGACTAATTGGACAGCAAATCACATCAGACCTCATATACTTTCTTTTGTTAAGAAAAGAAATTGTGTGTTGTTCATCAGATATGGGAAAGTCACGTGAGTCACGTGTGTGTACGTAAAAAAATGACACAAGAACACAAAGTTTTGTTATATATAGTGTGTATATATATCTGACACTCGTCCTCTCTCTCTCTCTGTGCCTTACTCTCCCCTTCTTCCCTTCACTCTCCCTCCCTTTCTCTCTCTCGCGCTCTCTCTCTCTCTCTCTCTCTCTCTCTCTCTCTCTCTCTCTCTCTCTCTTTTCTCCTCCTCTCACTCCCTCCCTTTCTCTCTCTCTCTCTCTCTTTCTCTCTCTCTCTCTCTCTCTCTCTCTCTCTCTCTTTCTCCTCCTCTCACTCCCTCCCTTTCTCTCTCTCTCTCTTTCTCTCTCGCTCTCTCTCTCTCTCTCTCTCTCTCTCTCTCTCTCTCTCTCTTTTCTCCTCCTCTCACTCCCTCCCTTTCTCTCTCTCTCTTTCTCTCTCTCCCTCCCTCCCTCCCTCCTCCCTTTATCTCTCTCTCCCTCTACCCCCTCTCTGTCTCTCACTTGATTATATAAATGCGCTTGTTATTGTTTCTATAGCAACAGCTCCATCTCTGAGGAGTTTCCGACTAAACCTTTTCTCAGATAAACTTCCTTAAATGATGTAAAGTAACTGATTTCAGTAACTGGCTGGAAAAAGTGACTCTGCTTCAGCACCACGCTATGAAGTTGATTCATTTCCTGTAACGGCACGACCCTGAGTGTGTTATAGGGTTAGGGTTTAGCTGAAAGCATCAACTGAAACAGCAGCTCAGGGTTCAAGTGAAGTTTCATGGAGTTTTCTTATTTCTGCTCTATATTGTTAGGTGTATCTGATCCTCGCAGCTCAGCTCCTCGTCACAGTCGGCATCGTGGCTGTTTTCACGTTTGTGTGAGTTCCCGTATATACCGAAGACTTGTGTGTGTGTGTGTGTGTGTGAGTTTGATGTTCTCTTCCTAACATGCCCTTTTTCTGCATTTCAGACAACCTGTAAGGAGTTTTGTTGCAAAAAATCCAGCAATCTACTGGGCGTCATAGTAAGGCTTCATCGTTCTCTCTTTCCTTTACCTGTGCTAGCGATGACTTTATGATTTACATTTATTCAAATTAGCCGACCCAGTGCGGCGTTATTATCAGCTTTGCGTTTGAGGACAAAATGTTGACACGAGGATTGGAATATCTGAAAGTTTGGGGAGATTTTTTTTTCTTAATTGTCTGCCTGCTTTTCCATCCATCAGGCAGCTCAAGCCTGTGATAAGTGGGAATAGTTGGAAAATGTGGAAGTTCAGAGCAAGCGCTTTATCCAAGAGCTTTGACATATAAATTAATCCAGACAAAAGGTTTCTGTTTGGTGTGTGAGAATGAAGTTAGGGACAGTTTGGAGAAAACGTGTGTCAGTTGATTCATTTATCTGCATGATTTAGATGAATAATGATATGAGTGACAGGAAATATATAAATATATATATATATATACACACACACACACACACACACACACACACACACACTGATCAGGCATAACATTATGACAACCTGCCTAATATTGTGTTGGTCCCCCATTTGCTGCCAAAACAGCCCTGACTCGTCCTCCACTGTGTATTCTGACACCTTTCTATCAGAACCAGCATTAACTTCTTCAGCAATCTGAACAACAGTAGCTCGTCTGTTGGATCGGATCACACGGGCCAGCCTTTGCTCACCACGTGCATCAGTGAGCCTTGACCGCCCATGACCCTGTCGCCGGGTCACCACTGTTCCTTCCTTGGACCACTTTTGATAGATACTGACCACTGCAGACCGGGAACACCCCACAAGAGCTGCAGTTTTGGAGATGTTCTGATCCAGTGGTCTAGCCATCACAATTTGTCAAACTCGCTCAAATCCTTACACTTGTCCATTTTTCCTGCTTCTAACACATCAACTTTGAGGAGAAAATGTTCACTTGTTGCCTAATATATCCCACCCACTAACAGGTGCCATGATGCTCACAGTGTTATGGCTGATTGGTGTATGTACATATAATATTTTATGCTCATATTTCTACACAACACTGTTCCATATTCAGATCCAATCACTCTGTTCAGATATTTATTTTTCTATTGCAAATTTCCATCATATTCGCACCACTATATGCCCTAGAGGCTCTATTTCTACTTTTTTTTTTTTTTAAATCTTAGCGCTTGTCCTGCACAATGGCTCTGGTCCACTCGATTTGGCACAGGTTTTACGCCAGATGCCCTTCCTGTCACAACCCTCCCATTTTATCCAGGCTTGGGACCGGCACTGAGAGTTAACTCTTCAGTGGCTGGGTTGACGCCCTGCCCGGGAATCGAACCCGGGCCGCGGCAATGAGAGCGCGGGATCCTGCCGCTGGACCACCAGAAGGCCCGCTTTATTTCTACATTATTGTATCTAATTTTTATTCCTTTACCTTATTCATTTTTTATATATTTTTTTTACCTTAGCGTTAATATGCTATTTTTATATCAAGGGCAAAATCATTTCGCTCCATGTCGCACTGCGTATGATTGTGTATGTGACAAATAAAATTTGAATTATAAAGACTAACATTGACGTGTGTGTGTGTGTGTGTGTGTGTGTGTGTGTGTGTGTGGGGGCTTCACAGTGCCGTCTACATCATCACACACCTCGTGCTGGTCTGCTGTAAAGGACCCAGGTGAGCAAACACCTCATATATTTTTTTTTGTTGAGAAAGAAGTTGCGTGATCTTGATCAGATAAGGCTTGGTGTGCTCTGAGACAAAGAGAAAGTCACGTGTGTGTGTACGTAAAAAGTGAGCACAAAGAGCACAAAGCTTAGTTTATATATAGTGATGTGTTTATATCTGACACTTGTCTCCTCTCTCTCTCTCTCTCCCTTTCTCTCTCTCCCTCCCCCTCTCTCTCTCTCTCTCCCTCTCCCTTTCTCTCTCTCTCCCTCTCCCTTTCTCTCTCTCTCCCTCACTCTTTGTCCCTCCCTCTCCCCTCCCTTTCTCTCTCTCTCTCTCTCTCTCTCTCTCTCTCTCTCTCTCCCTCTTTCTTGTAAAACCCCTCTCCTGCCCTCCCTCTCTCGCTTTCTCTTGCTCTCTCCATCCCTTTCTCTTTCTCTCCCTCTCCCTTTCTCTCTCCCTCCCTCTCCCTTTCTCTCTCTCCCTCCCTCTCCCTTTCTCTCTCTCTCTCCTTCTCCCTTTCTCTCTCTCTCTCTCTCTCTCTCTCTCCCTCACTCTTTGTCCCTCCCTCTCCCCTCCCTTTCTCTCTCTCTCTCTCCCTCTTTCTTGTAAAACCCCTCTCCCGCCCTCCCTCTCTCGCTTTCTCTTGCTCTCTCCATCCCTTTCTCTTTCTCTCCCTCTTGCGCTCTCTCTCCCTCTTTTTCTCCATCCCTCTCTCCCTCTCCCCTCCCGCTCCCTTTCTCTCTCTCTCTCTCCCTCTCCCTCTCCCTTTCTCTCCTCCCCTCCTCTCTGTCTCTCTCTCCCTCTTTCTCGTGCCCCCCCTTCCACCCTCCCTCTCTCTGTCTTGCTCTCTCCATCTCCATCTCCCTCTCTCTCTCTCTCTCTCTCTCTCTCTCTCTCTCTCTCTCACAGGAGGCGTTTTCCCTGGAATCTTATCCTGCTCGCCATTTTTGTGAGTGCAGTAGTGCTGAGTCATTGAGTCATCAGGGTGTAGCCAAGTGTGTAATGGAAAGCATTTGAAGTTTTAAAGCAGCACTTTATTCATCCACTAGGATCAGGGTTCCTGGAAAACTAGGAAATCTTTACAGTTATAGAGCATGGAAAAATCACATGAAGGAAAAAGAAAATAAATAAATAAATAAATAAAAGTATGCTTTTATAAATCTGATTCATCCCAAGAATCTTGGAGAAACTATTTTTTTAATCTATGATTTATCTTTTATTTTAATTCTGTTCATAATTCTAAATATTTTGGCTAGTTTTTCCTGCACTAGCACGCTGAATTATTTTCAGATTTATTTATTTATACCATCTACCTCCAACAATACTGCTCTCTCTCCCGGTCCTGTAATGCTGTTATATTTATGATTAAGGTGTTTTATTTACTTCAGATATAAAATTTTATTAAATTTAAGTCCAAACACAGAAGTAGTGTCTGACTCGAACCTTCCAAAGAAAGAAAGAAAGAAAAATAATTAACTAAAAAGAAGAAAGAAAGAATGAATGAATGAATGAAAAAATGAAAAATAAATAAAAATAAGTAAATAAATAAAAATAAATAAATGCATAAATACATAAAGAAAGAAAGAGAAAGAAAGAAGGAAGGAAGGAGAGAAAGAAGGAAAGAAAGTTAAATAAACAACTAAAAAGAAACAATAAAAGAAAGGTAAACTAAATAAATAAATACATAAAGAAAGAAAGAGAAAAATAAATAACAAAGAAAGAATGAATGAATGAAAGAAAGAAAGAAAAATAAATAAAAATAAATACATAAGGAAAGAAAGAGAGAGAAAGAAAGAAAAATAACTAAAAATAAAGAAAAATAAATAACTAAAAGAATGAATGAATGAAATACATAAAGAAAGAAAGAAAAATAACTAAAAAGAAACAATGAAAGAAAGAAAAATAAATAAAAATACATAAGGAAAGAGAAAGAAAGAAAGAAGAAAAATAAATAACTAAACATAAAGAAAGAATGAATAAAAGAAAAATAAATAAAAATAAATAAATACATAAGGAAAGATATAAAGAAAGAAAAGATATAAAGAAAGAAAAACAAATAACTAAAAGAAAGAAAGAAGAGAGAGACTGTTTACACTGATTTAACCTTCCTTTTCTGTTTTTTTGTCCCCTCAGACTCTGGCTCTGTCCTATATGACCGGCACGATATCGAGGTGAGTGCAGTGTATCAGACTGGAACATTACACACAGTGACACACTGAAGTCATCCAGCGTGAGTCAGAGTGTAAATATCAGACCTCGCTGAGCAGGGTGTGTTGTAGGTGAAAGAGTCGAGTGTGTTGACATAAACTCACTGTCAGATAATCTCTTCACTAAACGCTTTAAATACGGTGTACAACACACACACACACACACACACATGAAGCACATGATTAAACACTAAAACTGGACCGTGAGGGTGTGTGTGTGTGTGTGTGTATGTGCTGGAACTGTAAGACTGTTTATTACCATTAGTTTAAAGCACAGTTTTCTTTTGTAAGATATCTTCACAGTTGGTTAAGATGAACAGCGAGGGTTTAATTATCTCCGAATTGTTTCATCTTTAGTTATCCGATGTTCTTTAAACGTAACTGGAGGGGAAAAAAATCTGGTGGAAATACAGAGCTGACTAAAGACTAAAGACTGTCATCCAACTAAAGACTGTCATCTGTTGGGTTTAAAACTGAAAGAAAGAAAGAAAAATAAATATAAAAAATAAATGAATAAATAAATAAATAAATAAATAAGGAAATAAAGAAAAATAAATACATTAATAAGTAGAATAAATAAATACATAATGAAATTAAGAAAGAAAGAAAAGTAAATAAATAAATAGAAATAAATAAGATAAATAAATAATCATATATTTGATTTATTATGATCTTATAATAGAAAATACTATATACAGTTCTAGACATTTTTAGTAATTTTAAGGTCATTTTATTTGTGGATTGTTTTTTAATTTTTGCCATTTAAGGATTTATAGAAACTGAATAAAATGTGGTTCAAATGTTTAAAAAAGAAAGAAAGAAAGAATGAATGATGAAAAAATTAAAATAAATAAATATAAATAAATAAAAAATAAATAAATACATAGAGAAAGAAAGAGAGAAAGTTAAATAAATAACTAAAAAGAAAGAAAAAATAAATAAATAAAAATAAATACAGAAAGAAAGAAAACTAAATAAATAACTAAAAAGAAGGAAAGAAAAATACAAAACTAAAAGAAAGAATAAATGAAAGAAAGAAAAATAAATAAATAAAAATAAATAAATACATATGGAAAGATAGAAAGAAAGAAAAATAGCTAAAAATAAAGAAATCAGAGCAAATCTCATATTTGATTTATAATCATTTCTAAGGGCATTGGTGGCTCAGTGGTAGGTTTCTCGCCTACCATGCGGAAGGCCCGGGGTCAATTCCCAGCCAAAAGCAACTTCTTCATAACAAGTAATAAATTAGAGCTGTTAAATGTCAGCTTTACAGCGCTGCATTTTTTGACTGTTTACATTTATTTTATTTAAATATAACAAATATGTATTTACAAAAAAATAAAAACAGTAAGTTAGAATGTCAGGAAATATAATAAAAGGAAGACAGAAACACTATATACTATACCTAAAGATCGATATACAAAATACTTGGAAAAAAACCACTTGGAAATACATACAAATTATATTTATTAATAATAATAATAATAAAGTTTTCTGACAGTTTTAATACTAGTCTTGTAAATGTGAACAGTTCTTGTAAAGTTTTATTTATGAAAAAAATATTTTTATGTATCACTATAAATGATAGATGTATATTTTTTTATTTATTTTTTCAATTTCTTTCTAATTCCAGTTACTATGACACCAAGACTGTGTTCCTGGCTCTGGGGATCACCGCAATCGTCTGCATCGCAGTGACCGTCTTCTGCTTCCAGACAAAGGTACACAAAAAAAACATCGGTTTATTGTGTAGACAAATTCTTGCTCGGCTTGTGTGAGCTGATTTCCACTCGACTTTCCCTTCAGGTGGATTTCACCAAATGCACAGGTCTTTTCTGCGTGCTGGGAATCGTGATGTTTGTGACTGGAATCATCACCGCAATCGTTCTGTCATTTAAATACGTAAGTGATGTGGATCGGAATAAAAGGCAGTGAGTCAGAGGCAGAAAGTGTGGAGTGTGGTGTAAAAAAAACATGGAGTAAAAGTATTCCAGTCTTTAAATGTAAAGGTTTTATTACTTTATTTCATTTCAGGTTTATATGAAAGATATGTGGGTGAAAGAAAGAGAGAGAGAGAGAGAGAGAGAGAGAAAGGAAGGAGACGGAGAGAAAGACAGAAAAAGAAAGAAAGAAAGGGAGAGAGAAAAAGAAAGAATGAAAAATAAAGAAATAGAAAGAGAGAAGGAAAGAAAGAAAGAAAAAGAAAAATGAAAAGAAAGAAAGAAAGAAAAAGAAATAAATGAGAGAGAGAGGAAGGAGGAGACAGAGAGAAAAAGAGAAAGAAAGAAAAATAAAGAAATAGAAAGAGAGAAAAATAAAAAGAAAGAGGAAGAAAGAAATAAGAGAGAGAAAGGAAGGAGGAGACAGAGAGAAAAAGAGAGAAAGAAAAATAAAGAAAGAAAGGAAAAGAGAGAAAAAGAAATAGAAAGAAAGAAAAAAGGAAACAAAGACAGAAAGAAAAATAAAGAAATAGAAAGAGAAAGAATGAAAGGAAGAGAGAGAATGAGAAAGAAAGAAAAATAAAAATAGAAAGAGAGAGAAAAATAAAAGAAAGAGGAAGAAAGAAATAAGAGAGAGAAAGGAAGGAGGAGACAGAGAAAAAGAGAGAAAGAAAAATAAAGAAAGAAAGAAAGGAAAAGAGAGAAAAAGAAATAGAAAGAAAGAAAAAAGGAAACAAAGACAGAAAGAAAAATAAAGAAATAGAAAGAGAGAAAGAATGAAAGGAAGAGAGAGAATAAGAAAGAAAGGAAGAAAAATAAATAAAGAAATAGAAAGAAAGAAAGAAAAATATGTCAGCATCGCCATGACTGGCTTGTGGGCGGGGTTTAGTCAAGGCTTGTGGGTGGGGCTTAGTCACACCTTGGTTTAATGTTAAGTACACTCAGACCACACAGTGCTGTGGAATTCTGGGTTAAGATTTGGTCTGAAGGTATTTAGTCTTCACTCAGTGAGGATTCAATCTGAGACACTAGCTCCAGTTTAAAAATAATAAAATAACTCTGATAGATCTGATGAATGACCTGAATGTTAATGTGATGTAGATCACGTGGCTTCACATGCTGTACGCTGCTCTCGGAGCGATCGTGTTCACGCTGGTGAGTCCATCATCATCATCATCATCATTAACATCTACAACATCATCTTCAGATCCAGTTTCAAAAATGTAACCCTTCTTTTGCGTCTAGTTCCTGGCCTATCACACGCAGCTCCTCATCGGGAACAGGAAGCACTCCATAAATCCGGAGGAGTATGTCTTCGCCGCTCTCTCCATCTACGTTGATGTCGTGCAGATCTTCATTTTCCTGCTGCAAATCATCGGAGCTTCTCAAAGATAAGATAAGAGTCGCCTTGGATGTCGCCAGACCGAGGGCATGTGCTGCATGCTTCCGTAACCAGACAATCATCCAGCAATACTGAATTCTGAGCGAAATCTTTCCCATAGCAGACACTAGCCTGATCTCAAGCCTTCTTCTAACATCAGAAGCTCTGGAAGTAAAAGACCAGATTCTTCTGTGCTGAATTTAGGATGATGTTTTACTCCATAAGCACCTTTACATCAACATCTTTTTTTAAGTTTACAGGCTGGAAGTATTTTCTACACACTAATATTCATGATCTTTTGATATGAGCTGGAATTTTATTTGTACTAATAATGCATTTAATGCTTATTTAATGCTTTATTATTATTATTATTATTATTATTATTATTATTATTATTAATCAAGATGGGCAGCGTCTGTTATAATGAATCCGATTGAGGATTACGTTACAAGAAATATTGGCACCTTTAACAGGTCACTAATCCTACAAATATCCTACTATAGAAATGCCTATAGAACATGTGTATAATATATTTGAATCGAGACACGATGAACCCAGCGGTGTATAGTAATCTGCATGATCTCTGTCCCAGCTCCTGTTTTCTGTAGTTGAGTGCAAACATTTGTGCACCTACAGAAGAAAAAATGATTTATACCAAAACATTGAGTCACAAGTTCACTTTTTGCACACGCTGAAATTCTCATTTTTATTCATTAAATTGTAAAAGTGAGACACAAAACTTTGCACTCGACCGCATTGAATACAACAAATAAAAAGGTTTGAAGTTATCTGCGCTGTGTCATAAGGACGGGCGATGTGCTAAAAACATCATATCATGATACTCGAAGACGTCGATGTTGGAAACGTGGAAAAATCTGTGGTGCTTTAACTGAAAATATTCCAAAATCAAGAGACTATTAATTAATTAATGCATTAATTAATGCATTAATTAATTAATTAATTAATGCATTAATAATAACAAATTAATTACTTACCTAATTAATTGATGGACTGGTTGGTTAATTAAATAATTAATTAATTAATTATGCATTAATTAATTGCAGAAATTAAGTATAATATGCACAAAAAAATTCTCCATCTCACAATATTTTATTCACAATATCCATCTCACAATATTTTATCGTCCAGCCCTACACTGCTACATCACCAGTACCGCTCTTATATGTGCTACTGTTATATATATATATATATATATATGTGTGTGTGTGTGTGTGTGTGTGTATATATATGTATATATATATATATATACATACATACATACACGTATATATATATGTGTATGTATATATATGTGTATGTATATATAAAATATAGGGTGCCAATAATTTTGCCCTTTTCTCATATCAGTCACTTTAAGCAAGTATTATGCAAATCTGTAAATAAAAGAGATTATATATATGCAAATGACTTTCACTGTTTTATCATATTGTTGTTTTTCTCCACCACATGCTGTACATGTTGACGCAAGAGGCGCAAAACAAGTTGTGCAGCAGGTCACGTGGTTTGTAATAGAAACGTGAGTAAGTCTGAGATATGAGATTAATATTAAACACGTGAACTGCAGATTAATCACTGAACAGAGGAGGGATTTATGGATTTTTACATTTTCGTTCATGGCACTATTTTTTCTTTTATGCTACATTGTGAATTTTTCTCCATTTTCTTGATATTCTATTTTATTTTTAATATTTTAGTTACGTTTTTGTAACCACTTTAGCGTCAATGACGTCATGTATGGTGGCCGAGAAGTGCAAAACAAATAAATAAAAAAAAACAAGGACGAATCAGACGAAGCGGGAAAGGTAGGTGTAGCTTGCGAATGGAATTCTTCCCTCTGATTGGACGACACATCTGTCACTCAAGATATACAGGAAGTAGGAAATTGTGTGTCTAACTTTATTTCTTGTACATGTGTGGGGCTTTGCCTTCACTTTAAACCTTTTTTTTTTTGATAGTGCAACTTTAAATCTTTTAAAGAAAATAAACATATTTATATTTATAAGAAAACGGAACTCATTCAGCGCTACTGTGAGGAAGGACGTTCATATGACGTGATTTTGGATATACTGATAGCGTATCATGGCGTAAAGATTAGTTTGCGATCTCTAAGAACACACCAGGAATGTTTGGAAGACCAAACTATTCCAGATTAAAGGATGTAAGGAGCGCTATAAGAGCAGAACTGCGTTCATACACACACCAATCCACTTTCTACTGCTGCAGCCTGCTGGACTTCCTGTATATCCTGAGTGACAGATGTCTCGTCCAATCAGAGGGAAGAATTCCATTCACACTCTATACCTATCTTTCTCAGTTTGTCTGAATTCTCCTTGAGTTTTTGGATTTATTTTGTTTTGCACTTCTCGGCCACCGTAGTGATTTATCAATATCAGAACATGTTATTGTTACTATAGCAACAACTCATTCACAGGGACTTGTATGGCGGACCTGCCACATAAAAGCATAATCACTGACATGGTGAAGTTTCCTGTAATGAGATGTTGATTGGACATGTGGAAGGAGTCTCCAGTGTCAGAGCTCCAGCAGTAACTGTAAGGATAGAGGAATTTACACTTATACTGTGTATCATGACAAACTTTGTTAGTGTTATTACTTTCATCTTATTCATTTCAAGAGGAAGAAAAGACAGACTGTGAGAGACACACTCTCCGGTGTCACCCAGATGAGGTTCCATTTAGAGTCTTGTTCCTCTCACGGTTTCTTCCTCCTTCCATCTCGGAGATTTTCCTCACCACATTCGCCTCAGGGATAAATACAAATAAATTTAAATACGAGTCTAATATTAATCTTGAACTTTTGATACTATATTTCTCATGTTCTGTAAAGCTGCTTTGAGACTATGTCCATTATTAAAAGTGTTATACAAATAAAATTGAATTGAAATGTATAGCTACTGTAACTAAACGAGCTTCTACAACACACTTCCAACGTACTTAAAGACCTGGACTCTGAAGAGTGAAAGGAAACTAAGTTCACCTCTGTGTTCGTTTTCTTCTCTTTAACTCATGCTGTGAATTTGGTAAAAATCTGAGAACGACGCATTTTTCCACCCCAAAAAACAACAACAACAACAACGTATTTTTTGTATATTTTCAGATTTTCACCAGATTCACAGTGCAGGTTAAAGGAGGTGAAAAAGAACACAGAAGCAAAGCCCCAAAGCTGAAATCTGAGCCTCTTAGTTTTACACTCAATAAAACACAGGTTTTAGACACAAAAATCAAAATTTATTACAGATGTGTTATTTACAAAGAATAGATTTTTTTGTATAATGATTTTTTCAGACAGTCCTGAATCATCTCCAGCTACTGGATCCCTGCTGTTGGTTTGTAGCGCTCGTGCTCATACTCTCCTTCATTGGATTTCTTCATCCTCTGTCGGATCTTCAGCTGCTGGAGCCGGTTCTTGTCCACTTGCCTTTTAGCCAGAATAAACCCGATTATTCCAGCTGGAAGCCCGATCATCCTGTAAGAAAAGATCAGATATCGATCACGGACTGTACAGCTACTGTAAGAGTCACACACAGAGAGCGCTGCATACAGCACGTACCACGCGTATCCGATTACTTTCATGGGGTTTTTCGCTTTCCTCTTAGGAATATACTCTGGACCGGAATCTTCCTCTCCTTCTGGTTCTTTCTTTTCCCGGTCATTTGTATTATTCGCAGGATGTGTGCTTCCATCTGTCTTGGTGCTGTGTAGTAAACAGGAGCTGCTCCAGTGAAGAGCTCGGTGTTGTGACACACACCGCTCGGGTCTCAAGCAGGACAAGTTTTGCGCTCGAGTCGCCGTTGAACAGAGATTTTTGCTGGACAGGTACTGAAGACCTGCTGAAAGACGTGTAAAATAATAAATGTTAAATAATAAACCGCACCACACGACAATGTATTCTATTTTTGGTCACATTCTTTCTGAATACTTTGAAATACAAAACAATGTCTCAAAAATATTGACAGTTTTTAAACTTGTCATCTTGAAACAATGACTCGTCATCTCACTGTGTGTGTGTGTGTGTGTGTGTGTTTAAATAAATGTCTTAAAGTAGATTATTTGGATTTTTTGTGGAAGCAAACAAAACAGCAGCAGCAACAACGGTCGGAAGAAAAAACAAACAAACAATCAAAATGATGAGTGATGAAGACCATCACCTCGCCATCATCACAAAAATGCCTGGTATTAGGAGGAAACATAAACCCAGGAGATCATTACAGACTTGGTATAATTGAAAAACAACTGCATTCACAAACACATCCGTCTATCGGTCTTAAAAATGTGTGTAATAGTCTGCTCCACATCATTTTTATTACGTCATCAATGAGCAGTCACGATACAACACATTTCTCGACACTAAATAATAGTTTAATCGTCATGTTATTGAGCAGATTTTACTGATTATTGATTATGTCTGATTAAAATGTACAATGCATTATCACAATCTATATGTTGTGCATCAATACAATAAATATATGTCCATTTTGGATTCAAATCTAAACGTACAGTTTAAAGCACTGAATAATGTCAACAGTAAAATCGCCACGACATGTACATTAGCGAACAACTTTAATTAAAGTGCAGAAAACTTTAAAAATCCATATTTTTACCTTCTATAACTGACCTCGCCCCTCTCTTACAGGGCGCCGCCATTTTGTTTGGAACATCCGGGTACTTCAGCAATACACACGCCTACATACACGCCCTACGTCACAGACCGTTTTTAAGGTTTGTCTATTTTATTTTGATATTTTATACGTCGCTTTGTCATAAAATAAAACCATGTAATTAAATTTACTCCAGAATTATCCTGAAGATTTTAATTATAAAAGCGCGTTAATTCTTCCTTGTCGAGTTGTTTCGGTTATTTGTTGCACCAGCGCCCCCTTCAGGTGAGCTTTTTAAGATTCAAAAATATCCTTAATATTTCAAATTTCCTTCATTTTTAATAATTACTCATTTTAATAAAATAATAAAATAATAGCATTTAATGATACTAAAAACGTTTATTTTAATTGATCATTTCCCAAAGGAATATATATTTAAATAAGTATATAAAATTCTATGCATTTAAATATCATTTAAAGAAAATGATTCATGTATTTAATGTTTCTATTTAAATAACCAGCTAGGATTTTTAAGTCTAATTAAAAATCCTAGCATATTTTTAGTTGATTTTAGTATTTATTATTTTATTCATGTTAGCACCAAGATTCAGATTATTGGTGTTTGGAATTTTTTTCTTTTAGTTTTGTTTCTTCATATATTCTTGAGAGATTTTCATATTCTTTGTCATGTGACACGAAGTTTGCAAACACAACATGAAGCTATTTATAAAAATGGAAATATTTAACCGCAGAACGTTTTTGGTGGCACAAATGAATCCGATTAAACAGAAAAAATCTTCAGAAATAAATTGTGGATTTGTTTATTATTACATTTTGAACAAAATGCAAATAAAACATTTTCATATGGTTCTTTCCATTCAATAAAAAAGCAACAAAATCACTAGCAACATCCATCTTTAAAACAAAAAACCCAGAAATATATTTACAAGTTTTGCACAGAGGTTGTTCTACACACACACACGATGCTGAAAGTGTCCCAATGGCCGAGCTTCAGGAAAATCACCCGAGCGGTATCCTAATCCATGCCTTTCGTTTAACCTGTACACATGCAGAAAAGTTTAATCCTCCAGCATGTAGTTAGGATTCACGACCAGTGTGACGTCGTCTTCCTGCGTTTGGGCTTCGCTGGACTTGGAGGAATCCTTCAGGCCCAACTGCGACAGCTCGATTAGGATGTAGTCCTGAAAAACAACAACAAAGATGATCAATGCTTTCATCAGGAATCAATATTTGCACGTGGCTATCCACAGAAAGGAATGAAGTCAACACAGATATAACGATCAATCTTCTCAAACTGCATTTATTTATGTAAATGAGATTTCGTCTAATTGAATATTTGTTCATTAGGGCATAAAACCATAAAATTAAATACATTAGATAAATTTCATGTTTTTCCAAATTCACATGGTTTATTAAAGAAATGCCCTAAAGTGGCCATGATAGTGAAGTGGGCGGAGCTAAAGGCCTTCTTCAAAGTTTTTACGAAATTTAAAAAAACATCCTCTTACGTAATGCACGAGTCTGTGGATGACCTTCTCGATTATGGCCTTCTTGTTGATGAGCTCCATCTCAGAGTCAATCTCAGACTCGATCTCCTTCAGGTACCAATTCACTACTGCGCTCTTCTTCAGGGCTTCTTCCTCCTCATCTACACACACACACACACATGGTAATTAAATAAAACTCTCCATGTGGTGTGGTTATAGGAAAATAATCACAAGTAATAGTTATAAAAAATAAATAAATAAATAGATAGATAGAATGAATCAACGACTTTTGACCAATCAGAATCCAGAGTGCTCACCTTCCTCTGCACGGCGCAGGTGCAGCACTATGAGGTTGGAGATGCGCTTGTACTCGGCGAAGGAAAGACACAGTGACGGTTTGCTGCTGTGGCTTTCACCGTTGACCCCGTTGGTGTGTTCGTGACCGTTCTCGTGTCCATTCACGGGACCATCCACGTGGCCATTGGGTACATCATGGCCTGGAGAGAAGAGCAGAAAGTGGAATAAGAAACATACACTGTTGCATGACTCAGGGCATTCAGACGGGCACAAGTAGCTAATTTAACGATAATTTCTCATGTAACCATGGAAACAATTATCAAGAAAAAAATTACAATCACTTTGTCGCCATTTTTTGGGGAGTGGCAAAACTTTTGGGTGCCTATACTTTAATCAGATGAAATAGAGAGCATGAGGAAACTGGAGGTACAAAAACAGTTTCATGAACAGGATTCCTTTGCATTGCTTCCCTCAGTGTATCTGTGCAGAATAACAGGAATCCTTTACCATTCACCCGGTTCTCCTCATCCTCCTCCATGGCCTCCTCTTCCTCTTGATCTAGGTTGATATCAGGTGTCTCCACCCGAATGATGGACTTGTTGAGCAACCTGAAGGCCTCTTTGACGTGTTTGGGCTGCACCTGAACGAGACAGAGACACAGTGTGAGAAAGGTGCATTGTGGGTCACCAGGTAGATGAAAAGGTGCTTTTTGCTGAGTGCATAGCTTCATCCACCTCGTCGCAGCAGTGCATGCGAGCCATGCTCTCGGACAGGCGGATCATGCTCTCCAGCTGACGCACGGTGATCCTCCAGGCTGATTTGGTGATTCCGGAGCCGTCTCTCTGCCTCAGGCGCTTGTACTGCTCGACGATGAAATCCTCTGACTCTTTAGAGATCTGATAAAACACACACAATGTTTGCATTTAATGTGATAAAAGCAACTACGTCTATTCGTGACGACGCTGCCGCTTTGTTCTCTCTTATCTGATATCTTATCCACGGTTAATCACTGAAGTAATGTCTTAGACGCTAAGCGCATATCGCACCTTCGGTTTAAACTGGCGTGCGAACAGCAGGTATCTCCGAATCTCGTCCAGAGTGTATAGACGCTCGATGGAGTTCTCGATCCTGGAGTGCAGGTCCACTATGCGCCTGGCAATGGCATAATCAGTCACCTGAGGAAATGATGAAGGATATTTAACATTAACGGAAGGAGTCTCCAGTGTCAGCGCTTTGTAACAGTTACAGTGAAAACTCTGACTTTAAGCTACATACACACCTCGTTGCAGTCGTCCACCAGGATAAAGAAGAGGTCAAAGCGGGACATGATGGGTGCGGTCAAGTTGACGTTCTGCTTGAGTGATTTGGCGCGGTCGTAGCGGCCACTGACGGGGTTCGCTGCAGCCAAGATGGAGGTTCGGGCGTTCAGTGTGGCCTATGGGCGGAGACACAACTTATCCTCACAATCTATCCTCACACACACAAACTACACACAAATGTCCTCCTGGATAAACATGGGTTTGAACCAAGTGTGCATTGACCTTTAACCCTTACCCTGACGCCGGCTTTGGTGATGGAGATGGTCTGCTGCTCCATGGCTTCATGGATGGCCACCTGATCTCTCGTCTCCATTTTGTCAAACTCATCAATGCAGCACACGCCCTGAACACACAAGCCAATTAACAGATATTCCTTTTACTACATTTTCACCTTAGATATAGATTATGATATTAGATATACATTGGGGGAAAATAATACGGATCTCAAAAACAGAAAAACAGAGAAGTTATCTATGTTCTTCATATATGTTTACTTCTATTATTATTTTTATTGTTAACAGTAATAATAATACTATTGGTGATGTATTTACGTTATCAGCCAGCATGAGAGCTCCAGCCTCGATGACAAACTCGTGTGACTCTTCATCTCTGACCACAGCAGCAGTGAGACCTGCAGCACTGGACGCTTTCCCGCTGGTGTACACAGCCCTCGGGCTGAACTCCTCCACATGCCTGAGCCAAAAATGAACACGCAGTCAGAACTGAAATGGCTGAATTACAATAATATTTTGTGATTGGTTAAATAAACACAACTGATATTAGTATATTATGATTACAAAAATACCACATCAACATCACAGTATTTCAGTTAATCTTATTATCCATTCTGTCACAATGTGTTCCTTACTTAAGAAACTGGCTCTTGGCTGTGCTGGGATCTCCCACAATGCAAACGTTGATGTCCCCTCTCAGAGACGTGCCCTCCATGGTGGTCTTTGGGACGCCACCAAAGAGCATGAGCAGGATGCCGCGCTTTACCTCGTCGTTTCCTGTACACACACGCAAACTCTTTAATAAAACTTTATTAATTCAACTCTCAGCGCGTCAGTGTGCCTGTTTCTTTTCCTTTTTTTAAGTAATGCTCATTATACACTATCATAACGCTACTGGAATCAAGTAGCTTCTAAGTAATTCACATCAATGCCATTATACCAAAAAGAGTCAATTACCTTGTTCAATGCATTGAAAGCAAAGAGTCGACTCACTGAAAAATACAATTAGTCAAAGAGTTGATTCCAAGGAAGATTCAAGGCTTTGGAGATAGCTATTCATTTTCAATCAAAAAATCTGAGAATTTGGAGTCGACTCTTTCGACTGCTCAAGGTTTAGTTGTTTTAGCAAGCAGCCTGTACATTGTGATTAATTTGACATCGTGTTTGTGTGTGTGTGTGTGTGTGTTTGTGTGTGTGCATGTGTGTTCGTTCACGTACCATGGATGGTGGGGAAGAGGCTGGTGCACAGGTTATGATACAAGTTCTTGTCCTGGCTCATTTCGAACACTTTTTCCCACTCCTTCACTGACATCTGGTTCTTAATGCTCTCAGCTGTCTGCTCCTCATCGCGGAGCTCCTTCCCACCAAACTAAACACACAACATAGCTCATTATAATCCCGTTACGTCTGTGTGATCGGATGTGGACGCAGGATCTTACCCTGGGATTGGTCGGTGCCACATGGCAGGCCAGGAACGCCAGTCTGTATGAGAGCTCTCGGACCCCGAGGGCTTTTAGACCACGCACGCCCTCGTTTTCGTAACCTTGTGATCCGGCTGTGCGAGAACCAGTCTCTGCTCGCACTCCTAAAATACACACACACGGACCCGAACGTTAACGTAAATACATGCTACTATAACCTCATGTAGTTTTGTGTAACTGGACCCTGATATTCTAGGTCAAATCTTTCTGAATTGACAAGCGACATGAAAGACAAGTATTTCATCATCATCTTCATGAACACAACCCTGACGTCCATAACGGACCAAACAGATTATCTAGATGATGAAATGTCAGTACCTGGTGTTGCGAGCTGGGACACATCAGGCACAACGATGAGGCAGCCGATGAAGTCGCATTTATCTCCAGCCTGTGCTGACTCCACCGCTTCGGCTCTCAGGATCACCTCCATGCTCCGTGGGATGGATCCTCGCGGCAGCTCGGCCTGCGTCTCCTGAATACGCACCTGAAGAAACACCTCAGCCTCAGTATCGTAGCATACACACGTAATTATATTTACACGTCTGTATTTGAACACAGACGCGTTATTTAGCAGCAATCCTTTAACCTTTTGGAAGTCGACGAACTTGGACTTGTTGGTGTCGAGCAGGAAGCGGCGGCGGTTGTTGCACACCGGGTTGCGGCAGATGCTGGGCTGCGTGTATTTAAACTGCTGATCCACGTCCTTGATGACGCCCTGGCAATCGAGGCACAGGAAGGTGCCACTCACCAGCTCGGGGTGCACCGGGTGTGTGCGTACTACTTGCCCGCTGATGCGCACCAGAGAGCCGATGCGCAGAGCGGTCAGCTCTCTGATCCTGGAGAACCACACCATAAGGAAACATTAGAGAAGACTAAAAAAGATCAGGAGGCTCATGCTGTGTGATTTAATCACTCTAAAGATTCATTTTAACTTTGCCCCACGTTATCCAATCTCCTTACTTGTGCCTGGTTGGCAAATCCTGAATGGCCACGTAGAACTCCTTGGTAACAGGAACGCTCCCATGATCCCGGGCAAAATTGCGCACCGCACGGCACAGGTAGGGATAGATCCTAAAAACAGGAACAAACACAGGGTATCAGCTTACGTATCAAGTACTTTAGCATAAAAATAAAGTGTCACAACTCTGTGTTAGTCTGAATACCTGTAGAACTCCTCCTGGATGATGGTTGCCAGCTCTTGGTTAAATCCCTCCAGGTCAGTGAAGCTCACCAGGAGCGTGTTGCGCTCTGGACGGATCAGCTCCTCTGTGTCACGCAAATACTTCAACTCGCCATCGCTGTTCTGAAACCTGCACAATAAACGTTAAATGAAGGCTCGTCAATTAACATGAGAGCACTATTGTACAGTAACATCATTTAAATCGCTATTCTTATTTCCTCAGCTTTCTTGGGAAACAAATCAGTAATTAGCGATCAGTTACTAATCAGTATTTTCTCTAAACATCTTGAAAGTTCTCAAAGTGATGGATCTGTGATGTATAGACAGTGGCTCTGGGAATTTATGAAAAAAGATATAATTAGTAATATTAGTTGTCAAATAGATTTAAGCACTCATTTGTAGTGATTCCTCCAAGCTGTTTCTTTTATGTCCTGAATTTATGAGTACTTCAATAACTTAAATAATAACAACAATGAAGGTGATGCAAAAGAAAAGAAATAAAAAGTCACTTTAAAGCGTTTTACTTACTTTTACATGAATAAGACAAATATTTTTTGCTATATAGTGCTGAAATAACGTATCCTGGCCTCGATTACGTTTGGCTCTAACGTGGTTGGGGTTTATAATTATTATTACCAATTCTTAAAAAACAAAAATAGCCCATGTAGTGTCCAAACCAACCTTTAACTATTTACAGATATTTCCCCAGAATCACCCAGACGCCATTTTGTGTCTTCTCTACTTTAATACTCCAGCTATAACTTTCATACCCAAAGATCAAAACTTACTCTTCCAAAAACGCCTGGAACAACTTCTGACACTTCTCGGCTAGCTCATCCTTCATCGTTTGTCCAGCATTTTCCACCGCGGGCTCCGCAATGTCCATTTTTTTTTACAGCAGGTTGTTTATTACAAAGCTATAACAGAAAAAAAAACCCTTTCTCTTCCTTTCCCCTCAGCGCCGAACACAAAGCTGCATGAGCCCACGAGACAGAAGGAGAGAGAGGTTTTCGCGCCAAAGTTCTTGACCACGTGTTCATTTTCGCGCCACTCGCAGCCAATCAGCTCTTTGCGTTTCACTTCCCCTGTCTGTGATTGGACGACAAGGACACTGCGTTTATTTTTCATCGCCGTTCTCCTGTTGCCGTGGGTGTGTGACGTCAACTTGATTTCACGACGCAGGACGGCGAACATGGCTAATCTGACAAAAATCCCACAACAACGACGACGACGACGACGACGACATAGTCTATTTAATATTCTTTATTTAATTTTGTTTTGCTTCCAAAGTTGTAAATTTTTTCTCATTCTTTTTTTTCTTTCCAAAATAAAAGTCCGTACTGTTAACCTGAGCAAAGAGTGAAATATGGCGCATTTTCCTTAGCTTCCTGGTAGCTTAGAAATAACAAATATAAATATATTTTGTCAAATATCTCCAATAAAACACGATGTCAATACAACAAATCTTAATCATTGAAGTTTATTATAAAAAACACGATCATACTGCCTCCATGTACCATTTTTTAAACTAAAATAACTTTTTTTAATATGTGAAAAAATGCATATTGTTACTAGTGTTATGTAGAAAATCTGACACCTCTACTAGAGTATTGTAACAGCGTTATAAATACGTTATTAACCCCCTGTGACGCTTCCCCGTGTTGCCGTGTGCATCACTTCACCATAAAGACAGTAAATAAGTCAATAATCCTACTATAAATAATTATTTTAATATATAGTCAGGATTTATTCACATAGTAAAGGTTTCATTTCCATAAGTAGTGTAAAATAACGAATCTATAAATATTGGATACACAATTAATTAGTTTTAATGGAGACTTCATATATTTCAGTCTGATAAATGACGTCCATAAGCATGTTCAGTTTTATTTACAATAATATGCCTTATTATGACTTTTATTTTGGGAAAAAATGCCTCCGAGTGAAATAAGATAGCAGCCCAGCATTAGCATTTCATGGATGCTGAGCTAAACATTTATTAGAATGTTATAATGTATTAATAAAGTGTGGAATTACATTGTAGAATTTTATTGAGACATTGTGAGAACACTTTAAGACTATTTTATAACAGTTTCCTGGTTTTTCTCTACTGTTATTCTTTTCATAGATCTTATTAAATATATATATATTATTGAAATAATTTTAAATATCTTATTAAAAGTTCAATGACCCCTGAGAGACCAGAAGATGGCGGACTATAACCTCTGTAACGGATCGAACACATCATCTTCCTTCCTAAGTTCAGACTGCAGGAGTCGCCATTCACAACACCACATGGAAACAAAGGCTCTTGACTGTCTTATCACTAACTTACAAAAAAATGACAAAATATCTGCTTCTGCTCTCCTCTGCTGTCCATTTTCCACTCATAAAAAAATCTCTGCTAATCCATACAGTATATAGTTTACAACAATAATATCTCTGATTATTTCACCCTCTCAGATGAACACAGATGCTATCGCTAGCATGCTGCAAAGACCATCTCAGTTCAAATAAAAGAGTGTAGAAGAAATTGTGTATTTTTACTGATTTCTCACTAACAGATATAATGGACTGTGAGAGGACTGGTCAGAGAGAAAACACCTAAATTCCTCAGATTGCTCTCAAGTCCTTGGATTGGAACGAATCAGTGCGTTAAAAGCAATATGTGGGCTCCTCAGTGCTGTTTTCGTTGAAGGTACATATTGTTGAGTCTTTTTGTTTGAGTTATCTGATATGATTTGCTCATACATCATTATCTGTATCTGGTACCATATCAAAAAGTAACCGATATTCAGGTGTGTCTGGTAGTTTAACTGGAAAATGTAGTAGAGGCAGGCTCGAGGTGTGCAGGAAAAACAAGTGCCAGACTTTCATAAAGCTGTCAAAACAACGTGCTTTCATTAACACAGGAGGGTATTGGCTCACGAAGGTTATCCAACGTTCAGATTAGCAAGCAACAAAACACTGTCTCGATTTCAGAGACAAATAAACATTTACACAGACATTTTTAATAAACCTATTGCAGATGATTCCTCAGACCAATCCCGTGGTTTGTTTTCGGACGTTTCTTCGGTTTCCTAAAGCTTACAGCTTTAGTTTCCATTTGCTGTTTGATGCACAAAAATCCAAGAACCGTGGTTTAATTATTTCCTGTTATGTACATCCTGTTAATAAAGGTGTACACAGATATATAAAGAAAGATAAAGCTTGGAAGGAAGTAGCAGAGATGGTTGCCGCCTCTTGTGAGTGTATGTCGCTAGTAAAGTTAGCCAAGCACAAAACGGCCACTGATTTGTTATTATCATTATTTCATTTTCTGCTTAACTAGTTAATTCTGTTTATCTATAAAATGCTAGACAGGCCACACCCACTAGAGACCAGCTCCAGTCAACAGTACAAGCAGCTTGTCGCTTGCTAGTGTGAATGTTGGGTCACTGGAACATGTTTACCACAAGGTCACGACGGTTTAAAGTTATTTATATTATGGCCAGTGGAACTAATTAAATTCAGGATTGGGATTGTTCAGAATTCCTTCAGATTAAAAACAGCCCCATACGCAGCTCTAGTTTCTGCTATAAATAAAAGACACATGTGTTTACAGTGGTGTCTTACAGGTGTGGTTATGTAGAGAAACGTGTGTCAGACGCCAGTCTCAGAGCATCGTGTGGGTTTTATTTTTTGCAGCAGCAGACTGGTTTTGGGTTTTTATGTGGTTTCCTCAACAGAACAACGAAAGGCAGAGGATGGCGCCAATTTTTGAAATCTGTGAAAGGGTGGAGTAACATGCTCTTCAAACGTCCAATCTATTTGGGTGTTTGAGTGGGGGAAACCTGTATTTAAGTGTTATTTTGGAAGATTTTTACTTTACTGAAGTCATTTTTGTCATTTGATTCTTTCACGCTTCTTCAAATAAATATCCAAAAAAAAAAAAACCCTCATATTTTTACTGTTCATATTCGTTTCATTCATGTAAATTTTCCTGAAAAGTAATATTCATTTAAAGCAACAGGATGAAATGGTTTATTTACCTCATTAATTTCTAATTTATTTTTAAAAAATATTCCATTGACTCTGAAGAAATTTTATATGTTGAGCTAACATTAAGAGTAATAAATTAGTTAGTTAAATTAGCTTGTGTAAGTTAGGTGGCTTGGTGGTTAGCACATTTGCCTCACACCTTCAGGGTTTGGGGTTCAATTCCCGCTTCTGCTGTGTGTGTGCCGTGCCTCGGGGTTCTCTCCCCCGGTCCAAAGACATGCATTGTAGGTTGATTGGCATCTCTAAATTGTGTGTGTGCCCTGCAATGGGTTGGCACTCCGTCCAGGGTGTATCCTGCCTTGATGCCCGATGACGCCTGAGGCACAGGTGTGGACCCGAGAATAGATAGATGAGCGGTAGACAATGAATGAATGAAGTTAGCTTGGTAAATTATCGGGATAGTTAAGATTAGTAAATCTGCTGAATAAAATCGTTAAATGGTTCATTTTTTTTAATGATAACGCTCGTTAGCGCATTAGGTTTATTAAACATCAGCTAATCAGCAAGCCAAAACAATCTAACAACCGATTGCTTTGACCTGTGGTTAACTTTATCAGCAGTTATTTTTAAATTTTTTTATTTGCTTTTTATTCTTGATATTTAAATGTAGATACTTTCATGCAAGTAGATTTTTGGCACCGTACTCCTACTTTTATTTGAGCATGTTGGAAACTATTTTCTAAAATTCTTTCCACACACACACGTCCTCACATAGGTGAAGGAAAGGTAACTGTCTGGGTTTTTTTTCACACTTTTATTTTTTACACAAGTGTAAACATGCAAATATTCATATAAGATAAACAGGCTTACGCATGCACACGGTAGCTGGATCACTACACACACAAACACACACCTGATACAGGTAGAAGGGGTAAAGACAGCAGCGTCTAGACGTCTGTCTGCGCCGGCGCCTTCAGATCTGCCGGTTTGTAAGGTATGAAGTTTGCGAGTTTAGGGAAGCAGGATTCTTTCCTTGCACAATCAAGCCTGGAGCAACACCTTAAACTGCCAAAAAGTGAGAGAGAGAGAGAGAGAGAGAGAGAGAGAGAGAGAGAGAGAGAGAGAGAGAGCGATATCATCTGAATGAGCACAAAGTCTTTGTTTGTCAGGAGTTTAACACGTAGAGTACTTGTTGTTCTATCTGATACGACTGAGGCAAGATTAAACAGTAAAGCTCGAAATTCCAGAAATTCTTCATCTGTAATGTTACTATAGGGTTAAAAAGACACTTTTATGCTATAGGAAAATAAAAAACGTTTATTAGATTCAGACAAATATCTATTTTACAACATAAAAAACAGCCAACAATTTGCCACAAGTCATTTATAAGGATATATGCAGTATTATTTCTGATGATTTTTATTAAATGAACAGTGCACGTGATCACTATCATGATGGCCAAATGCTTGGAAAATCCCTTTGCAGTGTTTGTCCATTTTGAACACTTTATAATCACAGCTTGTTATCGATAATTCAGTGCTCTGAATTCTTAATCTACACTGACTCGAATAGGAAAGGTGTGTAGAAGCAAACAAAAGGAATTTATGTCTACATTTACACTGTATTGCCAAAAGTTTTGGGACACCCCTCCAAATCATTGATTTCAGGTGTTGTTTTTCAGGGGTTGGGATCCTTAGTCCTGACCTCGACCCCATACAACACCTTTGGGATGAATTAGAGTGGAGACTGCAAGCCAGGCCTTCACGTCCAACATCAGCACTTGACCTCACAAATGCTTCTAGAGGAAGGGTCAAAAAATTCCCATAAACACACTCCTAAACCTTGTGGAAAGCCTTCCCAGAAGAGTTGAAGCTGTTATAGCTGCAAAGAGCGGGACAACTCCATATTACGTTCATGTGCATGTAAAGGCAAACGTCCCAAAACTTTTGGCAATACAGTGTATATCCATAAACGTGTAGTGTCAAGCTTTTGAATGTAAATAATCAAGGACAGGGTGGTGTGATGAGGCGAAGTTACTGTTATCACCGCAGTGTTGATTATTTTCCTATAGCCGCATACCACAGAGGGTTTTTTTCCACAGCAATTTGTCAACGATTGTGAACATCCACAAAACAATTTCTTGTTATTGGTTACATTATAGAACGAGTGCGTTAATTTAAACCTGTGCAGTGCGATCAGAGCTGCTGTTAGAGAAATGTAATCAACACCTTCTGACCAATCAGAATTAAAAATCCTAAACAATAATCCTAAACACACGGATTTCCAGGAACATCAAGAAATAAGAACATCATTCCAGGAACATGTGAAATAATCCACACACACACACACACACACACACACACACACGTGCACGGATGATTGGGTATTTACTAGCCCCGACTGAGGAAGTGCAGATGTGGAGGGGTCAGAGGTCATCTCCAGAAGGTCAGAAGCTGCAATAGAGTAGGAGAGCTTGTCAAAACAAGAAGGATTTCATCTCTCAAGGGCAGAATTTCATCAAGAGAGACAAAAATGCACTTAAGGATTTAATGGTATGTGTTGCAAAAGTGAAAATCCCCCAGTGTAACTTTATGGTAAGGTATGATGAGAGCAGCTTTATATAATTATATAGACTGCGTTTACGTGTAAGGGCCTGCATCGTCATAAAATATGAACGCTGCTATGTGGAGGCACGTGTTCGAGTGTGTGTGTGTGCTCGGTAAGACAGATAAGGAATTTGGTGTAACCTCTAATGTTGGTTTATCATTTAATTTCACTTGTGTTTTAACACACAGAGCACTCGTAACGCTAGCCGATGAACCAGTTCTCCTCAAAATACCCGAAACTCTTGAATTGTGAGGTAACAATGACATCAAACGTGACAGAACGTTCCATAGACATCATTTAGTAGTTAGCCTAATGTTGGCTAGCTCTCTATTAGTTTCTACAATAAAATCCTACAATTAACTAGCTAGCAAACTTAGCAAACATGGCTAGCTAGTCAATTCTGATCGCTAAATGAACTACTTAGCTAGCATGGGTACAGTGCTATTTGGTTTCATTAGTTACTGATGTTAAATACAGCTGTGTGAATTCTTCTGCTCTGTTCTGTTACACACGTGCTTCTGCTGTGTGTGTGTGTGTGTGGGTGGGTGTGTGTGTGTGTAAGGATGCAGTTGTTCTTGTGTGTGAGTGTGAGAATGCGTGTGAATGCACCTGAACCTCTCACTCTGTCTTTGTTGCTTGTCATCTGAAAAACTTCCGTGTGTGTTCGCGAAGGGAAGAAAATACATGAAGGAAAATCATTGTATGGAGGAGCAGCTGTGGAAATGTTCGTGTGTGTGTGTGTGTGTGTGTGTGTGTGTGTGTGTGTGTGTTGGGGATGTCACAGAAGGCCATGAACAACAATACACTCAAACAACACAGCCTGATATTTAACCCTAATACTTTCTCAGGTACTGTAGGTGTCAAAGAGTGACATGTGGGTGGAGCTAAACATAGTGCAGCTCACTGATTGGTCAATGGAAATTGTGTGAGGCAGGAATATCATCATTTTATTCTCTCTCTCTCTCTCTCTCTCTCTCTCTCTCTCTCCCTCTCTCTCTCTCTCTCTCTCTCTGTCTCTCTTCTTGAGGATTAAAGTATTGGCATCCTTGGCTTCATTTAAGCTGCGCACCATGTCATAAAATAAATATTTTTAATCTCCAGCCCACAGCCCTTGGGGTTCAGGTGGTCCTGTATATGGATTAGTAACTGCACTGTCATACAGTGTTGTAGATTTCTGTGAGAAATAGTGCCCTTGGCCTTGCCACACTTTCTCTTTTGTGATTGTGCGAATAAGTGGCTTGTGGCGTGTAATGCGGAACAGATGATGGATTAGTGCCTTGGTGTGGACATGTGAAAATGGTGCTAGCTGAAAAGCACTCCCTTTCCCACCATTGTCTGCTGAAGCCCACAGGAAACGAGGCTCAGAAAGCTGCTCTGTTCGGCTCTGTCTGCTGCTCACCTTGGCATTGAACTTCACCATCAATCTAAGCTAATGATTCGGGTCTGACAGGGTGTTAAGTGTGCTCTTCTTCCTATTCCCCTGTTCCGCTTATCCGTCACCGAGCGGCGTTTAAGTCTGGTTTATCATGCCGTTTTCTTTGTAGTTAAAGAAGATGAGTGACGAGCTGTCAGGGTGTGCAGCAGAAGGATATCTTGCTGATCTCTTGAAGCAGTATAGTCAAGTCAGGAAAGGTTACAGCTTTACCTCTGACTGTTAAAAAGGTTCATTTAAATCAGCTCTGTTTGTTATTAGATCATGTATAGCATCCATCTGAAGGAACTGTTACTGTCGAATGAAAAATATAAACACCAGGTAGATATTATAAATCTGGTAGATTGACTTAGAAAGAGATGATTATATATGGGGAAAACTGAAGACCTGGCAACCCTGAACAAACAGGTACACCTTTGACAAGAACCGAATGGGAAAAACACAGGCACGAGGACAAATCTGACGACTTCAAGAGTCAGGCAGAAAGATATGAGATAAAAGAGATTCCTAGGAAATCTCCACACACACACACACACACACACACACACACACACACAGTCAGCTGCAGGATGTTGTTGGGCTTTTGAGGACATCCTCCACGCTGAATGAATAGATAGCTGTTTCATTGGATGAAGCTCTGCCTGGTTTGGAATACGAAGCAGACGTAGCAGACGGAGCTGATGGAACAGACGGAGCTGCTGACCAGGAAACCGTCGTGGAAGGAAATCATTATATCATAGAATCATTGTGCTATTGTTGTATTTTTAGTGAGTGGAATACGTGCGTGAGTTAATGTTTGGGTTTAGATCCCTGGCCTGGTTCACATGCATTGATTGAGGTGTGTGTGTGTACATTGTGTGTATGTGTGTGTACAGTGTGTGTACAGTATTGCGAGGTCACCTGTTGTGCTCTTAGGACTTCCCACAAACAGATAGGAAGAAGCATTTCCTGTTGTTGTACGTCTATTGTCGGAGTAATTGCTCTAAAATTAGATCCAGTCCTGAGATGTAACAGTCACATGTGCAAAGGTTTGTGCACCCCCAGGTCAAAATAATAATAAGAACACATATATTTATTATATATATTAGTGTGTTAGACTTCCATCATTCAAATGTTCCAAATTTACTTTAAAAGACACGTTAGATTTTTTTTTTTTGCCTTTAAGCTCTACATCATTATCTTCATTCATTCATTCATTGTCTACCGCTTATCCGATCTATTCTCGGGTCACGGGGAGCCTGTGCCTATCTCAGGTGTCATCGGGCATCAAGGCAGGATACACCCTGGACGGAGTGCCAACCCGTCGCAGGGCACACACACACACACTCTCATTCACTCACGCAATCACACACTACGGACAATTTAGAGATGCCAATCAACCTACAATGCATGTTTTTGGACCGGGGGAGGAAACTAGAGTACCTAGAGGAAACCCCCGAGGCACGGGGAGAACATGCAAACTCCACACACACATGGCAGAGGTGGGAAACTCAGTGGGTGGGGTTACTTTTTATTTTATTCTTTATCCCAAAAGTTACATTCCCGTTATTAGAGGATCAATCCAGGAAGTGCTAAATCACACAAGGTAGCTAGCCTTATTAGCAGATATTAGCTATCTAACGCTAACGTGATTGCACACGGGTCGATGCTGTTAGCGTAAACAGAAGCTTGGACCTCGTGGGAGGAAAACATCTGACTGGAAGTTCAAGTCTATTAACGATCTCGGAGAATGCACGCTTTTCTAAGCAGGACTGTTTTCCCAGTTTATCCATTAACTTCGGTCCTCAAACCGTGTGAGAGAGACGCATCAGAGGCTAAAGAAAAGAGAGTTTGTTGCTGAAGTTACGACAGGAAATATAGCTATAAAAATATAAAAAGTGTGAAGTGTTGTTCTTTAATTCTTAATCTTCAGGGCTGTACGTGTCTCGGTGCTTCACCACATTGATGAACCCCACATTGATTGATGATGAACACCACAACGAACTACACTAGTATCTTCTAGACATCTAGAACATAATCTTAATTTATTACTAGCAACAGAACAGAGGATGGATAAATAAAACACAAGAAATTAATAGGATTATTCAATTTACTCACAAATGAAATCATTAATCACTCCAGCACTGTGACTATCTATCTATCTATCTATCTATCTATCTATCTATCTATCTATCTATCTATCTGTCTGTCTGTTTGTATATCTATCTGTCTGTCTGCTTGTCTGTCTGTCTATCTATCTATCTATCTATCTATCTATCTATCTATCTATCTATCTGTCTGTTTGTATATCTATCTGTCTGTCTCCTTGTCTGTCTATCTATCTATCTATCTATCTATCTATCTATCTATCTATCTATCTATCTATCTGTGTCTGTTTATATAACTATCTGTCTATCTATCTATCTATCTATCTATCTATCTATCTATCTATCTATCTATTTATCTATCTATCTATCTATCTATCTATCTATCTATCTATCTATCTATCGATTTATCGATCTATCTATCTATCTATCTATCTATCTATCTATCTATCTATCTATCTATCTATCTATCTATCGATTTATCGATCTATCTATCTATCTTTACACACATGATTTGACCCATTTAGAAGAAAAATTAGAAATCTGCAGTATATTCTTTTCTTTATTTATTTAATTCCTTAATCATTTTTAATCTTTACTAAATCCCATGCTGTAAGGATGAATAACAGATCAACACTCCCGGGGTTTAAAGGGTTAAAAGTGACATGATTTGTGACAGCACATGAAAAGGAAGTGTTGAAATTTATCACACCTGAATGACTCGACCCCGGACCTTTCCTCGGGTGAGAGACACATCAAACAACTTCCTTACAAGCTGACACACACACACACACACACACACACACACACACACACACAGACTTCAGGTGGATTCCAGGTGGAGCAGCTAGGGAGGGGTGGAGTTATTAGGTTGAAATAAATAACATGATTCTGATTTTTTTGTTCATTTTTATCTTTTTATTTAAGCGTTTATTTATTCACATTGTTCCCAAATACTGATTCCTGCAGTTCTGAGATTATATCTCCATGGAAACACGTTCAGAATTATCTGATCAGCTCAATCAGGTAAAGAGAAAACATTAAAGCCTGCAGGTCAGTGGGTCCGAGACTGGAGCGGCGTATTAAACTCTTTCCACTCAGGATTCATAAACACAGAAACACAATACACTGAGATTCCTCTCTGTAGAATAAGCCTTTGCTTATTTTTTTCCCCACAGGAATCGCCACAACAATGAGCATCCTTCGACCGTTCGTGCCAACAGAACAGCTGGTTCGAGGGGAAACCGTGGGGGCAGCAGCGTCTCTCATCGCTCTCTCTCCTCTTTTCTAGCCCTCCTTCTATCCTTCCTTCTACTCACTCCATTTTCAGCGTTTGGTCCCGAACCCGTTTTCCTTTTTACTCAGCATCCGAAAAGCAGGAAGCCCCACAAAACAAGGCGCACGAGAGAAAAAAAGCCTCTAAGTAAACTTCCAGGTTCTATTTCTCCGGCTTCCTGCTGAGATTGTGTTCTCCGAGGCTGTGGGAAACTAGATTTGTGGTCTTTCACTCAGCTCTTCAGTGCATTCACTAAAGTCCTTCACTAAACGGCCTCCGGGTCCATTGTGTGCTCGCTCTCCCAGCCCCAGCTGATCGGTGCAAACGTGTGCGTTTGTGTTCATTGTGTTATTGCGTGTTCTATGGCGATGAATACGTTTCTTCTCAGCTTCAAATCATCGTCTTCACTATGATCTTGTAAAACTCCTCACTGATTCATGTTTATTAGTGATTCTGGAGTCAGTTTGTTGGTTAATGCTACATTATTAGCATTAGCGGGCGTGTTCCAGGGAGGGAATCTTCGACCATTCCGAACATCCGAACATAAGAGATGATGATGACGTGAGCTCTTATAAAAACAGCAATTCTATTAACAAGAAATCTAGAGTTGAAATAGAAAAGACGTCAGACTCTCTTCACTAGGCTAGGCAAAGCAGTGTTTCCGTCTCCTGAGTTTTATGGAGTGTTTATGGAGAAATCTGGCAACCTCAGAGGTGTGAACCCCACACAGGTGATCAACTAAAGCACCTTTTTAATCGGAATTTAAAAGCGCAAGAGCTCAGAACGAAGCAGATTTAGCGTTTTTATTATATCTGAGTAATTCCAGAGCGCATGAGCATCTGCTCATGTCCATTAACTCCAACTCCAAATTAAGCTTCAGCTACCACAGCGCAGCTGATTTCTGGATTCTGATTGGTCAGAAGGCGTTGATTAATTCCAAAGAACTTGCAGCTCTGACTGTGCGCTCGTTTTAATACGTTATCGTTTCTATAGCAACAGCTCGTTCATGTGTATGTGTATGGTTATGATGTCTCCGGTTTCAGTGCTCCATAATCGGCGTGATGACGAGCGCGATGGTGCTGAGGCAGGTGTTAGCATGAAAGGTGGATGCGTACAGATGAGAGAGATGGACAGGCTAAAGGAATAAAGAGCTGTGAAAAATAATGATCAATCTCAGAAGTGGGAGCTCAGAGCCATCAAAAAAAAAAAGGATGGACGCAAAAAAATTAGCAACAAGTTAAGCAGCTAACACAAAACAGCAAACGTACAGACTGTATATACAGTAAGGGTAGTTCTATTGATTTAAGGACAACTTTTTTTGTTTTGAGCTGGAGGTCAGAATTTCTGAGTTTTGACTCCTGCTGATAAAGAGGTAGCAGAAATGCATTGTGGGTAATATAGGAAAGCAGGCGAGGAACGAGCCGCAAATTTATTCTTGGACATTGTGTTAATCAATAAACTGAAAATTTAATGTAGATTTTTCCTTCAAGAACAGTGAATAGATTGATGCTGTGTGTGTGTGTGTGTGTGTGTGTGTGTGTGTGCGTGTGTGTGTGTGTGTGTGTGTGTGTGTGTGTAAAAGTGCCTAGCTAAACCGTAAAAAAGCGAGCGGACAGCGAGTGTGAAGCGCATCAGCAGGTGTAACGAGTTCTCACATCTGTCTGATTAGCCACCGTGTCCAGCTTGTTAGCAACAGCGCCGGGTTAATGATATGTTAGCTGTATTAACTGTGGCTTCTTTTACACCTTCATCCAGAAAGAGAGAGAGAGAGAGAGAGAGAGAGAGAGAGAGAGAGAGAGAGAGAGAGTACCCTGTGGAACAGCTGCTGAGGGAATTTCAGTGACCACTGATCCTCAGCTGTGCTGACAGACACAAATAAAATCCACAGCTTTCACAATCACAACCTCAGATCTAAGCTAGCTAGCTAATTAACTCACCTATGAAAAATGAGCAAAATCTCAGTTCTTATAATAATAATTAATTTTGTAATTAGTAATTTATTAAGTAAACCATGACTTAGCTAGTGAGCTAATTGATTTAGCATATAGCTAGATCATTATGTACCACAGAAACATTAACAGTGTGTGTGTAAAACTTTCTTTTCTTTCACTTCACGCTTGATTTTTATTCGTTATTGAGCCGGCTAGTTTGTTTCACGATGCCAGCTGTTAGCGTGCTTGCTAGGTTCTCATGCTAACTGACTTTTTAGAGAAAGATGTTTGTGTGTTTGGTTGTTTTTGAGGATGTCACAAAGGAAATACTTCAACGTGTGACTTGTTTTTGTCACTCTGTGCATGTGTGTGTACGTAAATGTGAACCGGTGTGTGTGTGTTTGTGTGTGTGTCAGAGGAAGTGACGGAAACTGCAGGTGTAAGGAAGAGCGATGGCATGACAACAGGTGCCCAAGCACCTGCCTATCTGTCAGCAAACTGTGTGTGTGTGTATGCCTATGTGCCGTGTGTTTTCTTTAACTAAGTACATCTGTGTGTATACAGTTGTGTGCAAAAGTTCTTCCTTCCTCATCCCCTTTTTAGTCACTTGTTCTTGTTGCACTGACCATCTTGTTGGTATAATTTTTTATTTTTGTTTGCTTTTTTTTTTTCTTATCTACAGAAACATTTTAAAAAAATGTTTCTGTAGATACTAACTTAGAGTGCACACACACACACACATGCACACACACATTCACACCTACCTAATCCCATCATTCATCACATTTTTTTTTTTTATCCATAAAAGTCCAGCTGCCGTGAACCCCAAGCCCCATCCCTCGCCAAACACACACCAAGCAGATCAGATTTCTGACGTCCAGCCCAAAGCTCTGACTACGCCGTCTGACATGTCTAATCTGGTCAAAGCTGCTCAGGAGAGCCTAAAGGCCTGGCCTGTGGCACAACCTCTCAGATTGCCGGGGCGAAAAAAAAAAAAAAGAGCAAACGAAAGCCGACGGCTGAAAGCTTTTTCATCTCGAGCCTAAACGAGGGCTAATCAGAGTTAAAAAGCTGCCGGAATGGCTGAAGATCTGCAGCGAGCGTAAATACGCAGGGTGTGTGACTTGTAGTGGAGAAGATAAGACCTAAATTACGTCTCTCTTTTTTTTCTTTCTCTCTTCTTAAAATAAATTTCCAGGAAGAGTCTCAAACTCCCTGAAGAGCCACAAACACTTTCTTCCTAGTCGCAGGAGGTCTGGAGACTTTCTGGAAAAGATAAGGTTTAAAACTTACGTAAGCATGAAATCTAGTTGATTTGAGAACAAACAAAATAGCAGAGTAGTAATAGTGAATAAAATTCAGTAACAATGTGGAATTGAATAAAAATGCAGTAGTAATGAGTAAAGATAATGCAGAAGTGAGTAAAAAACGAAGGCTGTATTGAGTAAAAGTAAATCTCATCTCGCACAAACTGACTGTTTTATGTGTACTAACAAGTTATTAGGCTGTACTAACAAGTTAGACACGGAGAGAGAGAGAGAGAGAGAGAGAGAGAGAGAGAGAGAGAGAGAGAGAGAGAGAGAGACATAGAGAGGGAAGGGACAGAGAGAGAGAGAGAAAGAAAGAGACAGAGAAATACAGAGAGAGAGAGAGAGAGAGAGAGAGAGAGACAGACAGACAGAGAGAGAGAGAGACAGACAGACAGAGAGAGAGAGACAGACAGACAGAGAGAGAGAGAGAGAAAGAGAGAGAGAAGAGAGAGAGAGAGAGAGAGAAAAGAAAGAGAAAGAGAGAGAGACAGAGAAATACAGAGAGAGAGAGAGAGAGAGAGAGAGAGAGAGAAGAGAGACAGACAGACAGACAGACAGAGGGCAGACAGACAGACAGACAGAGAGAGAGAGAGAGAGAGAAAGAGAGAGAGACAGAGAAATACAGAGAGAGAGAGAGAGAGAGAGAGAGAGAGAGAGACAGACAGACAGAGAGAGAGAGGGAGAGAGAGAGACAGAGAGGGAAGGGACAGAGAGAGAGAGAGAAAGAAAGAGAAAGAGAGAGAGACAGAGAAATACAGAGAGAGAGAGAGAGAGAGAGAGAGAGAGAGAGAGAGAGAGAGACAGACAGACAGACAGACAGACAGACAGAGAGAGAGAGAGAGAGAGAAAGAGAGAGACAGACAGACAGACAGAGAGAGAGAGACAGACAGACAGAGAGAGAGAGAGAGGGAGAGAAAGAGAGAGGACATACAGAGAGAGGGGGACAGAGAGATAGATAGAGAGAGAGAGACAGAGGGAGAGGGGGAGATACAGGCAGAGAGAGACATGCACACAGAGAAAAACAGACAAAACAGAGAGAGAGGGAGAGAGACACAGAGAGAGATAGAGAGACAGAGAGAGAGAAAGAAAGCTCAGACTTGGCCTAAAGGAGTTAACCATTTACTTTAGTTAAACTACAGACTTGTTTTAGGTTTTAATTGCTTTATTTCCCCCTCACTCTTCACTTTTACCTTCTAGCAAACGGTTAGTTTCCTAGCAACCAAACACACACGTTACCCCAGCAATAAAACTGTCACTTTCTACGCTTTAGTCACTGACTGAGGGACGTAAATCATGGCACCCTGCCATACCACACACACACACACAAACACACACACACACACTGAGAGAGAGAGAGAGAGAGAGAGAGAGAGAGAGAGAGAGAGAGAGACACAGCAAAAAATGAAATAAGGTAAACAAAAAAACTTTACCAGCAAAATCGTAGGGGTTTCATAAACGCCCACGCTTGTAGAAAGTCTCGGGGTAAATACATCTGAATAAGACATTTGTTTCGTTTAAGGTAAATCACTCAGATCACAAAACGATAGGTTCTGCAAATCAAAAGCTCTAAAGGAAATCTCTACATCTCTACAGAAAGGAACCGGTGTGTTAAAGACATAGGAAGAAAAGATATTCGAAAAATAGCGTTCAGAAAAGATGGAATAGTTTAGTGCTAATGACTAAAAACAGTTGTTTTATGAGTCATTATAACTCTTCTGATAAACTTCAACACCTGCTCTGAGTCCATCTTACTCTTTAAATGTCATTTTAATCTGTGTAAATAATAATATGAGCGATATGTAGCCTAGCAAACGGCTTTATCGGATTGATCAGGACGTTTCATTTGGATTAGCGTGCTATTCCGGACTATAATTACCACGGCTAACTCTTTATTATGTCAGCAGTGGTTTTCAACACCATAAGAAACTGGGAAATTCGAACACTATGTGAGCATACGCTAGCTAATTAGGTAGGAGAATGACTGTGTTGGCTAGCATGCCTTTATTCAAACAACTGAGAGCGGAAACCTGACTGGAACATCAACATTTACCTCAGATGTGTTGTTAAATTTCTTCTAAAAGACTGAAATGACACTGCAATTACATGTAGGCTAGGCTAACCACCTTTTCGTGGCACTAATTTAAGACAGCACAACACCGAGCTGTTCATATGATCACAGATTTTTTTACACCTCCTGCTCGTGGTTGCGTTTGAAAGTTTGTAGCTAGTGTTCTTCGTGTGTCACTAGCGCTTATCCGTGTTTCACTGTGGTTGTGGTGGTTGTAGTAGCGGTTGTACTGGTGGTGGTCTTGGTGGGGTTGTTATGTGGTGAGATATGGGAAATGAGATCAGATCAGACTGCTGAAGTGTTTTCACAGCTAGAGCTGCTTTTCCAGTGGGCTTTGCAACAGGAAGTGCTCTCCCTAACAGATACTTCCCCTAGAACAACACATACACATTAATCGCACAACAAACCTCCAGGGGAGTAGAATAAATCTTGGGTGTGAATCTTGTGCATGTGTGTGTGTGTGTGTGTGTGTGTGTGTGTGAGGCAGAGTTGTATTCGTTGAACATGTTACACTGCTATTGTTAAATTGTGTGTTAATGCTGTAACATTTGGGTCACTTCGAAGTCGACGTCACGCCACCAACAAACTGGAAAACATTTGTAAATAATCTCAGCTTTGACTCTTCTCTTGCCCTCATTACCCCGAATCCTTTTGGGTAAACATGCAGAGGTCCGAAGGCCGCCCCGGGGTCGTGGTGGGGGTGAGAGGGGGGGTGGTATGAGTTCTCCGCCTGTCAGGGTCGCAGGAACTGGGAATGGCCGCTAATGGCCCCTGACATGGGCTGTTTCCTGCTCTGTGGATGTCAATAGCTTTAGCCTCTAACCCTTAAGTGGAAAAACACACGCAGACCACACCACAGCGGCGAGTCCAGATCTCCTCCGTGTGTGGACCTCTGGAGAGCAAGAAAAACAGCAGACGGACTGATGGATCGTTTCATCATCAGTTCTTGATGGCTGAAAGTCAATACTTGAATGCAAAGTATTAGAATAAGGCTAGAGATTGAGTCATTATCACGTGTTAGTGGTTAAGAAATGTCAAAAATAAATACGTTCTTAGCAGCAATCTGTTAATCTGACGGAGGTGTGAATATTAGCGTAGAATTTTACTCCGATTTTATAATACTTTTATTCCTTGACTTTCTCCATTCAAGAAAAATCTTAACTTCTGACTATAGATTTCATGAATAAAGCTAAGTTTTTCATTTTACTTTTTATTTATTTATTTATTTATTTATTTATTTATTGTGATGTCATAAAAATACCAAAATAAAAAAGAACAATTTTTTTCACATACATACACATATTCACATTTAATTTACCTAAAAAAAACAAAAAAAAAAATTTTGATTATGTTTATTTTGACTGTTCAAGCCAAAAGAGAGAAGCAAACAAGGAGGAAAAGAAAAAGAGGAGGAACAGCATAAATTACTTAATTTTAAAAAAATTTAAAATTAAAGACACTATTGTCTGGTTAGAGACAAATAATCCACAACGATGCAGTGTGATGAAGTAGAGTTGATTATTTTTCTCTAACAGCACCACACCCAGTGTTTTATTCCTCTTGTACCACAGAAAATTAGAAACATGTTGTGCTTTTTATCCATTTATAGTTACGTGTAATGTTTTAAAGTATTAATTAAAAAATACATGAATTAAAATCAATAAACCCAGGAATTTATTTATTTATTTATTTTATTTTATTTTGATTTATGTGCTTTAGGACTTTAAGCTACGCCCCCTTGGCTCCATCTCTACCTCTCTCCCAGCACTCCTGAGGGAGCCCGAATCCGACAGAGCACTTAACACTCTCAGACATGCTAATCTTTCACACTCCACATTACAGGCCATTACAGCGGCTCAGTGAGCGGACCAGGCCAAGTGTCAGCCTCCATTGTGCTGGAGTGTGAGTTTTGCTTCTCAATGGGTCGACTCTCACGCATTTCCCCCCTGTGTGTGTGAAACACGACCCCGCCGAGTGACCACTGACATGCAGAGTGTGTTTAATACGGCTCAGGATGGCCATGATGCATTCACTCATTGTGTTTCAAAAGTTCAGGGGTTCATTTGAAACCTCTGTGTGTGTGTGTGTGTGTGTGTGTGTGTGTGTGTGTGTGTGTGGATCAAGAGTTTTTCTAACTGTGGTTAAAGCAGACTAATGTGATGACACGTGAAATCACATAAAGACGCTCATGTGAACTCTAGGAAACACGTGATATCACACGAACAATGAGGAATTATATTGGAACGTTAGGAAATAAAATAACATAAAAAAAATAAATCATGTGGAAACACAAATTATGTGACAAAAAAAATCACATATGACTGAATGAATGAATCAGAAGGAATCGTGTGACAATAAATGAATCATGTGAATCATTCATTCATTCATTCATTGTCTACTGCTTATCCGATCTACTCTCGGGTCACGGGGAGCCTGTGCCTATCTCAGGCGTCATTGGGCATCAAGGAGTGCCAACCCATCGCAGGGCACACACACACACACACACACACTATGGGCAATTTAGAGATGCCAATCAACCTACAATGCATGTCTTTGGACTGGGGGAGGAAACCGGAGTACCCGGAGGAAACCCCCGAGGCACGGGGAGAACATGCAAACTCCACACAAATCATGTGAATCATTACATGTGAAAATGAATGAATCGTAAAAAAAAATCTAATTTGAAAATAAATGAAGAAAATGGAAAAGTAAGATTTTATAAAAGAATCATGTGAGTCATGCACCCCCCTGGTCATGCAGAAATGAACCATGTGGCAAAAGTAAAACATGCAAATCGATGAATCGTGGTGAAAGAACTGTGCGTAAAAATGAATGATATTTGAAATAGATATTTCATTCATTCATTGTCTACCGCTTATCTGATCTATTCTCGGGTCACGGGGAGCCTATGCCTATCTCAGGCGTCATTGGGCATCAAGGCAGGATACACCCTGGACGGAGTGCCAACCCATCGCAGGGCACACACACACTCTCATTCACTCACACACAATTTAGAGATGCCAATCAACCTACAATGGATGTCTTTGGACTGGGGGAGGAAACCGGAGTACCTGGAGGAAACCCCCGAAGCACGGGGAGAACATGCAAACTCCACACACACAAGAACCCCCAACCCTGGATGTTATTAGGCAAACGTGCTAACCACTAAGCCATCGTGCCCCTCCTTAGATATTTCATATTTGGTCATATTTGGGAAATACATGAATAATAGAAATAAAAATCACATATAATTAATCATGTCAAAAAAAATGTAGGTGTTGAAACCAGTCTGATCGTGTCGAGTGAATCATTTCAGCATTTTCAGAATGATTCATTTTAATGATTCATGAATTGTGTGATTAAAAACAAATCATATTCGAAAATAAAAAGCACGTGTTACATGGAAAAAATGTGTGAAACACAATTAAACAAACTACGCACAGTTCTGACTGTTGAGTTTTTCTGTAAAATAAAATGAATTGTTAGAGAACCTCTGTAAGAGAGAATTCACCTCGGTTAGCTTCCTTGACACCGATATGAACAAATGTGACTCATATTGTATAAAAGTGTGTTTGGGTGGAGGACATGAGTCACCGATTTTGACAAGTAAAGGCTTACAAATATTTTTATAATCAGTTTTATAATCCAGTTATCGTTTCTATGGTAACAGCTCGTTGACGTGGAATCGTTAGGAATCGTTTTTTAATCGCTTTAATGTGATGTTTTGAGACGTTTATTAGCAGGTGTCAGGGTTTTAAACAGTATGACATGTCGTCCTTTGATATATAATTCACTAAAATCGTCGGCAGATTGCTGTGGTTGTGAGAGAAACAAAACACTTTTGTTGTTTTCACCTGCACAGTACACGCTATTGTGAGTCCTGTCACTCGATCCGTACCGGAATCAGGATTTGTTCTGCGCATGCGCAGACAACACATCATAACAATATATTATTAGTAGTATTATAACGACAGTATTATAAATACCTGCCGTATAAGTAAACTGCCGCAAATCGTTTCGTCATACGTCAGACAAGAGGTAGACGCATTTCTGCACATGCGCAGTACAAATCGTTACCGTTATAATACTACTAATAATATAATGTGTTGTTGGCAGCAATTTCGCGCATGCGCAGAACAAAACCTGGAAGAAGAAGAAGAAGAAGAAGAAGAAGAAATGGCATGCTTATGACAGAAAACCATAAGAAGCACAAGAGGCGGGGTTTCAGTTTGGGTGGGCGGGGCTTATGGTGTTTTTCATGAAAAACTGACAGATTTTTTGTCAGTGCCATGAAAAACTTCAGGAAGAAAATGCTGTCCTTTTTCCTTCTTAAACTTTCAGCTAACTTTTTGCTGTGTAAAGAGAACATGTCGTGTGCCTAAAGAGTGCTAAAGCATCTATTGACAGTGAAATTCTTGTGCTACAGTTACACACTCTTACACAAACACAGCTAAAGTACGCAGGTGAATTAACAGTAAAGTGTAGTGGGAAAATATGCATCAACATACAGACATGTTTGTTTGTTAAATAAAAAAAAATGACTTTACACATCAATGTTTTGAGGGGGAAGATATAGACCACAATTAGCTGGCTAGCTTGTTGCTAGCAAAAGACAAACACTGAGGCGTCTGTGGTGGAAAAATTCCATCATTTTGAGGTCAAACTTTCGATTTCCCAAAGTGAGTCAAATGCTGCAGCAGTACCTCACTGGAGTTTTATCAAACCAGTCAAATCCCCTGCTTTTACACCTTTCTTTCTTTTCACCTTTGATGTTAAGAAACAGCTCATGTTTCCTAATAAGCTCCTATAGATGTAGACGACCAGACTGATTACTAGATATTAAATAAACATGTCAAGAATTGAGAGGTTTGTTTCTCTCATCTAGATTCTTGATTCATTTTTCTGAGCAGTTTTTAGGCAGTTCTTTGTGCAAATGGTGGGGGTGTTTGTGTGTGTGTGTGTGTGTGTGTGTGTGTGTGTGTGTGTGTGTGTGTGTTTCAGCTTTCACTCTCAAATCACTAAGCACAAAATGATTGTGAAGTACGTCAGTAGCTCAACACAGGTGGCTGAAATAGGGAACCGGTTACGTCAGCAGTGATTATGGGTTCTGAACATGATCACAATCATATTTTCAGGAGAAAAAGAAAACAGCATTCAGAAGCACTAGGTACTTTTCACAGCGCTAGACTTCGTGTGACGTCGAGCAGAGCAGGGGGTTTCACAATCACACACACAACTAAAAATACTCACATTTTTTTTTTCTTTTTATTAAAAGGACACCAAAACACAACTATACACAGCAGCTCATATGAAAACAGCAACACTCACTCACTCACTCATCAACCCCTGAGGGGTTTTACTGCCATGGATCATCCTGATTTCTTACAAACACAATAAATAAGAGCCATGATACATAAGTGCAGAATTAAAGACACACAATAAAAAAAAAAACAATCAGAACAATAACAATACAGGTCTGTTTCTGGTATTTCCATCTGCTATGCTGTTAAAACAGATGCAAGAAAATCTGCACATGGTGTTATTTTGTTAACACATCTGTGCTTCCTGACTAACAAACCTTTTTTTTTTTTTAAAACACAACCAGTGTGTTTAGCAGACACTCATGTAACCTCAAATCAGGACAATACAAATAAAACAACATGAAAAGCGGTCTGTAAAACCGACGAGTCTGAGAGAAAGATGGACGGATGACATTTCTATGCTAACACAGTTCATCATAACACACGTCTAACACAAGCTTAACACAATACGACACAGAAATGTGGTGAATTAATGAGAACAGCATTCTGACCACTCAGTGTCCATCTGGAAAAATTCAAATAATGTTAAATGAAAAGGCTGACAGAAAGCTAAGAGGAGAGATACATGGACGGATGATAATTTGAAGCTTCTCGTGATATTGTGCAGTCCATCATAACAAAAAATGACATTTAACTTAATATGACACAAACAATGTGCTAAAAATCATTTGGAGCACAGGCTCAGCCTGGTCATTCAGTCACTTCAGTCTATGTGGATATTTACATCATTTCTGGGTTGTTGTTGTTTTTTTTTTGGAGCGTTAACTGGAGTGAAAGCTCGATGACTCGGACTCCGTGGACACCGAGGACATGCCTGCTTTCCTCTTAGAGAGGCTCTTGAGACTGGATCCGAGACCGGACCCGCGTCCGGAGGTGAGTGCGCGCCGTGCCGACTTCTTAAACTTGACCCCGAGGAAGGCGTAAAGGATGGGGTTGAGGCAGCAGTGGAAGTAGGCCAGCGCCTCGGTGACGAAGATCCACGTCTCGAGTCCGCGCTCCAGTGCGCAGCTGTGCGCCACGACGCCGAGCTGCAGGAGCGTGTCCACGACGATGCCCACGCAGTACGGCAGCCAGCAGGCGAAGAAGCACGCCACGAGAGCCACGGTGGTGCGCAGAGCGCGCCGTTTCTGCGCGCCCTTGGAGCCGCGCGACAGCGTGACGATGATGACGCAGTAACACACCAGGATGACGAGGCCGGGCAGGACGAAGCCGACCAGCACGTGCTGCGCGCGGAACGCCGCCATCCACGCGAGCGCCGAGTCCACCGGGTAGATGCGCTGGCAGACGACGCGCGTCTCGTCCCCGCCGCCGACGTCCTCGGCGCGCGCGAACGCCAAGTCGGGCGCCGTGAGGAGCGCCGCGGGGAGCCACGCACCGGCGTACACCACGCGCTCGGACAGCAGACGGCGCGTAGCCTGGCTGCTCGTGGCGTGCACCACGGCCAGGTAGCGGTCCAGGCTGATGAAGGCGAGCAGGAGCACGCTGCCGTACAGGTTCACCGTGTACACCATGTGCACCAGCACGCACATGAAGCCGCCGAAGCGCCAGCCGCTCGCCGCGTCCACCGCCCAGAACGGCAGCGACAGCACGAACAGCAGGTCGGCCACGGACAGGTGCAGCCGGTAGCGGTCAGTCATGGTGCGCGACTTCCTCTGGCACCCCATGACCACCACCACCAGCCCGTTACCCACAAGCCCCAGCGCGAAGATCACGCCGTACACCGTGGGAAGCAAAATCCTCTGCAGGTCCTGGTTCCCGTCGCGGTTGCACGGCGTCTCAAAATCGGCGCCGATGTCTCCGGAGCCGAACTCGGTCGTGTTGTCACTGAGGAACTCATCCTCAAATATAATGTGCTGCAACACATTAAGAACAAACATCAGGGTCATTAGCATGA
>JAUCMX010000001.1:34231348-34268848 GCA_033459395.1 Hemibagrus guttatus | reverse complement strand
AAGGTCTATTTGCATAGCCAGAAGGGGGGTGTTTCTCAGCAATGGCTTGGTGCCTTGAAGTCTGTGTGGGGGGCCACAAAAGATGTAGCCTCGGGGCAGCTAAAAAACAAATCACAGCCTTGCTGCCCCATTAAAGGGCAAGAGAGGGCAGGAGACAGAAGAAAGAGGACGAGAGGAGGAGAGAGGAGAACAATGTTAGAGGAGACACCTGTTTGAGCAGTGACGCCTCTCCCCCGTATTTCTTCCACCTTTTACACTTCATCATGGCCTCTGACGTAAAGCCATCATCTGCAGCATGAAGCAGTCACTCAGTTCACTCCAACCTTCATCACTAGCAAGCGATGGGTCACTGAGAGAGAGAGAGAGAGAGAGAGAGAGAGAGAAAAGGAGAGAGAGAGAGAGAGAGAGAGAGAGAGAGAGAGAAAAGGATTCTGCAGACCAATCGTTCGGCACATGCGGTCAGACACTGGCTTCAGTTCCTCGCACTTTATGTAATTGATCCTCATGTACTCCATTGTGTGATATACATGTACGTGTCATAACTCTCATTAAACGTGTACAGAGATGTTATGAGGAAAAAAACGAAGCTTGGAAGAAAGTAGCAGAGATCGTCTGTGCCTCTGGTGAGCGAGCTTAACTAGCATGGTTAGCTTGCACGTGACGTCTAGATCGAACCCGTCGACTAGTTAGTGGAACATGTAATCTACAAATTATTGTTATAATTTGATCCATTTTTTAAAATAATTTTGTCATTTTTGTTTATTATCATTATTATTATTATTATTATTTATTTATTTATTTTTTAATTTATTTTTATTTTATTTTATTTGTCATACACAATACGACATGTAGTGAAATGTTTTTACGACTGTCCTATAATGGAAATGAAAATGTAAAACTATAATATAAAATATAAAAAAATACAATTTCAATAAAAATATAAAACTATAATGTAAAATATAAAAAATACAATTTAAATAAAAATGTAGAACTATGATATAAAATATAAGAAATATTTGAAATAAAAATGTAAAACTATGATAGAAAATACAAGAAATACAATTTAAATAAAAATGTAAAACTATAATATAAAATATAAGACATGATTTAAATACAAATGTAAAACAAGAATATAAAAATATGAGAATAATGGAATAAGAAGAATATAAGAATGGAATAAACAGAATGTTCAATATTATTTTATTTTATTATTGTTTTTTATTTATTAATTTTTTTTAACCAAACCATGATTGAATTCTCACATCAGATTCATGTGGAATTAATTAGATGACCTCATTTAAGTTTTTTTTTTTACTGGTCTTGTTTAACAAAAAAAAATCATCTAATCAGTGAATCTTTATCATTTATGGAAGGAGTCTCCAGTGTCAGTGATTTGCAACAGTCAGGGTGTTCTGTAAAGTTTCCCAGGACAGGAAAGTGTTTTTTAGGTTTCTCTGTAAGCCGTGTGTGTGTGTGTGTGTGTGTGTGTGTGAGAGAGAGAGAGAGAGAGAGAGATGATGCTGGTGATAAGGTAATAACTGTTTATCGCAGCTATAACGTAAGTAAGAACAGGAACTAACGTGTATCTCTGACGGTCCACAACATTCAACAAGTCTGTAAATGAACACTAAAATGCACAACGTGTCACTGGTTAATACGTTAAACTTCATAATCGGTGGAAAATGGTTGTGGTATGAGAAGAATAACACACTCCAGACTGCGCTGCTGTATGAAATTAATGCATATGGAAGTGAATAAATATTTGTCTGAATGTGGTATAAATAAAAGTGTAGAGTTAACAGTCATTCTGTGCTTAAACATTCTGTGGTGTGTGTGTGTGTGTCCTTCAGCCTTTGTCCTTGTTGGTCTGTGGGCTGAAATGCGATCCAGATGAGCAGAATGGCGCTGAGGTGTGTAGCAGCTCTACAAGAAGATTAGCAGCGCTGATCTCCGAGCTGATATGGAGTCACCTTCCTCCTCACATCCACATCCTCTACACCTCTGAATAGTAGTCACTAATGGAGGGATTGTGTGTATGTGTGTGTGTGGTATGTGTGTGTGTGAGGTGAGGGGGTATTGACTGACACACATATCCTTCCCACACACCCTGGACATCTCCGTTGGTTTGTATGTGAAAGAAACTTCCACATATTCTCATGGTTAAGAGCAGGACTATTGTCTTTTTATTTTAACTACATAAATAAACAAATTCCAAACATAAATAAAACTAAAATTGTTACGTAATTGATTTGAATTCTAAATCTTCCTTAAACTCAAATCTAAACGTATATTTTTTAAAAAACTATGAAAAAAACCTATAGAAATTGGTATCAAAGGTAGAATTATAGAAATTGTCAGGTTGCCAGACACTCACAATCCCCACCACCACCACCACCAACACCCATGAAATGAAGGTTTTTTTCTGGGACACCTGAATCCCAGGTAGAAATATCTGCTTTTAACAGGTAAGAAAGTGTTATAATACCCAGTACTGTGCAGTTGAAGATGATTTACATCATGTTAAATATGGAAATGCGTTTAAAATATTGTTTTATTGTTAGATATTTAAAAAATTAGCAACCCACTGAGGGATGAACAGCGGATTGTGTTGGCGCTTCACAGCTTCGCGGTTCCTGGTTCGATCCTGAGCTCAGGTTCTTGTCGTATGTGTCCAGTTAGGAGGTTATTATTTGTTATCTCCTTCTCTTCCTCATCATCACCTCTCTCCTTACAGTTTAACCACTTTGAGAAGTCGTTCGAGAAGGAAACGTCATTCGGTACCTCTGAGTCATTCGGTGTGTTCAGAGTGATACTGAAAAAAACCTCGCCCTGTTGCCCAGCACCTCCTCAACAGTTCACGTCTGGTTTTATTTCTGTCTCATGCAAACCTACAGTTTACAGCCTTGCAGCTTAGCTGGGGTTTAATCCTTTGAGGAATGAACTGACTAGAAAACTTAGCAAACGTCTCTACAAAACTTACACAGCAAGCTAATTTAAGCAAAAAACAACTGGCTAGCCAACAAAAAAACAAAAACAAAGGTAACAAAACCTAACTAGCTAGCTATGTTAAAAATTAGTATGAACTTTCTGTAGTTCTGTAGCAAAAGACGCAACATTTAGCTAACCAGCAATTTTTACAGCTTTATTTACACAACATGAACTAGCTCTCTAAAGCTAGCGTACACTATTGAGCTAGCTAGCTAATTGAACAAAACCTAACTAGCAAACTTACTTCTTAAATTTGACATACAGTATATATATATATATATATATATGTCTTTATATTTATTGGTGTATTTTAAGGGCTGATATTTAACTTTGACACGTGAGACACGTGCGGCGTCTCATCCTAATCATCATAATAAGAATATAAAGGAAGGAATTTGCTTGGAATTATGTAATATTAATGAAATGTGAGGAAAGTAAAAAAAAATGAAAGTAAATAAACAAACAAACAAACAAATAAATAAATAAATAAAATATATTGCTTAAGGCCAGTAACAATGTGCAATTAATTAAATTTTTTTAGGTAAAAATATATTTAATGGACTCGACACTCAGTGGTACAAAGAAAGAGTTTTTCTGAAACCCGGACCTGAGAATTTGAGGTGAAGGAGCGCTACACACACCTGAAAACCAGGCTAATAATTAGTTAATGAAGTCAAACAGGTGTGTGAGGAGCAGAGAGCTTTAAAAAAAGTCAACAACAGAGGAGCATTCACGTGTATATATATAGAGAGAGAGACACACAGACACACACACAGACACACACAATCACAGGCCATCAGCCATGCAACCTTTAAAGCCACAGCAGACAGAGGATGTAGGTGTGTGTTTTTTGGGGTGCTGCAGAAACGTGACACCGCCCTTCTCAAAGCTGCAGTCTACACCAGACACTTTCAAATCCTGAGAAATCTCAGCCGGCTGTGTGTCTGAACACGTTTGTGATGCTGCTCACGCCTCGATTTAGCAGCTGCTTTGTCACGTTTTTTTTTGTTGTTGTTGTTTTGTGTGAAATTAAACGTACAATCTACAGACATTCGGGTTGCTTGAGCGAGGGTTGAAGGGTATCTGGAGAAACTGGTGTACACGGTGTTGTGGTCGCAGGCTGGCACTCGAGACTTCGACTTGAAGGCATGGTTTCTGTGGTTTTGTATCTTATCGAGTGTATATGATTTTCCATAGCCTTGCTCACAGTCTGCTGATTTCCTGCTTTCTGAAGCCGCCTTGTAATTTAGAGACTTTCTTTTTTTTTTCTTCTACTGATTGTGTAACTTGCCCTTTTTCACCCAAGGCTAAATGCTTTAAAGTGTGACACATAAACTGAGCAATCAGAACGGATTCTTTGCAAGTTCTGTATCGCAAAATCCTGCAGAGACAAAAATATTTCTTTTTATTTGGATGGATATTGAATGCTGGTCACACCCCATAAAGCTCGTGTCCATTTTTCAAACAAATGACATTTAAACATGAATAAAAACTTGTAATTACATTAATAAACAGCATTTTACACGTGCCTGCACACTAAAATACACTTTATCTTCATAGATCATTATTAAATCATTAATTCTTGTCATTTTTGCATTACTGTTCAAATCTATTTAATGCCCGAAACTCCGTTTTCCCCTTTCTTCCATTACAGGAAGTCTGTAATGCTGACTCATGAGGTCATTTTGAACATTTTTAAACAAATGGTTTATTTAAAAAGAAATTGAGTCAATCATTAGATTGTACTTAATGTCCTCATGTCATTAGCATGAATGCCACATGGTTACCTGAGAGAAACAATATAAGGCTCACAATAGAATTTTTGTCTAGCATATTACTGTATCTACAGTAACTGACAATAAATTAAACTTGAATTAAGTTGAAAAGAATTGAATTTATGCACAAAAACAGTTGATAAGTGAAACTAACAGCACCTTCTGATGCTGCTACTATAACCTACAGGCTGTACATGTAAACGGAGAGGTGTAGCGTGTTGTAGAGCACATGGTTGCACTGCCCCCTGGTGGATGGAAGGAGAAGTGTTTTTTTTCCTGTTTCCTGTCATTTAATTGTATACATTTTTATAAACCATAGGCTGTAAAAAGGAAGAAAAAATGTATTTATTTATTTATGTATTTTTTTTTGTTATTTGTTTTTCAACTATTTTTAAGATTTTTATTTGGTCAAGATTTTTTTTTTTTTTTTTTTATATGTTGGCTAAACATTTAAGATGTTGAGGTTCTCTTTGGGAGTGACAAGATTGGACAGGATTAGGAACGAGTACATCAGAGGGACAGCTCATGTTGGACGTTTGGGGGACAAAGTTAGGGAGGCCAGATTAAGATGGTTTGGACATGTTCAGAGGAGGGAGAGTGAGTATATTGGTAGGAGAATGTTGGACATGGAGCTGCCAGGCAGGAGGCAAAGAGGAAGGCCAAAGAGGAGGTATATGGATGGAATTAATGAGGATATGAAGCTAGTGGGTGCAAGTGTTGAGGATGCAGAAGATAGGGATAGGTGGAGAGAGATGATTCGCTGTGGAGACCCCTGAAGGGAAAAGCCGAAAGAAGAAGAAGAAGATGTTGGCTAAAGATTTGAGAAAGAAAAGTAAAAAAACAAAGTACTCTATTCTAAAACGTCAGGATAAAAATATCCTGCATTTTCTAAAACAACAAAATGGTTCTTGGTTCTTTGCATACGTCAACTAGGAACCTTTACAGTACCTTTTATTTTTTAAGATTTTTTTTTTTACTTTCAAAAATACAAGACATAGTTTGTGAAGAGCACCATTTGATACTTCGATGCTTTTATTTGTAACATGCATGTCTTAGATGATGCTTGAAAATTCATTCAGGAACCAAAAAATGGTTCCTTAATAACCAGTCTTGGCCTAAAGGAACCTTTAACACCTTTTAGTGCACAGAACTGATTTTTTTTTTCAATAGCACTGGGTCTAAAGGAACCATGTAGTGACTGTTTAGACTAATTATTATGTCTTGGTCCAAAATTCTAGCACTACGGAGAAAAAAAAAACACGTCTGTGAATCAGAAATCAGAAACATAATCATGATAGTGTTATTGACACCCGACATAAAATAATAATACTTGTAATGGCAAATAACTTTTCCCACTTGTATAGTCGTGATGTTCGATGTAGAGACACCTATATCAGGTTGCACCTTTGTAGTAATATAAGCTCAACACGAGCAAAAACAAAACAAAACAAAACAAAAAACGCAAGAAAACGGCGCCTTTAATTGAATTTCTCCTAATGATTTTTCTGCGCATGCGCAGTTTGCGGCTCTCAGGAGTGACGCGCCTAAAGCCAACGTCAGCGGCTGTGAGGAGAAACTGTACGGGTTAATCACGTCGCTTTGAATGGCCCGTTTTTTATGAAAAACGACGTGGGGAGGAGAGAAAAAAAAACAGTAAGAAATTCACGTCTGTGTTTACTTTTCGTTCGTTTGGCGACGAGTTGAAACGTTGTGCTCAGTAACGTTAAAAGGCTCCTTGCAGGAACTGTAGTTTCTCGTCTGAATCTGTTTTCCTCTCAGTATTTAACTTGTCGGAATTGTTCTCATTTTAAACCTACTTGCGAACATATAACGAAACAAAACAAACCAAAACACAATTTATTGCTGTGTTGCAAAACCTCCAGAAACCATTTTAGGATCAAGGGTGGGATGGAAAGGCGATGAGATGTGATGACCGGATCGCCTTGGGCTTGATTCCAAATCGTATCCATTCTCCCTACATAGGCGCCCTGTGTAGGGTCGTAAATAATGGTGGCTGCGCACTATGTAGTGCACTTACATTTAGAACAGGAAGCGGTTTGGGATTCGGCTGTAGTTTTAACGTTTTGCGTTGTTTTAACGTATTTATATGTGAACGCGTGAACACTACAGCTCACCGTTTGTGAACAGGATGTTTATTTCCAAACAAGAGTAATAAAAGTTTAAAAATTTAGTTTGGTATTTGTGTAATTTCTCTCTAATAGTCCGAGTGAGACAGGTGTCCTGGTGGTGAAGAGGCCATTTCTTTATGTGAGGCCTTCTGAGGTAAATAACAGTGAGACACTCACAAAACTCACTTAATTTCACTTATATCTCATTATAATCACGGTTTATCTGTAAATGTCATGTTTAAGTGTGTAAATCTTGTGTATATAACCGTATAAAGTTCCATCCAAGTCAACAGCTGTTACTGTTTTTGCAAGCTGTATTCACATTTTCATCATGTGTTGCTTATTAAATAGCCAATTAAAGCTCGATAAACAAGATTAATTGACATATAAGGTGTTCTTTAAAGTCAGGGAAGTAGTGTAGGGATTGCCGATCACCTCAGGGTTCGAGGATTCTTTTCAAAACATAGAAAACATCCAATGTAAAGTGTTTCTGCTGTTTTTCAGTATCACTCCAGGACGTAAAGGATAAATCACTCAGTGTTGTGCTGGTTTTGGAAAATAATCAACACCACGGCGTTGGGATGGAGTCAGAAGTGCGATGGATTTACTGTTGCTGATCATTTTTCCATAACCGGACATCCCTGAGTGTTTTATTCCCTCTTAAACCACAGCGCTTTTTCAATTTGTGGAAGAATAACACATAATTTTTTTAAATTGTTGATGGTTATGTTAATATAAAGCAGCTGTATGTTAGTGTTAGAGCTGCTGTCTTCGGCGATACTACCGAACACATACACTATATTGCCAAAGGTTTTGGGACGTCTGCCTTTACATGCACATGAATGTAATATGGAGTTGTCCCGCCCTTTGCAGCTTCAACTCTTCTGGGAAGGCTTTCCACAAGGTTTAGGAGTGTGTTTATGGGAATTTTTGACCGTTTCTCTAGAAGCGCATTTGTGAGGTCCGGCACTGATGTTGGACGAGAAGGCCTGGCTCGCAGTCTCCGCTCTAATTCATCCCAAAGGTGTTCTATGGGGTTGAGGTCAGGACTCTGTGCAGGCCAGTCAAGTTCCTCCACACCAAACTCGCTCATCCATGTCTTTATGGAGCTTGCTTTGTGCACTGGTGTGCAGTCATGTTGGAACAGGAAGGGGTCATCCCCAAACTGTTCCCACAAAGCTGGGAGCATGAAATTGTCCAAAATGTCTTGGTGTGCTGATAGGAACTCTTAATGCTTCAGCACACCTGAATTCAATGATTTGGAGGCGTGTCCCAAAACGTTTGGCAATATAGTGTATGTTTGAAGATTAGGCCACGAGGCATGAATTGTTTTTCAGTTTTATTAGAAAATGTAAAACGGAGCCAAATATCAGCAAAAAAAAAAGATGGAAAGAAAACAAGCGTGAGATAATACAATTTGTTGTAACGTTTACGTTTACCGCGTGTTCGAACAAAATGATCCTGGTAATAATAAAGCATTAATATTCTCTTGTAATTTGATTAATCAAAGAAGATTTTTCTGCATCTTTATCACCAACACGGATTATTCGTTAGGTAATTAATGGTAACGTGTTCTCTGTTCGCAGGACTGAGCAGACGATCTGGACACTATGGATAGCTATGGGTGTGTAACACATGCTTTCTGTATGTTCAATGGGGGAAAAAATTCGACTGTGTACTTGGCTTGACGATTTCTTAAAATCACTCTCAGGTTCCCCAGTCCAGTTCTGGGCGAGGACCGCTCCGTCATGGCTCGCATGCAGAAGAAATTCTGGAAGACGAAACAGGTGTTGATCAAGGCCACAGGGAAGAAGGAGGATGAGCACGTGGTGGCGTCGGACGCCGATCTGGACGCAAAGTTGGAGGTATGGGCTGAGAACCGAGCCGGCGTGGGCTGGGGAATTGCTGAGGGGGAAAATAATCTTCAACATGACGATACACACCCTGCATTGTTTTTGCACAGGTTTTGCTAATTAATTTTTATGAAAACTTTTTTCCCCCACTGTATGCATACTCAGTATTGCAAGTATTTAATAAGATTAAATACACAGTTATAAAGGCACTGGTACTAAAATAGACCACTGTAAATAAAAACATTCCCAGTGTCTTAGAGCAGCGTAGTGTATTAGGACATCATTTATCACGATTCTGGTATCATATCGGTCGTTTTAATGAAGTCGATCAGGTTTCCAGGCAACCAAAACCTTTCCGTTTGCTAGCTGATGAATTTATCATTAGTGGTGTGGCACGACGCTGTGTGTTCTGAATGTGTGTGAGAAGCTGAACAGAGATAGACAGAATGGAGATGGAGATAAAGGAAACAGACAGACGAGAATAATCAATTTTATCTCTCTGCATCTCCTCTGCTCCATAGTTGGTTTTTCTGTCTGGATCCTCTGTAACGAGGATGAGGCAACGGCCATCTTGTCCATTGTACTAATTATACAGATATATAACATGCTTAAATTTGCTGACCGCTAAAACTTTTAGTGTCAAGCAAATTTTCACTTTCTTCTTTACTGCAATCGAAATAGCAAACAGGATCATGGTTGTTATGGTGAGCCATACAATGAAGGTATGGGAAAGAGTAGTGGAAGCTAGGTTAAGGAAGGTAGTGGACATTTGTGAGCAGCAGTATGGCTTCATGCCCAGAAAGAGCACAACGGATGCAATTTTTGCTCTGAGGATTTTGATGGAGAAGTATAGGGATGGTCAGAAGGAGTTGCACTGTGTGTTTGTAGACTTGGAGAAAGCATATGACAGGGTGCCAAGAGAAGAGCTGTGGTACTGTATGAGGAAGTCAGGAGTAGCGGAGAAGTATGTCAGAGTGGTGCAGGACATGTATGAGAGGAGCAGGACAGTGGTGAGGTGTGCTGTAGGTCAGACAGAGGAGTTCAATGTGGAGGTGGGACTGCATCAGGGATCGGCTCTGAGCCCCTTCCTGTTTGCTATAGTGATGGACCAGTTGTCAGAGGAGGTCAGACAGGAGTCTCCTTGGACAATGATGTTTGCAGATGACATTGTGATCTGTAGTGAGAGCAGGGAGCAGGTGGAGGAAAACCTGGAGAGGTGGAGGTTTGCGCTGGAGAGAAGAGGAATGAAGGTCAGTCGTAGTAAGACTGAGTACATGTGTGTGAATGAAAGGGAGGGAAGTGGAACAGTAAGGTTACAGGGTGAAGAGGTGAAGAAGGTACAGGAGTTTAAGTACTTGGGGTCAACAGTCCAGAGTAATGGAGAGTGTGGGAAAGAGGTAAAGAAGCGAGTGCAGGCAGGTTGGAATGGGTGGAGAAAGGTGTCGGGAGTTCTGTGTGATCAGAAAATATCAGCGAGAATCAAGGGGAAGGTGTACAGGACAGTGGTGAGACCGGCCATGCTGTATGGTTTAGAGACAGTGTCACTGAGGAAGAGACAGGAGTCAGAGCTAGAGGTAGCAGAGCTGAAGATGTTGAGGTTCTCTTTGGGAGTGACAAGATTGGACAGGATTAGGAATGAGTACATCAGAGGGACAGCTCATGTTGGACGTTTGGGGGACAAGGTTAGGGAGGCCAGATTAAGATGGTTTGGACATGTTCAGAGGAGGGAGAGTGAGTATATTGGTAGGAGAATGTTGGACATGGGGCTGCCAGGCAGGAGGCAAAGAGGAAGGCCAAAGAGGAGGTATATGGATGTAATAAATGAGGATATGAAGCTAGTGGGTGCAAGTGTTGAGGATGCAGAAGATAGGGATAGGTGGAGAGAGATGATTCGCTGTGGCGACCCCTGAAGGGAAAAGCCGAAAGAAGAAGAAGAAGATCATGGTTGTTATGGTAACGCTATATTTAGACATACACTGATCAGGGATAACATTGTGAGCAGTGAGAGGGGAAGTGAATAAGACTGATGATCTCCTCATCATGGCACTTGTTAATGGGTGGGATATATTAGGCAGCAAGTGAACATTTTGTCCTCAAAGTTGATGTGTTAGAAGCAGGAAAAATGTGCTTCTTGTGGTGTGTTCCCGGTCTGCAGTGGTCACTATCTATCAAAAGTGGTCCAAGGAAGGAAGAGTGGTGAACCGGCGACAGGGTCATGTACGGCCGAGGCTCATTGATGGACATGGGGAACGAAGGCCGGCCCGTGGGATCTGATCCAACAGACGAGCTACTGTTGCTCAGATTGCTGAAGAAGTTAATGCTGGTTCTGATGGAAAGGTGTCAGAATACACAGTGCATGACGGGTCAGGGCTGTTTTGGTAGCAAAAGGGGGACCAACACAATATTAGGCAGCTGATCATAATGTTATGCTTGATTAATTTATAGTTGCTATTCTATAAATAGTTGGCAAAATAATTAGACCGTTTGAGGCCCAGGGTGGGAGCGGGTCCAAATTGCGTAATCATGCATACTCATATATCCTGGCATTTTTAATGAGGAAACAGATGTCGTGGTTCTTTTAGTAGCCTCTTCGGCCTTGTCCCGAACTCTGGGTTCTGATTGGTCAGAAAGTGTTGATTAATTTTCTCTAACATCAGCTCTGTCAGTAGTATCATTTCTATAGCAACAGCTCATTCATAGGAATATGATATGGTTATGTGTTTTTTGATGTGCCGTGTGATATATAAGATGAATAGAACTCTCCAGAACGTGCTGCTGTTGGAAAATAATCACATAAACACACTTTATATAGACATCCTGCAAGTAAATTGATGTCTTTTACCTTTATATGTTCTTCCAAATAGCTTAAAAATCCCATTCTAACGTATTCTTTGAAAGAAATTTATAAACTGATATTGAATGAAATGTATATAAATTTCTTATCGCATTATGTTTCACATTTTGTTTAACATTATACGAGTGCGAACCTTCTGTGTATAGAGAGGGTCGTGTGGGTGTGTGTGTGTGAGTGTGTGTGTGTGTTAAAGCCTGAAGAGAGTTAATGAGTAACATGGACACGCCAGGGCGTGTTGGTGTTGGCGTGACCTTGTGCAGGATGGAACTGAAGTGGGTTGTAGCTTCTAGTTTTACCTTCTGAACATATATGTGTGTGTGTGTGTGTGTGTGGTCAGAGCAGGTGCACAGTTTGTGCTTCCATGGAACATACTGTCTATTTTAAAGAGCCTTGCCAACATTCATGACTCATTTATAGCAGTTCTGTTACTCTCGGAGTCGGATTTCATCTTGACGTCGCACACACACACACACACACACACACACACACACACACACAAAACTCTTACGTTTGTGAAGTGGACTCAAATTAACTTGATACCATGACAACAGGACACGTGTAATCCTCACAGGTGGTGAAATAAGAGATGGTGTGTGTGTGTGTGTGTGTGTGTGTCTTAATTTTTAGCTCAGTTGACACAACCTTCATGCATTTAAAAATAAAATAAAAAAATCCATCACATGTTCCTCAAATCTGACATAATCTACAGTTTTAAATTGTAGACTTATTAATCGTCATTATAAAAAACTTTGTATATTCCAGTTTCTCAGATGCACACAAACGTAGATTTTTTTTTTTTTTTAAAGTGTTTTGTCAGCGTCGAGTGTGTTTGTACAGCAGTGTGTGTGATCACCACCTCTGTTTGCTGTAATGCTGATTAAAAAAACACACGGTTGAAGCAAGTGTGTGTTTTGGACACATGGAGGAAGTGCTGAGTATTTGACAGAAAATGAATCCTAATAAAATAGACACTATTGTGTGTGTGTGTGTGTGAGAGAGAGAGAGAGAGAGAAAGAGAGAAAGACTTGATCTCCTATTGTTGGTTATTTCCACAGTTTTTTCGATCGATACAGATCACATGCACAGAGCTGCTGAAAGTGATCGAAAAATACCAGCAAAGGATCACACGTGAGTGGAAAACACACACACACCTCTTTAAACTACACACCACTCTCTAAACCTTTTAAACTACATTTATTTTCCTTTTAACTTTGCCCATTTTTTTTAAAACTACACTCACACACACTCGTATAAACTACACACACATATTTATTCTCACTACACAAGGTATAACACGAAAGCCATGTTGAACCTGCTCTAACAGAATGCGGTCAGGATTCACTCACATTGGTATCGTCCGAGTTATCGTACGTTTTATTCCACGCGTCATGTCACGCGTCTGCCGTTTGACCCGCAGGCCTGTCTCAGGAGGAGAACGAGATGGGGCTGTTCCTGCGCTTCCAGGCAGAGCATGACAGAACTAAAGCAGGAAGCATGATGGATGCCACGAGCAAGGCCCTGTGTACTTCCGCCAAACAGAGGTGTGTACACTCAAATACACACACACACGCACTCACACACTGTAACAGCTGTATGAAACTGGACGACGTTAAATGTTAAGTCGCTTGCTAAATTATTTTAGTCTAATAAATTGTTACACATGAATTGTAGAAGCTAGCCGTGGTGTGTAGTGATAAATTAAAGAAATATTAGTAGCACTATAAACTTTTCTACTTAAAGGAGAAGTTCACTACCAGAACAAAAATCTACAAATAATGTACTCACCCCCTCGTCATCCAAGATGTTCATGTCCTTCTTTCTTCAGCCGTAAAGAAATGATGTTTTTTGAGGAAAACATTTCAGGATTTTTCTCCATATAGTGGACTTTGATGGTGCCCGCGAGCTTGACCTTCCAAAATGCGCGTGAAATGCAGCTTCAAAGAGCTCTAAAGCCGAGGAAGAAGGCTATCTAGCCAAACCAACGCTCATTTATTTATTTTACATTTCATTTCATATATTTTTCAACCACAAAAGCTCGTCTAGAGCTAGCTCTGGGATGCGCATCCGCAACGCTGCATAATACATAATCACGTCGGAAGGTCACGCGTGACATAGGCGGAGCTACAGACCCAGTGTTTACTAGTGTGGAGAAGAAGGACCGCTCCGAAGTTGTTGCGTGTGGAATGACACAAGGAAGTTACATGTCTTTGTGTCGGTTTTTTGTTTAAAATGGTCCATCCATGTGTGTTCCCTGGATGTGGAAAACGTTTTAAACCTAAAACGTCCGCTTGGAAATAACATGACTGCTCAAAAAATTTCCTTTAAAAGGTCCTGAGCGATTGAAGCTGTGGTCACTCGCTCTGCACCTGGACATCAACACTCCCATACATTCTCCTTCTGCCTTTTTGTTAGTAAAGAGCGTTTGCCTTATTTGCACTTCCTTGGTCTTTGCGCGTTCGCTTTGTAAACACTGGGTCTGTAGCTCCACCTATGTCACGTGTGACCTTCCGACGTGATTACCTATTATGTAGCGTTGCGGACGCGCATCCTAGAGCTAGCTCTAGACGAGCTTTTGTGGTTGAAAAGTATACAATTTTTAATTTTTCTAAGAAAATGAACGATGGTTTGGCTAGATAGCCTTCTTCCTCGGCTGGGATCGTTTAGAGCTCTTTGAAGCTGCATTTAACCCGCATTTTGGAAGGTCAAGCTTGCGGGCACCATTGAAGTCCACTATGTGGAGAAAAATCCTGAAATGTTTTCCTCAAAAAACATCATTTCTTTACGACTGAAGAAAGAAAGACATGAACATCTTGCATGACGAGGGGGTGGGTCAATTATTTGTAGATTTTTGTTCTGGAAGTGAACTTCTCCTTTAAACTTTTCTTGGTGTCCAAAGAAACATCCTCCACCTTTAACTCTATAACCTTCAGCCTTAATACGATTTCTTTATAAACCCTAGCACACGGCGAGAACAACAACGCACTTGTTTCCCCAGACATTTCACAACAGTGAATGTAACTATAAACGGATAAAAGTTGCAACCTATTGCACACACATCACCTAGTCCGTTGATTATTTTTCTATAACAGCATCACACAGTGAGTGTATTCAGTCTGAAGTTTGCCTCCACCTCACACCCCCTGGGTGCAGGTTGGCTCTTTGTGCCCCGCTGCATCGGATGGAGCAGGAGATGGAGACGTTTCGGAGGAGGGCCATCGCAGACACACTGCTGACCGTGAGCCGCATGGAGAAGGCGAGGACAGAGTACCGTGGTGCTCTGCTCTGGATGAAGGACGTCTCCCAGGAGCTCGACCCTGACACCTACAAACAGCTGGAGAAGTTCCGCAAGGTCGACTCTCTCTAGTTCCAACAAGATGGCACTGACCCTTGATGATGTTTGGGGTAGCAATATGCTTTATGTCCACAGGGAGCCGGTCCGTTAAAGGTCGATGCAGTTAAGTTATAGATGTTTAAAGGAGAAGTTCAATTCCAGAACAAAAATCTACAAATAATTGACTCACCCTCTCGTCATCCAAGATGTTCATGTCTTTCTTTCTTCAGCTGTAAAGAAATGATGTTTTTTGAGGAAAACATTTCAGGATTTTTCTCCATATAGTGGACTTTAATGGTGCTCGCTAGTTTGACCTTCCAAAATGCGGGTTAAATGCAGCTTCAAAGAGCTCTAAACGATCCCAGCCGAGGAAGAAGGCTGTCTAGCCAAACCATCGGTCATCTTCTTAGAAAAATAAAAAATTGTTTACTTTTCAACCACAAAAGCTCGTCTAGCGCTAGCTCTGGGATGCGCATCTGCAACGCTACATACTGGGTAATCGCATTGAAAGGTCACACGTGACATTTGCGGAGCTACAGACCCAGTGTTTACAAAGCGAACGTAAACACCGGGTCTGTAGCTCCGCCTATGTCATGCGTGACCTCCGCGACATTACGAACTACGTAATCACTTCGAAAGGTCATACGTGACCTGTCTTTTAAGAAACTGATAAATAAAAATAAAAGATTAATTTTTCAAGTTATTTTGTAAAATATCTCTCAGTATAACTTTGGAGCGGTCCTTCTTCGCCACACTAGTAAACACTGGGCCTGTAGTTCTGCCTGCGTGACCTTTCTGCGTGATTACGTAGTGTCGTGGACGCGCATCCCAGAGCTAGTGCTAGATGAGCTTTTGTGAACTTCTCCTTTCAGTATATAAATTGGCCAGAAGATGGAACACTGTAGCATAAGAAAACGCAGAGATTTGTAACGTAAGTCAGATTGGGAGAAACAGAGTGAGAGTGAGGCGGTATAAAGAGAAAGCAAAAACCAGGTGGTGTGGAATATCTCTGAAGTCCTGGTAATGGGTCAGGTTGGTGGTTTGAGAGGGAGGGCTTCTCTAACTGGTCTCGGATTTCCTCACTGACTGGTAGGTGTACAAAGGACAGAGTAACCGAAACCTACATTCACATTGTACACACACGCACACAGTCTCAGTGGGTCAGACACTTTGGTGCTTTATCTGGGTTGAGAAAGACTTATCTGTCTTGATGCTAGAATTCTGTTATACACCAGTGCTAAATAATTCATTTTTTTCCCATCCAAATGTATTTCTTTAAAGTCTGTAATATTTCTTACCCCATGTTGAATAATCAATCATGTGTTGTGACAAAAATGCTTAAATTAGGAACAGGCCCAACACCAAATACCTTTTGGTACACCAGAGACATATACAAGGATGCTGTGCATAAGTATTTGATGAATTTAAACATAGACCTAATATCCAAGCTGTCTCGCTATACAATCTAACACACATACGTGTGTGTGTGTGTGTGTGTAGGTGCAGGCACAGGTGAGGGGAACCAAGGTGCACTTTGATAAACTGAAGAACGATGTGTGTCAGAAAGTAGACATGCTGGGGGCGAGTCGTTGCAACATGCTATCGCATTCCCTCTGTACTTACCAGGTATCTGCTCTGCACTGATTTGCTGATTCATTCACTGTTTCACTGATTCATTCACTCGCTGATTCACTGATTCATTCATTCACTGTTTCACTGATTCATTTAAATAATAATCCACTGTTCATTCACCAATTCAGTCATTTATTGACACATTTATACAATAATCCACTCATTCATTCACTGATTCATTCGTTCATGAGACATGCATGTCCTGATTACTTTCCTCTTTCAGTCTACACGTCATCCAAATTTTTCGCGTTTTTCCATTATATCTGTCTGTAAATGAATATTTTATTTATAGCTTGTTCTCATAATATGTGGGTGCGTTTGCGCTGAGCATGATTGTCTTTTTCTCTCTCTGTTAGACTACACTCCTGCAGTTCTGGGAAAAGACGGCAAGCATCATGTCTGGCATCCATGAAGCCTTTAAGGGATACGTGCCGTATAACTTCACCACCCTGAAGGTCTTTTTTTTTTTTTTTTTTTTTTTTTTTTGGCCAAATCTGTAATAATGAGACGCTGTATTAAATGCAGCATGTATCCATGATATCTATGAACTTTGTTAATGTGTGTTGTAGGAGTTAAGGGACCCGCTGGAGTACCTTTCTGAAGGTCCGTCACTGGAGGACAGCAAGGATAAAGAAAAGCAAAAGAATGCAGACAAGTGAGCAAAAACAAATACATACTCAGGAACCATCCTTCCTGAGATATACCTCTGTGGCACTGTAGAACCGCAGGCATAGCAAAATAAAATGATAACTTAATAGTATAAGAACTCAATATGTGTATTCGCTGCAGGCGAAAAAGAATTGGGTTTAAAGAATACACTGACACCATTTGAACTGTGCTTTGCTGTGTGTTAAAGATAAAGTAGATCTTGCGTCTTTTCTGCCAACGGATTACTCATAATGGTGTCAGAGAACCATGAATCCGCTCGTTAAATCATCAAAACATTCAGATAGCCACCCATATGTCCCTCCATGTGCAAACCAGAGATTAAACAATCTGTTTTTTTTTGTTTTTTTTTAACAGTCTTGTGTCGCTGGAGGAGGAGAAGACGGGAAAATCGGTCCTTGAAGCTGGTGCGTATCGCTCAGACTTCCCTATCAGTTTCTGCTCTGTGAAAACCAAAAGAGTAACTCATTGGACAAAATGTTCTTCTGCTGCAGGTTCTCTCACTGGTGTTGATCAGCACAGAAATTTTGACAGCTCTTTACCAGCCAGTTTAGACTCAGGTAAGAGTAATGATTTTGTAATGTTGAACACAGCTTGTATAAGTGAAAGTAAAACTAGCAACAAATTGTTCATCTTCAGTGGTTCATATGAAAAAAGAACTGAAAAAATGTACGCATTATGGTCACTGTAGTGTTTTTAAATTAATTAGTTTTGTTGTTGAGTTAATGTTTGCGTAATTAAATGGAAACACACACACAGGAAATACAGCAGGAGGTTGTGATAAAGATTTTATTTATTTATTTTTATTTAATGGATGTTATTTGCCCCCCTATTTGTCCTACAGCTTTGTTTGAGCCCTCAGGCCCCATCAGCACAATTACCACAGATGATGACCTCTTACTCATGACCCTTGACCCAGACCCCACCCTGAGCCATTCCATGACCCCAACTCTACCTTTACCACAGCCTCAGAGCCACCCGGAGACCACACTGCCCCCGGCTGTCCAGTTGGACGTGACTCAGGGGCATAGCATGGAGTCCTTTGTCACAATACCACTGACTGAGAAGGGTATAAACTCCGAGCCAGCTTGCTACTTCTGCCCTCAGACCTGTCCTTACCTTTATCCCTAAACCTGTCTCTCTGCACTGAAAAGCAGAATCCAGCTCTCCTTAAAGTACCCCGCTCTCAGAAATGGTCGATTCTCTTTATACGAGTAGTGTTTGCACTAAACTCACGTTTCTTTTTTTCCCCCATCACTGACTCAAATTGCGACGTCACTAAATAACCTCCAAGGCGCTAAACCAATCATGTTCAAATTATTTTAGGATGTAGAGTTTCTCAGCAGTGTTGATTCTGATTGGTCAGCTGACCGTAGTGAAGCGACAGAGCTCAGATTTATATCAACATGCTTATTTTAATTTCTACTTTATCTGATGAAAGAACTTGTAATTGCTGAAATGATGGACAAGTGTGTGGAAATTTCCAGAAGCAAATCTATCTAATTTGCATAAAATGTATATTCATAGATTGCGGCATTTTTAATGAGATGTTGAAACTTTCCTTTGTCAATTTATTTTATTTCAATTTCCGATTTTATTTCATTTCTGTGGTTTAAGGCGGCGCTTTAGAGAACGTGGGGGTATTTTAAAGCTTTCTGTTTAAAGAACTGTCACTTGTTCTGTCACTTTTCCACTGTGATTGAAGAGCTTAGGTTTCCTCACTCTGGCTCTTAGGCTCATGTCCGAACTTCCCCCTGTCTTTAAAATAACATGTTGGGAGACACATTTCAAAAAACATTTTCCAAAACACCCTTATTTTTGGAGAAGTCTACAACATGTTCTTTTTCCACTTCTTTCTTCTTTGCTTCATTCCTGCTGAGAGTTTCCCCTCTGTGTTTATTAGTTAAAGGACAACTCTTATTTAGATGTTTGAATTAATGTGTTGAGCCACAATGCCGACATGATAAAACGGAGCATGGCTACGTCACCGTGTCTAGCAGCTAGCGAGACAAAATTGGTCTGATACATACAGGAAACAAACAAACAAACAAAACATTCTGTTGGAGTTGCTTTATAACAGGCTTTATTTCTCTCGCCCCAGTAGGCAGGGATTTGCTCTTGGGTCTCGTGCCGCATTCTGGCCCGGAGGAGGAAGAAGGAGAGCGAAGTGATCTGTCCTTCCTGCAGGATCTGCTAAGCCCTGGAGCGTCCAGCGGCGCAGATGACTTCAGTAAGGCGTGGCAGGATGCTTTTGGTTGCTTTGAAGCCCCTGCGAGTGCCCCCTGTTCCACACTCACTGCTGCAGCAAGCAGCACCAACGCAACTCGCTCTCCCTCACAGCCCCCAAGTCCCACCGGATTCCTGCCTTCACAGCTCCTCGACCATGGGCTCAGCACCACCGGTTAGAGTCCTACACACACACACACACACACACACACACAGAGCCACCTAGTGGTGCAATTATGAACAAATTGTTCCACATCTAATTGCATCTTGGTATATTTTCTCATTTTTCCATTTTATTTGTAGTGAAATGTTGCTTTAAAAGCATATAAAATATAATAACTGATTTCAGCTAATGTCTTTTAAAAGTGATCTATGCATATACTAACTATATAAAAAATAGCAAAGTTAGTTTTAAGTATTATTATTACTAAACTTTTTTCACTACTTGTTGAAATCAGGATGGATGACTCCTCCCATGTTTCAAACCCCTCCCCTTCAAGCCCCACCCACTGCCGGTCAGGTCCCAGCTGCACAGAACAGCCCCAGGACACTGAATAGCGGTATGCATGCTTTTAGATCTAGAAATAAATGGTATTTAAGGTGTAAGGTTTAAATATTTATTTAAATAATTAATATAAAATATTTGTTTTTATTATTATTATTATTATTGTTATTATTTGTAGCTTCTAAAGGTGGAGCCCGGGACATGTCTGCATGGTTTAACCTTTTCGCTGACCTGGACCCGCTTTCCAACCCTGATGCTATTGGACGAAGCGATGAAGAGCTGCTTAATGCCTGAGGTGTGTGTGTGTGTGTGTGTGTGTGTGTGTGTGTGTGTGTGTGTGTGAACTTATTATCTAAACAAGAGCTATCTTGTTTTGCAGACATGTTTTGTTGTTTTTTTGCTTTTTTATTTTTAAATGTAACTACGGATAGATAAAAATAGCATTTCATTCCTTATATATTTTCTATATAAAAGCTTAAAGGTAATAATGTGTGTGTGTGTGTGTGTTTCTCAGGATTCGTTTCCCCAGTCACTGTACAGAAGAAAAAAACAGTTGGATATTCTTTGTGCTGAGTTTCACTGAGCCAAGGATGGATCCTGGGAAACACGGATCAGTCGTTGTCTGTGTGAGTGTGTGTGTGCGTGTGTATGCGTGCGCACATGATCACATGCTAATCCACTTTACATTTCTTTAGCAAGTTTTTTTTTAAATAAAGAAGACTGCACTGTATATTGTATATGAATTTTGTGGTGAAGGTTCAAGATGGTTTATGATGAAGAGCAACTGAGGGATATGAAGGTATCCGAGATTGTATTCTACACTGGATAGCAAGTTTCACGTGTTTGTAAACAATCACACACTGGAAAGCGCACGAGAAACGAATCAGAAACTTGAATTTTTTAAAATCGGCCGCAGGATCGTCAACGCTCGCTACGCTGTTACATGGGAGGAAACGTCTATTTTAGCTAGAATCAGGAATTTTTAATCAATAAAGGTGAAAAAAATCATATTTTGCCGAGTGAAAAATCCCTGGTTATAGCTTTATATAAAAGATCTAAAAGAAGAAATATAAGTGTATAATATGTGGCACAGTAATCTGCTTTAAAAATGAAATTTTTCTACTTATTAACCCTTTAAAGTCTAATCCGATTTAAGGTGAGTACATGAAGTTCAAAGGGTTATCTGGATGTAAGTGTGTGTGTTTTGTATTATATATAAATTTGTTCTCTACCACCATCAATGATCTTTAGCAACCTATACAGTTGAGTGCAAAAGTTTGTGCCCAACTTTGATGGTCAAGATATTACACTTCATGTATTTAATGTAGTTCTTTCATCTGTGAAATATCACGTATTAGTGTGGAATAATGCTGTATATTAATGTTAAGTAAAAAAAAAAGGTTAAAAATCATTCAAATAAATTAAAGGGGCACAAACTCTTGCACCTTTGGCCTACGGGTGCAGGCTTCTCACTAAGGCTTTTCACGAAGCACCTAAATCCGCCCTGTTATGTGTGACTGTATTATTTGACGTCTGAATTATGTTTTTTTGGGGTGATTATCTAACAGTAACCCATGATCTATATGGGTTTTTTTTGTTTTGTTTTTTTATAACAGATGTATGCAAACTTTACATTCCACTTTTTTGCCTGAATGCACATCAATACTTCTTTATTCTGATATTTCAAAAAAAAAAAAGAAAAGGAAAAAAAGATTTCTACATTGCCTTGCACTTCTGATTGTGTTTAAAAACCTTTTTTGACTTTTTTTTTGACGTAAACATAAAGAATGTACACTGCACCATTTACGGCTGCGTTTGACTTGATTTATTTTATGCAATCTTTTTTTTTTTTTTAACTTTTTTTTTTTTTTTTTTTGGATTGATGTAACAATTTACAACGTTATGGACAGATGAGATCTTTACAGTGACTTGTACTCAAGTGACCGACGGCCGACCAGACGATAAAATAAACTCCTTATATATTTGATCAGATTGTTTCAGACGTTTCTTTTTTTTTTTCTTTCTTTCTATTTTTTTTTTTTTTAACAAATTTTTTTCAGGAAGTCATTATTTCCCTGATGGAAGGCGTAGCTTTTGCTCCTGAGGAGGATTCCTCACACACAGAAACAGTATTAGATGCATCATTTGGCTCGTTTGTGTGGTAAGTGGTAACAGCCACTTAATTAATTTAAATGTTCTAATCGAAAATGGTTTAGTCGTGTTATTTTTTCTTAAGGCAGTAAACAAGATTTTTCCTTCTAGTATCTGACTCTTGGTAAAGGAAGAAAAGTGAGCTTCACAGTATGACGCGTTAATTCATTTACAGTATAAAGATGCTACGGTTGTGTTCTCTCAGGAACTCCAACAGAGATGGTCCGTCGCTCGAAGTTTCGGGCGTCTCTTGATGAGAACTCGCCTCATTCCTGTTTATTCGCTTCCTCCAGAGTCGCTAGTGGAGTTTCCATCCACATGTTTCCATCTCCATGTATCGTGCTAAGATTTTTCTTTCATGTAATCTATATTTCTAAGCCTTAGTCCATTGTTTTAATATATACATAATTCAAATGAAAAGAAATCATCACTATTTGGTCGTATTCCTATATATATATATCAAACGCTCTCTATTTCATAGCACGTTATTTATCGTGTAATTTAATTCTACGTATGTTGAAATTGTTTTAAAACACAAACATGGAACATTTACGTCCTAAAAGTGTGATGTCTCATTAGTCGCTTTCCGAAAAGCGGTTGAAATTTCACAAAACGTCTGGATGGAAACATCCGTCTTCCTCTTCTGAGTGTTTCTCAAATCGTCTCAACAAAGATAAAACTTCTCTCTCTCTCTCTCTCTCTCTCTCTCTCTCTCTCTCTCTCTCTCTCTAGCTCAGCCTAAAACAATAACAGTATAATTAACATGACATAGCACCAGGATCCTCCTGTTTCACCTGCGCTTCATATAAAGCGTCCGATCGTCTAAGGGAGAAGGGACATGGCTCTATACAGCGGAGTAAATCAGGAAGCAGGGGTCTCATTTATCCAGTGTGTGTGTGTGGAGTGTTTAGTCGAGTGTTTTATTCCTCTTATTCCACAGCAGTTCAAAGAAAGACACGTCATACTTTTAATCCATTTATAGTTACGTTTCACATTATAGCAGCTATAAACACTCACGACTCCTTTTTTGTAATCAATCTTATAGTTTTAGAGCAAGTGATTCTTGAGAAAAATGTTTAAAGTCGAGATTTACCTCCGACTGTTCCTTTTGTATGTGTTAAAAAGTGTTCTTAAAGAAAGAAAAGTTTACCTTACTAAAAGTTGCAGAGTTTGACAGCACCATGGTTTAACATTTCAGATCGCAAACCTGCCGAATTTCCTTTTTCAATTTCAGCCAAATTTATTTGGTTTCATCCTTTTTTACGTAAAGGTTCAAATAAGATTAAAACAAAAGTACCAACTAGTTGTTCCGAATTGTATTTTCATGCCATCTGGGGCACATTTGTTGACCATAAAATGCTATACTACAGCTGGAGGAAGTTTACCATATATGGTCAATTGGGGGGTGTGCCTTTATGTGAAATATGACCGTGGACATGTGGAGCATTTTACAGCATATTGAATTTTTTTTCTCATTCATTGCGTATATCGGTGTGTGTGTGTGTGTGAAGAAACACTAGTTTTGTTGTTGAATTTAAAAAACATTTTCCGCGCTCTTGTATGCCAAATAAACATAATAAATGAGACCCCTGGGGCGGTAACGTCAGAGCTGGGTTCAGGATTAGCGCTGCTACAGGCGGTGAGTTTCAGGCACGGGATTAGGATCTCTTTTTTTTGTTTTTTGTTAGTCCCTCCCTGTTATTAGCTACATTTTTTTTTTTCTCTTTGCATGTTAACTACTCATAACACACACATGGTGTACATACACACAGCACACTGGAGTCCCACGTTCTTCTAACAGTCCAAGAAAAGTTAAAGGAGGGATATGTACAAGAAAACTTGGCTCTTGAAAGGCTTTGATGGTCAACTGCGAGAAAACACTTAACGTAAAAAAAAAAAAAGAAAAATGCTCTCTACTTTACATACGTACACGTCAAGACCTCACAGCCTCATCCTAACCCCTGGCTGACAGGAAAGGAAAGACACAGTAGCGTCACGTTAACGAGCTCACATTCAAGTTTCAGCTAGCGATTTGGATCAGTCGAATAAATCGAGCCCTGATGCGGTCACAGCTTTGAGATTCGGGATCACATGAGGAGACGAGTCTGTTTAGAAATGATGCAGGTGATGAAATTCCTCGACTGGTGGAGATTCGGATGGGAATCTAACCCTCGGGTTCCTCCAGATGGCGCGGGAGGCAGGGGGACTGGCGTCCGCGTGTCAGCACAGGGCCGAGGGAAGGGGACAGGCTGCGCACTCCGACCCCGCTCAGAGGGACGAGGGAAGGAGACAGGCTGCGGTATGACACGCTGCCGCGGAAGCTCAGCTCCTGTGTGGGCAGCAGAGGCTTCAGGATGCTGACGAGGCAAAACGCAGAGCCGCTTTTGGGAATGAAGTTCACCTTGTTCCGGTCCGGACACAGGTACGGAGGGATCTCCTGCAGAGGCCTGGGCCTGAACAAACAAAGAGACCTATGAGCTTCTCCAGCAGATCAAACTAGAAGATTCACAACATTGTCATGCAGCTGATCTGGCTCATGTCTATATCTAATGTTCATTAGCAATTAGCTCCGCCCACAGATACTGTAATTACAGTGCAGAGTGCCGTAAAGTTGCTCTAAGAAATGAGGCATTCATCTGCTTTGAAAAAACAGAGCAGTGTCTAATCATCTGATCTGGAGCTAGCAATTTGGATCAGCTTTGAGATTCGGGATCACACGAGGAGACGAGTCTGTTTAGAAATGATGCAGGTGGTGGAATTCCTCGACTGGTGGAGATTCGGCTGGGAATCTAACCCTCGGGTTCCTCCAGATGGCGCGGGATCAAACTTGGAAGATTCACAACATTGTCATGCAGCTGATCTGGCTCATGTTTATATCTAGTTAGCCTAGAACTAAGCTCCGCCTACAAACACTGTAATTGCAGTGCAGAGGGCCGTAAAATTACAATCTGCTGCTCTAAGAAATGAGGCATTCATCTGCTTTGGAAAAAATCAGAGCAGAGTCTGATCATCTGATCTGGATTCTGCTATTTAACACTGCTAATACTACTGATGTTACTATTAATACTGTCACTGTTGCTATCATTACTACTAATTTTATTACAATTACTCCTGTTAATACTACTGCTGCTGCTACTACTACTACAACTAGTACTACTAGTAGTATTCCTACTGCTGCTATTACTCCTGTTATTACTTTTATTATTATTGCTCCTATAAATACTTTTGCTGCTATTACTACTTGTTCTTCTACCACTAGTAGTATAACGGCAGCTATTGTCACCCCTATTACTATTACTGCTGCTATTACTGCCTCTACACTCCTATTACTACTACTGTTAATACTGCTATTACTATAGTATTACTATTCATACTACTACTACTACTGCTGATACTATTATTCCAGCTGTTACTCCAATAACTCCAATCATTATTCTGACTCATCACTTTACACTACTTCTACTATTACTACTAACTTATACCATTACTATTACTGTGTATTAATAATAATTCCTACTGTGCCTCAGAGTCAAATGCATCTATTATGTCGGTTTTAAGTATTAATTTCTAGAAAGAAGCGAAATGATCTGCCAGTTAAATAAGATTTATTTATTTCAGTGGTTTTTTTTGTTTTTCAGTGAAACTGCAGTGTGATGGATTTACTCACTGGTTCTCCTCGAAGGCCTTGACTCTTTCACAGCCCTCTGGAGGCTCCCGCTTGAACATGTAGCTGTTGTTGGGTTTGGGAGAGGAGGCGTACTTGGGTAGGGGTGAGTACGGCCCCAGATCTACAGACACAGAGGAGAGCCTGCTTTTACGCTGGCAACAACACCTTCTGTAACCGTGTCATCATTTGTGTGTGTGTGTGTGTGTGTGTGTGTGGGTACACACGCACCTCTTTCCCTGCTCTCATTGAGTGTGTCGTCGTTGGTTAGGGGACTGTTTCCCATTGCGTCGTTCAGGATGCTGAGGTAAGACGGGGACACAGAGTCTGCCCGGCTGCTGCTGTTGCTACGGTTACCACCCAGGCTTCTTCCCGAGGGCGTCTGGGTGTCGATGCTGCGTGTGCTGCTGCTGCGCTGGGGAAGGGGCGGCGGCGCGCGGTGGCCGTCAGGAGCGTCCTGCGGCTGGAACACACACACACTGCTCACTCTTGCTCTTATTCTTATTTTTGTTTACATCACTGTAACCAAAGTTACAAGAGTGTACAGCATCACACTGAGAGTCTGCCTGAAAGCAAGGCGATGTTTGTGACTCACAATGATGACCTCATCACGCTCAGGTGTGTCCCGTATGATGATGCGCTCGATCTCCTGGTTGAGGCCCTCGATGCTGTTGCGGAAGCGAGGAGGCGTGGACTTGGAGATGGGGATGGGGATCAGGATGGTTTTAGGCATCTGGGACTGTGTGAAGGGAGAAAGACAGATTAACTGATTCGCAAGATTAAAGACATGATTGTTGATGAATTTTCTGTGAACGCAGTAGTCAGCAGGTTAATCTTCTAAAGTCTGATTGTTTCTCTGGTACTGTTGACTATGTAGGGCTTGAAAGCTCATCAGACAGACTGATGATGACTTTTGATGTGGTGACACATTTGAAATGAGGCTGCTGTCCTCAGAGACGCCGCTCTGAAGGTTTCAGAGGAGACGTGTAACTAGGACGAACGCTCTGGAAAGTGGGACGTCAGAAAACTCTAAAGACGCTTCAGCCAGACAGATTAAAAAAGTCAGGTCAAGACTGGGGTTACACACACACACACACACACTCACACTCATTTACCTGTGATTGGATAATAGCATGGTTGCCGTTGAAGGGCGATTTACGCTCCTTATCACGTCGATGGCGACTGCTGCGTTTGCTGCGCTGCAGCTGCTGCCGCAATTTTGCAATCTGGGAACAGCAAGAAAATTTGATGAAGTGCAGAAAATAGAAACCAACAGCAGAAAAGTGCTGCTTTCAAATCACAAACATAATACTGTGTATTATATACAGAGTGTCCGAAAACTCAGGAACATACAGGAGTTTAAACTAAATATATACACCGGTCAGGCATAACATTATGACCACCTGCCTAATATTGTCCCCCTTTTTTTTTTCGTCCCCACTTTTTGTAATATTGGTCCCCCTTTTGCTGCCAAAACAGTCCTGACCCGTCATGCACTGTGTATTCTGACACCTTTCTATCAGAACCAGCATTAACTTCTACAGCAATATGAGCAACAGTAGCTGGTCTGTTGGATCAGACCATGACCTTGACCGCCCATGACCCTGTCTCCGGTTCACCACTGTTCCTTCCTTGGACCACTTTTGATAGATACTGACCACTGCAGACCGGGAACACCCCACAAGAGCTGCAGTTTTGGAGATGTTCTGATCCAGTGGTCTAGCCATCACAATTCGTCCCTTCATCAAACTCGCTCAAATCCTTACGCTTGTCCATTTTTCCTGCTTCTAACACATCAACTTTGAGGACAAAATGTTCACTTGCTGCCTAATATATCCCACCCACTAACAGGTGCCATGATGAGGAGATCATCAGTCTTATTCACTTCACCTCTCACTGCTCACAATGTTATGCCTGATTGGGGTATATATTATTTTGTACATTTTTATATTTATTTTTGTCCTTCTGGTAAAGAACGGCATTTAATCAATCCATCACATCCATAATTTTTACTTAATCAGGGGAAAAAAATTTTTTATCCACAATCAAATGTTCTTGTTTTACTTAAGTATTACTGTGTTAATATATGTAATATAATTAGAGTGTCTTTGTAAAGCAACATGACTAAAAATAATTATTTGTTTAATTAAATCTATGTGCAGATATAATTATTTATAAAAGTCTGACTGCAGAATCATTCAATAGACAATCCTGATGTCTGGAAGAATCGTTTTTCACCTCCTTTAGCTGGTCGGTGCTGCCACAGGAGGCCGAGCGCTTGTGGGAACCTCTCCTGCGCTCATCTACCCAGGCCCTGGGGGTCTACAAAGAGAGATGATGAAGAAGACGTAGGAATGAAGACATCGCAGACATGGCTGTATTTATGTATACTGTATGTGTGCACACTGTGGAAATGTTTCTCTGCGTACCTGGGTGGCTTTGTCCCTCATCGAGAGGGCGGGGTGGGCGGAGCTGCCAGTTCCCTGATCGGTCAGGTGAGTCCAGGTGGGGGGCGTGGCCTTTCTTTCAGCTAGACTCAGGGCTGTGGAAATGGGATGTGGCTAAAGTAAAGAGACAGAGAGAGTGTTACAGCACAGCGCTGATGAATTCTCAGTTCTCACTGGTTAATAATACTAATAAAAATATTAATACTGCTACAGTGGTACACCATGTCTGGTGTTGAACTAACAGAAGGAGTGTTGATTTAACACTTTCTGACTTTGTTTGTATGCAAACAATATGTTAAACATGTCACGTGAGGTTTATCTTAAATAAAAATACCCCAAGCACACGATATTTGATTGTATATGTTAACATTTTATGGGTTAATTGTTGCTGTGTCTGGCGCTGCCTTCTTGGTCCCTCTTGTACAAAAAAAAAAAAGTAATCTTATCCCGGTTAAATAAACGTTACTGCACTTTTAAGCAAAAATATAGCCATTTTTAAAATTGTCGATTGGTCACAATTAGTCAAAAACACATCTGGACACTTAAGATTATTCTGGTTGTTTATTCTGCTCCATCTGAGCTCATTCACAATACAGCAGAATCTCCATATAATCAGATTGTGTAATCATTAATATGGTGAAGTTTGCTGTAAGGAAGGAGTCTCCAGTGTCAGCACTTTGTAACAGCTCAGACGGAAAGCTGTAACTTTGAGATTTCAGGAAAATTTCAGGATGAAGGAGTTTACAATTACATGGTTTGTCTCTCTTCAGACTTCAAGATTAAAAAAAAAAACCAAGACGTTGAGGCTGGTGATGGAACAGCTGTTTATAGAAACATACATTTCTGGCATTTAGTAAACATCTTCATCCAGAGCGACGTTATCTCATTTTATACATTGAGGTTTAAAGGTCTTGCTCAGAGGCCCAGTAGTGGCAGCTTGGTGGAGCTGGGATTCGAACTCACAACCTTCTGAGTAGTAGTCCAACACCTTAACCAGCAGATCTTGTGCTAGTTTCTGATTGTTGGAATCTCAATCCTTTATCACTACAATCGCCTTTTTAATAACAGCGATAATAAAAACACCAGTTTGTTGTTTCCCAGAAACAAATTGAACCAGTGGAAATATGTTGAGCAAAATCTGCAAAAAACAAACAAACAGAAACACCCACGATACAGCGGATGAGTTTTGTTTACAACGTTTCGTTTACACCTTCTTCACTTTCACATTTCGTCTGGATTGTTGCAAACAAATACCAGTAGACATTTACTAGAAATGGCACCGATCTGATAGCTGGTATCGGTATCTGACTGATAACCAACAAAAACATTGGATCGGATATTGGAGAAGGCGGATCGGATATTGAATCCTGTAGCAAAAACAGCAAAGATTGGAACTGGATTTGGGAAAGAAATGTATTTTGGGAACTGGAGATCTATTTTAATTTAAATAAATGACGTTTTTCTTTTCTTTTTTTTTTTAATAATTAATTTGATTATAATTATTTGTAAATTAATATATGTATATGATTATCAGCTAATACTCCAGGTTTCAGTATGTTTTAATTTCTTGCATTGTATCTCCTCATATTGTTTTTTTTTTCATATCAACTTGGTAAATAAAGTATAAACAACACAAGAAAAGCTTGTGATTATATTTGATTATTATATTTCATATATATAATTGCTAATAAGACTCAACCCATCAGCATCAACTGTGACACTATTTTGGGCGAAATCGCGCATATATACCTCAGCTTTACTGCCTGAACATGAGTCACACCGGAGTGGGGGGGGGGGGCAGATTAAATGACCACCGATCCTGCTTTGTTGAATAAAAATACAGCTTTTGCTTGCTTAATTAGGTGTGATGACGGATTTCTACACTACCAGAGTGATATGTAAACAAGCTAAAACTAGCTAAGAGGCTGAAAATTACACGTAAGATAAACAGCGCACCCCTGTCAGAGCCGCGAATGGTTTAGTCCGCTGCCGCACACGGATGCTGCGGCTCCTTATAATAAATTCTTATTATTATGGTCGAATTTAGGGAGGAAAAAGCTGTAATAAAAATCACAATAAACAAAATAAGGTTGTTGTGTGTTGTATGCAGTGTGTAAACAGTCTAAGGATGCGCAATGCATTCATTTTAGTGTAGCATGAAGAGAGATATTTGCATCGGTGACATCTCTGCAGCACAAGCCGCCATATGCATGAAAATAAATATATAATAAATAAAACACAATAACAAGCGCGAATGAACTGCATCATGGCCAAATCATACAGATTCCACAGATATACAGATATACAGATAAATACAGATTCCAATATAAGAAAAAAGGAGAATAATTTGCAGAGATATAACACTGATAGATATAACACTGAGATATAACACTGATAGATACAACACTGATAGATACAACACTGATAGATATAACACTGATAGATACAACACTGATAGATATAACACTGATAGATTGGTTATAGCAAGACTAGAAAGGATTATATCTTACCTTTTGCGGACGCGACGGAAATGTTCATGGCGCTGGGAGTAAAAACAAACAGCGCAGTGCTGAAAGGAAGACCGGATGCAGCTCGGGGAGATCGCTAAAATGTGGAGGGATTAAAGCGGTCGTAAGCAGCTGCTGGGAGAAAAACAGGGAGGAGGAGGAGGAGGAGGAAGAGGAGGAGGATGTGAGCCGGTTGCTATGGGCGTCGCCGCGCTGCTGATGCGCATGAAAGTGACGCAGCTGCGCTGTGCGGTGTTGTGTTGTGTTGTGCCGCTAGATTGGACAGATTCCACCCGAGCTGTGCTATTTTTAAAACTGTAGACTGGAAAAATAAAAAATGGTGACGTTATCCAAATACCTGAATCCTACAATCCGATCATATAGATCTGGTTACTTTTGATCAGTTCCAGTAACATGGCTGTTAAATATGTTTGGTATGTTTTTATTTCCTCAGGGTTCTCTGGTTTCCTTCAAAAACCACCCTCCAAAAACATGCTGATGTTCTGCCCACAGTGTATTCCCACCTCTCTCTCCTTCCACCTCATACCCAACATTCCCAAGATCCTCAACCACCCTGACCAAAATAAAGTGATTGCATGATATTATTTATTACAAAGCAGAGTGTGATATCTTCTATCCCTGTGGACTGAACGGATATTTATCGTCCTGACTGCCGAAACACACCCCATTTCCTGCACTGTCTTGTATTTGTTTACTCCTGTACATAGTGTAATACTACAGAGTCACCAGCAGCTGGCCCAATACACCAGACCCTCCAAATCATTGAATCCAGGTGTTGTGTTTCAGGGGTTGGGCTCGGCCCCTTAGTTCCAGTGAAAGGAACTCTTAATGCTTCAGCGTACCAAGACATTTTGGACAATCTCATGCTCCCAACTTTGTGGGAACAGTTTGGGGATGACCCCTTCCTGTTCCAACATGACTGCACACCAGTGACCAAAGAAAGGTCCATAAAGACATGGATGAGCGAGTTTGGTGTGGAGGAACTTGACTGACCTGCACAGAGTCCTGACCTCAACCCCATAGAACACCTTTGGGATGAATTAGAGCGGAGACTGCGAGCCAGACCTTCTCGTCCAGCTGCAAATCTCTAGCTGCAAATCACAGGACAACTCGATATTAAATTCATGTGCATGTAAAGGCAGATGTCCCAAAACTTTTGTCAACATAGTGTTCAAACAGTGAAAATTCTTTCATTCTTACTCTTTCCATTCACTACATGTTCAAACATGCTTTTCCTGCCGGTTTCATTGAACACTCTCTTCTTCAAAAGTTCTTAAAGGATCTTTTGTATAATTACAGTCTTACTCCCGGTTTCCTAAACAAAAGGGGGGGGGTGACTTGATGTTGACACAAAAGAACAAACTGAAGAACTCTTTGGTTCATTTCATAAGAGTGTGTTTACTGAATAATTCATAATAGTAAATTAATTCTTTTCTACACACAAAACTTATTAATTTGCACTCTCTGTATACCTCAGCATGTGTCTATTCTCATATTACTCAGTATGTTTACATTCTGTTGCACTTCACACCGATCAGGCATAACATTGTGAGCAGTGAGAGGGGAAGTGAATAACACTGATGATCTCCTCATCATGGCACCTGTTAGTGGGTGGGATATATTAGGCAGCAAGTGAACATTTTGTCCTCAAAGTTGATGTGTTAGAAGCAGGAAAAATGGACAAGTGTAAGGATTTGAGCGAGTTTGATGAAAGACCAAATTGTGATGGCTAGACCACTGGATCAGAACATCTCCAAAACTGCAGCTCTTGTGGGGTGTTCCCGGCCTGCAGTGGTCAGTATCTATCAAAAGTGGTCCAAGGAAGGAACAGTGGTGAACCGGAGACAGGGTCATGGGCGGTCAAGGTCACGGTCTGATCCAACAGACCAGCTACTGTTGCTCAGTGATGATGATGGTGATGATGAGGATGATAATGGTGGTGGTGTTGATGATGAGGATGAGGATGAGGATGATAATGGTGGTGATGTTGATGATGATGATGATGCTGATGATGATTATGATGGTGTTGGTGTTGATGGTGATGATGATGATGATGATGATGGTGATGATGATTATGATGATGGTAGTGATGATGGTGATGATAATGATGATGAGGATGAGGATGATAATGGTGGTGGTGTTGTTGATGATGATGATGATGATGATGATGATGATGATGATGATGAAGAGGATGATAATGGTAGTGGTGTTGTTGATGATGATGATGATGATGATGATGATGATGATGATGAGGATGATAATGGTGGTGGTGTTGATGATGTTGATGATGATGGTGATGATGGTGATGATGGTGATGGTGATGGTGATGATGATGATGAGGATGATAATGGTGGTGGTGTTGATGATGATGATGATGATGATGATGATGGTGATGGTGATGATGGTGATGGTGATGATGATGGTGATGATGACGATGATGATGATGATGATGATGATGATGATGAGGATGATAATGGTGGTGGTGTTGATGATGATGATGATGATGATGATGATGGTGATGGTGATGATGGTGATGATGGTGATGGTGATGATGATGGTGATGATGATGATGATGATGATGATGATGAGGATGATAATGGTGGTGGTGTTGATGATGGTGATGGTGATGATGGTGATGGTGATGATGATGGTGATGATGATGATGATGATGATGGTGATGATGATGATGATGATGATGATGATGAGGATGAGGATGATAATGGTGGTGGTGTTGATGATGATGATGATGATGATGATGGTGATGGTGATGATGGTGATGATGATGGTGATGATGATGATGATGATGATGGTAGTGACGATGATGATGATGATGATGATGAAGAGGATGATAATGGTGGTGGTGTTGATGATGATGATGATAATGGTGCCAGAGTTCTTACCAGGTCAAGGAAATATGAACATATAACCCCTATATTATCATCCCTGCACTGGCGACCTGTTATGTTTAGAATTGGTTACAAACTATCACTATTTACATACAATGGTTCCACTCCCATGTATCTAGCCAGTCTTCTAACATGTTACAATCCATCACGCTCCTTAAGATCTCAAAACTCCGGACTTCTGGTAGTTCCCAGAATATAAAAGTCTACAAAAGGGGATAGAACATTTTCGTATTTAGCTCCTAAACTTTGGAACAGTCTTCCTGACAGTGTTCGGGGCTCAGACACAGTCTCCCAGTTCAAACGTAGACTAAAGACATATCTCTTTAGCCAGGCATACACCTAATACATCCCATAACCTTGTGCTCCAATACATCTGATTAAATGCACATTATCATCTAGTGCCTGCTAATATTATGAACAGCAGCTACGCTAATTCCTCTCCACTTGTTTCCCTTCTTCTACCCATCCTGAGGCATATAGAGATTGTGCCAGCTCCAGTAGACCTTCAGTGAGAACCATATGTGGACCTTGAGGATGACAACAACCTCCTAATTAATACACACACTAACATTCTACATATGCTGTATCTGCATCAAACATCTGACTGTACATGACTGCAGAAAGGACGTTGTTCATAATCACACTGTCCGTGTTTATAATAATTTATAATCACACTCTCTGGTGTCACCCAGATGAGGATGGGTTCCCTTTTGAGTCTGGTTCCTCTTAAGGTTTCTTCCTCATACCATCTAAGGCAGTTTTTCCTTGCCACAGTGGCCTCAGGCTTACTCACTAGGGATGATTTTATCTAATATCTAGGACTTTTTGCACTACGTTTTTTGTTTCTTATGTTCTGTAAAGCTGCTTTGAGAAAATGTCCACCTTTTTTTGTACTTTAATGATGAAAACAGCTGGAATCAGGTGAGACACCTGATTGAGTGGAATGAAAAATGAAAAACCAGTAGCCTCACCACAGCCCTTTTCTGGATAAGACTGGAAACTGGTGCTGTAAATGAACACTTTAAACTTCATTCTCCAATCAAGCCGCAGTTAATTCCATCTGTTTAATCAGTTACGTTTACATTTCTGGCATTTTGCAGACGCCCTTATCCAGAGTGACTTACATTTTATCTCATTTTATACAACTGAGCGTTAAGGGCCTTGCTCAAGGGCCCAGCAGTGGCAGCTTGTTGGACTAGGGATTCGAACTTAACAACCTTCCGATCAGTAGTCCTAACCACAAAGCTACCACATCCCCCATCAGTTCATCTTGTTCCCAGTTTGTCTGGAATGAAGGACTGCATTCACACCACCATGTCCTTTGTGGAGAAGATTGGCCGTCCACTGATTTACAGGGTCGGACCTCAGTTTTTTTTTTTTTTTTTTTTGTAGTGACGTGTGGGCTCTGCCGCTAGAGGGCGCCACTACAGGGCTGTCAGTCTGCGTATGTACTGTAATATGCACAGCGTGAACAATCGACTCTCTGGAGACTCTCCGGGATGATCGAGGCGTTTCCAGCCGCCGTCTGGACCCCGGATCTCCCGACAGCACTCTCTCTCTCTCTCTCTCTCTCTCTCTCTCTCTCTCTCTCTCTCAGATCTGTACTCCGCTTGTGCTCTTCCGACGCGACCGACGACATGAGCTCGCCGCAACGATGTAGCGCCTTCACGCCTTAAATCTCCAAGAAAATGAGGATGAAAACGGGAGGAATGCGGCCAGGATGAAGCACAGACCCGCGCCTGGAGAGGATCTGTTTTATTTTCTTTATCACAACTGACTGTTTTCTTTTTTTTTCTTTTTTAATCGGAGTCGGGTTTTTTTTTTTAAAGGAGCGGGGATGAAGAAGGAGGATCCTGGATTGTGGAAATCATTTCCGGATGATTTCGGCTGTTCGGATACTGTCATCTCTTTTACTTTATATCCAAATCAATTGTCGGGAACAAAAGCAAACGACAAAGTTCTGTTTTTCCATCGGTTTGCTTGAAGGAATTACACCTACATATCATTTTTTCCTTGATTTTTTTTTTTTTTTACTCTTGACTCACAAACGCAGCCTGCATCGTTCTGTAATTTTATGAACCGTTATTTAAACTTGACCACGACTTTATCTTAACCTCATTTATCAATAATATCCCCAATTATATTATTCACAATTGACCGACTTTTCCCCCTTTTTATATCCATGTTATTACATGATGCACATTTCCCGACACTCCAGTCTTTACCCTGAAATAATTTAAACATCCAGATTATTATTTTTTTTTTTTACATTTAAAAAAAAATATTTTTCTATTCTATGAAGATGGATAAAAAACGATCGGGAGACATGACACTCCTCCATGTGGGCCTCTTTGCTTTGGTTGTGCTTAGTCCTGTTACTGGTAAGTTCTGGTTCTTGTATAGAATAATTCCTTCCTGTATGGAATAATAAACTAATAATATTATAAATATCCAGCCCACAATATCTAATAATAATAATAATAATAATAATACACAAGTCTGTTCATGAAATTCCCAGTATGGGTGTGACACTGTAATATTGGAAAAAGAAAGTAAATATTTGTCTAAAAATATAAAGAAAAAATAACCATACATTTTTACTTTCAATAGCAATTTAATATGAATGAAACAGGAAGTAATCGATACTACTACTACTAAATATTTCTGCTTCTCGTAAGGAGTAACAGTGTTCTAAATCTTGGTCAGGGGGTAGGAAAGTATCATCGACACGCATAGTAATTGTAATATCTGTGTAATTTACCCCAGTGTGGATATTATGACATCACACTGTCATATGGCTCAGCTCGAATTCTCCGCATGTCACTTTTTAACCATCGAAGTTGTGTGTTTGTGGTTTCTGATGTGAAAAGATTGTGTTATAAGACCTGCTTTTCCCACTCACACACAAATACACACACACACACACATACACACACACACACACACACACACACACACACACACACACACGAAGTACGTCCAGAAGGAGGTGCAGGAAGGCCCGGCATTGTTCCCCATGCAAATGATCTCAGCGCTGACCTCCCTTGTGGACAGGAAAGGAATGAAACGTGTTTGTGTGCATGTCTGTGTGTGTGTCTGTCTGTGTGTGTGTGTGTGTGTGTGTTTGACATGAAGGAAATAGTTTGAGATCTGCACAGTAAACAGAGCAAGAGGTCTGTATTTGGTGCTGCAGTGTGCTTATTGTGCTTAAGTTCAGCTTCCACACTCACCTAATACATCAGCAAGGTTTCCTGATATTATAACCATATTAAACCTAGAACATTACAGGCAGGCAGAGTCCATTACAGGCCTGGGCATCATCTTTTGAGTCAGCACTTTTTCGGGTGTATAGAATTTCCTCGGTTATCCAAGAAGCTGTTGAACAATGTATGTTATTTTATTTTGACTTGGATAAAATGAAATTGAATTTGGTGGCCAAACAATCGAAGATCTATAATCAAGTTTACTCACAATCTGCTTAGATAAATATAACAGTTGCATCCGTTTTGTTTTCTGCATTTTTACCCCATTTTCTCACAAGTTCTCACCCACTAGTCAGCTCTTCCCTATCACACGACAGCTAGAAACTAGAAAACGGAAGGCTAACACGTGCTTCCTTCCAGACACATCTTCATTTTATCTGCTGCTCATGACAACACGCTTGGAAACGATATCCGCCCCCTTCCGCTTACTAACAGGCACCTTTGATTGGTTAGATTAACAATGCATTAAACGTTTGATTTTACTTTTATTGCTCATATTTTTAGCAGGGGGAAATTGGTCACTGAGAAAATGTTACATGCTAAAACCTAAACAGTGCTTCCTGGCGGGCTCGCCTCAGCTTT
>JAUCMX010000001.1:34151348-34223848 GCA_033459395.1 Hemibagrus guttatus | reverse complement strand
AAAATAAACAAATGTGTGTTTGTTCAGAGGTGTTTAGCAAAAACAGTTTAAGAATATGTGTTGTGTGTTTCAATACACTCATAAAGCTTTAAACAATGGTTGCTGGGAGTCTGAAACTCTTGGTCCTTGGTTCTTGGAAAGGTTTCTTGGTTCCTTAAGAGGTCTCCTAGTCATTTAAAAGAGTTCCTGAAAAGGTTCCTGGATGACTGAAATGGCTGTTTGTTTACTGACAAGTTCACTGGCTTTCTGGAGAAGTTTCTTGGTTCATAAAGAGGTTTCTTAGTTCCTGAAAAGGTTTCTTGGTTCCTGTAAATGTTTCATAGTTTTTAGGAATGTTTTTATTTCCTGAAAGTGTTTCCTGTGTCCTGGTAAGGGATATGTGTTCTTGAGGTCTGATCGGGGAAATAGGTTCCAGGTTCTGTACATTTCTACTTATATCAGGGAACTTCTTTGGATCTCTGAGGTCATGTTAGCTTGCAGTGGAGGATGCAGTGGTAGAGATGTGGTGAGATTCTCTCTTTTCTCTCTCCTCCATTAGGGAGCGTCAGTGAGCAATAAAGATTTTTCCTTTCCGTCAGTGCGGTCTTTCTGCAGCAGAGTCCCATGGGCCCTGATTCGGCATATCCTTCCTCCCTCACACACACACACACACACACACACACACACACACACACACACACACAATCTCAGATCTTGCAGTGTTCTTTAGCTGAAAACACTGATATTCATCTCTCTTACATCTCTCTCTCTCCCGGTCTCTTATCTCTCTCTCTCTCTCTCTCCCCCTCCCGGGTCTCTTATCTCTCCCTCTCTTTCTCTCTCTCTCTCTCTCTCTCTCCCCCCCCTCCCGGTCTCTTATCTCTCCCTCTCTCTCTCTCTCTCTCTTTCTCTCTCTCTCTCCCTCCCGGTCTCTTATCTCTCCCTCTCTTTCTCTCTTTCTCTCTCTCCCCCCCCCCCCTCTCTCCCGGTCTCTTATCTCTCTGTCTCTGTCTCTCTCTCTCTCTCTCTCTCTCTGTGTTTTCTCTTTCAGACGTGTACAAGCCTGCCGTCTCCCACAGGGACCTGAACAGCAGGAACGTTTTGGTGAAACCAGACGGCTGCTGTGTCATCAGTGATTTTGGCCTGTCCATGGCTCTGACGGGAAAGAGACAGTCAGGTCAGGTGGAGGAGGACAACACAGCCCTCAGTGAGGTCAGCGCTACCTGCATTTCCTGGATGAGTTACTGAAAATGATCCCGGTTCCTAAAAATATTCCTGGGTTGCTAAAAGCAATGTGTGAAAAGTTTGCTGTGATGAAAATTCTCTCCAAATTATTATTATTATTATTTATTTATTATTATTATTATTATTATTATTATTATTATTATTATTATTATTATTATTATTATACATATGTAACCTGGTGTAGTTTGACTGAGTCACTGAGAAGTACAATCTAATTCATTTCATCTGATTCAGTTTTAGTGGCTCAGTTTGATACAGCTTGAATCACTGATTCTGTTTGACTGATTCAGTAATTCTGTATGATTCATTTATTCAGATTGTTTCAGTCATTCATTAATGCAGCTTGATTCAGTGGTTTGGTAGTTCAGTTTGATTCATGTAATCAGATTGTTTCAATGGTCCAACTTGTTCCAGTGAGTCAGCTTGATTCAGTGATTTAGTTTGATTGAGCAGTTCAGACTGAAATAGCTTGGCTCAGTGATACAGCATCGTTCAGTTCATTTGTCTTGGTTGAGTGATTCATTTGTTCAGTGATTCGATATGATTCAGTGATTCTGCAGGATTCTGTGTTCTCTACTGAGAAGATATACAGTATGAGGAGATGTAAAAGACAGATTGCTTTTATGAATACAGTGTGTGTGTGTGTGTGTGTTGGTAGGTGGGCACTGTGCGGTACATGGCTCCAGAGGTGCTGGAGGGAGCTGTGAATCTGCGAGACTGTGAGGCTGCACTAAAACAAGTGGATGTTTACGCTCTCGGTCTGCTATACTGGGAATGCTTCATGCGCTGCGCTGATCTCTTCCCAGGTGCTGTTCTTATAAAAGCAGCTAATGATGTTTGATAAAGTTCCCTGTCTTAAACATTCCAGCGTCAATAAATATGCTCCGAACTGCTCCGACTGTTTCAGGTGAATCCGTGCCCACGTTCCAGCTGGCCTTCCAGGCTGAAGCAGGGAATCATCCGACCACAGAGGAAATGCAGGCACTGGTTTCCCGCCATAAACAGCGACCTAAATTTCCTGAAGCCTGGAAGGAGAACAGTCTGGTAAAACACACACACACACACACACACACACACACACACACACACATTAATTTCATATTTTAATATACTTTAAATACAAGTACACTCATAACCTAACCTCTGTTGTTAAATTAGATACTGCTAGATAGATATTTTGTGTGTATATGTGTGCTGTGTGTGTGTGTGTGTGTGTGTGTGTGTGTGTGTAGGCAGTACGCTCTCTGAAGGAGACGATGGAGGACTGCTGGGATCAGGACGCAGAGGCTCGGCTCACAGCTCAGTGTGGGGAAGAGCGTCTGGCTGAACTGCTCATCCTCTGGGAACGAGAAAAATCCATGAGTCCTGCTGTAAATGTCAGCACAGCCCTGCACAATCACAGGTATAACTGACCAGGACCTTGTAGGGACATGATCATGTGACTGCAGCGTGTCTAGAACACTCCACCGGGTTGAGTTACTGAGTGGGCGTGGCCTTTCTCCTAACAAAAAATCTAAAATTCAGCACTAAAGGTTTTAATAAGGAAAGATATTTGGAAGCAACAAAATCTTGTCAATAAATCAATAAAATGATCTATAAATAAAAAAGAATGGTTCTACAAGCAAAAACAAAAATTTTGAAGCGATATAGTTTCAGGAATCAATAAATACTCTATAAGAAAAAAAAAAAGACTTGGGACTCAATATATATCACTATAAATATTTTTTGACCGCAGGAACTTATCACATGGACATCAAGCACCAAAGACTGGCACCTACCCAGAAACCTCGTCTTCAGCTACTGTTGAGGAGAGAGAGGGCGGAGCTAAACCGCCTCACAATGATGCGTCTTCAGAACCCGTGCTAATGGGAGGAGCTGCAGAAAAAAAACAGAAACTGCATCAACTATGAGCGTCAACAGGCCCAATCTGGGGTGTCAGGGCCTGACAGTGCCACGCCCACCCCGCTATCTAAACCCATGACAGTGAAGGGCGGCGGCCGTCTCAACCATGCCCATCTCACCCAGGAGGACCTGGAGACCCCTAAACTGGACCTGAGCGAGGTGCAGCGGAACCTGCGTGAGAGCTCCGACGAGAGCCTAATGGAGCACTCGCAAAAACAGTTCAGCTCTGGTGAAACGGCGAACTCACAAAGTCCCTTCTACCCGCTCGCGGATGCGGCCGCTGACATCACGGGGTCACAGGTTTCCACGCCTGCGTCCGTCCTGCCCAAGCAACAAAACGTCCCGAAGAGACCCAGCAGTCTGAGTCTGCACCCGAAACCTGTGGTGGCTTTGTCTCTCAGGACAAAGTTCGGCAAGTTGAGCAAAAGCAATCTGAAGAAAACCGATGTGGGTGTGGCCAGAACTAGACCCGCTCCTGAGCCACGCCCAATTAAGGTAATCTCCAACAACGCAGTCTCCTCAATAATAGCGAATTTAAGCACGCAGGTGCCACCAGGGGGTGCTGCGAGCACCACTGAATCTCAGGGCAAAGATGGTGCGAGCTCAGAGGAGATGAGCTTCGGAATTCTGACCGCCAGTCCAGACGAGCAGGAGCCCCTGCTGAGGAGAGACACGCAGCTGGAAAACAACACCAACAACAATAACAGCAATAACAATGGCGGAGATGGCGAGGGCGACGGAGAAGGTGAGAGCGGAGACGGAGGAGGAGGAGGAGGAGAGACCGGAGAGAGTGCCGCACCAGTTGGAGAGACTTCCTCCTCATCTGTAACAGAGTCTCCTGTACTGCCTCCTCCACGCCCACCTGCACCGGCCATGACCACACCCCAGCCGGCACCCGCGGCGCTGACGCAGGGGGAGGCACTGCTCAGGCAGAACCGTGGACGAAGACCCGAGAGACCGAACTCACTGGACCTGTCCATCACTACGCTGCCCTTACTGGGTGAGGAAAACTTACAGAGAATTATTAACAGTTTAATAATTTATTCAATATAAATCAGGGGAAAAAAACTATTCCAGAAGCAGCGCCACACTAATTTATGTCTCTCTCTCTCTCTCTCTTTCTCTCTCTCGCTGTCTCTCTCTCTCTCTGTCTCTCTCTCTCTCTCTCTCTCCTCTCTCTCTCTCTCTCTGTCTCCCTCTCTCTCTCTCTTTTTCCTTCTCACAGGAGGCCACTCAGATTGTGACGGGAAAGAGGGATCAGGAGACAAGATTAAAAAGCGAGTGAAGACCCCCTACGCTCTGAAGAAGTGGCGTCCGGCGACTTGGGTCATCACAACAGACACTCTGGATGCCGAAGTGAACAACAACAAGTGTCCCGGAGGTCAGAATCACAACGCTGGACCCAGCAGAGCCAAATCAACCTCTTCAGTTTACCTGAGGGGGGGAGGGGGCGTGGCCTCTGGCTTCACCTCCGACCCCAGCGACTGCACCTTTTAAAGCTCAGAAACCTGCTTAGACACTTTTGAGAGATCCGCGCTGGATCCAGGGGCATTCCAAAACATGAAGCTTGTATCCGGTGGACAATTATCTGATGCACTGGGACTGGGTGGAAATCTCTGAATAAGCACAGCCAGTTACCTGTACCAGTTCAGCGTTATTCTGACGTCATCGGTCATATCTCTGACGCGTGTTTTGTTTGGGGTTTTTGTTTTTGTGTGTCTTTGTGTCGCACTGAACACCAGGGCTGATTTATGCTTCTGCATCTGAAATCATGTTGAGATGTAATACAGACATGTACACTAGGGGGCAGTGTTGTGTTGTAGAACCTCAGAATGTACTGCAGTGGAGTAAACAGAGCTGAGAGAAATCGAGAGAATCACACTTTCACGCCAAAGAGGTGCCAACATTTACGGTTCAGCTGTAGCATTTACAAATACCTTTTTTGGCTTTTTTTTTAGATAAATGTTTAACTATAAAATCCTTTAAAAAAAAAAGAGAGAGAGTGAAAGAGCTTTGGAAAAGATGTGGGTTTCTGTGTGGACTCTAGATGCTTCAGGAGTCTGTGAGCCAATCAGAAACAAGTGGGCGGGGCTTGTGGATCTATTTCTGTCTCTAAGAAATGGAGTAGCTGCCAGAAATCGACTTTTATTAACATTTTCTTCCTGGAACAAAACAGTTCACCAACTACTCCACTGACACACGCTTGTGTCTTATGGTCAAATTCTGTTCTCTTTTTTTCTCTCTTTGGCTTCTTGTTAATGATATTAGCATTTTCTCACTTAGCAAAGATCCTCCATTTTGTTGTAGCATACAGTAACCTAGTTTTTGCATTTATTTTTATATCATTGTTACCAGAACCACTCCAAAAATGTTCTCCTTATCCATAATCCACTTTATGTGCTTTAGATACAAAAAACATCTTTGCAGAAGTATAAAGCAGCCCTAACAGTCGTACCTCTGGGTTCTGTTTCGACTATAATCTAATTACGCTCACCTAAACACAAAGAAATGACGGACAGACGAGAGCTTGCTGTAAGTTTTCTAAATATTGTAACCGATATATAAAGAGCACATCATGGTATATAAGCGTGCACATGATTTCTGTAAGATGGTATATTTAAGAGCAGCTAGTGTTAATGTGTTAGCAGTTTGAAGCCCCTCCCCCGTTTTGAACCACAGCTAAAAAAAATGTTTTAGTGTCTCGTTTTCGGCATCTACATCGGATTATTTGCTCTTAACGAAACCCTTAAAGTAGGTTATGTTTGTGGATTCGAGGCTGCGGCTGATTTCTTTCCATCTCAGACTGTAGCCTCACGCAGCCAATCAGTGACGGTCGTGTCAGATGTTTATACAGACTGACACGCCCCCTAGACTGCTCTGTTATCTTTCGTTTATTCGCAGCACCATATGCGTCCATGTTAAACACACAAATCTCAATAAAGCTTGTTAGCATATCAGCTTGCACATATGTTTTTTTTTGTTTGCATGCATTTTAATTTTAATACACTAATTTTTAGCATAAAAAAGGGCAGACATTTTCGTAACATTTACCCATGTGCTGCATTCGTTTGCTTTGTACGGATGGAAAGTTGCAATTGAATAACATGATAATGTACCTGCTGAAGTGTATGCGTGTGTGTGTGTGTGTGTGAGAGAGAGAGTCAGATTATATGTTCATCTGTCTTACTGTAAGTGTGTGAATCTTTTTCGTCCTGCATGTCTATATCTATGTGTTTGTGTACACGTGAACGTTCACGTCAAAGGACAAAAAGCAGGACATGTCCGAGGTCAGAGGTCAGATCAATCTCTATGCACAAAGACACACCCTGAAGCCGCTCTGATCTCCCACTGGTCGCTGACACACTCATGGACACTCCTCTTTCTCTGGCTGCTGCATGGATGAAGTGCATTTTTTCAGGAGCACAAAATTACCATCGACTTCGAGAAGGCCATGTGTGTGTGTGTGTGTGTGAGTGTGTGTGTGTGTGTGCGCGTGTGTGTAGGTTTTTTCTGTATGTTCTGCCGTCACATGTGCGTCGTTTCAGTGTTGTTTCAGCCTGTCGTTTGATCGGTCAGCTCCTTATGCCTGTGATGCCAGTGCCACCTCGGTGTACACTTTGGAATTTGTGATTTCTATTGGATTGCAAAACTGTATCGTTGCTGCATTTTAATAAATAATGCTTTGCAGTCGCATTTGTTTGGTGTCTGGAAACGTTGTCAAATATATACGTATAGGAAATTAGCTGAGACTGAAGTGGACGCCATATTTGAAAGGTCCAGAGGTGACTGTAAGACAACACAATACACGTGTATAGTGAGATGAAGGTTTACACTGTTACACACTTCAAGAGCCACTGAGGATTGTGTTTTTTTTTTTTTTGTTGTTGTTTTTTTTTTTTTTAAATATTACAGACGTCAGAGAATTCCACAGAAAGTCTTAATTTTGCAAGATTAAGATTAAATGCCTACTTTTAGTAAATCAGGGCCACTGATTGGACTGATGTCAGATTACTGAAGTGCACGCACATGTGGTAAATATTACCAAAATCTGATTTCTTCACCTTATCGTATAACTGTGTACTGTTTTCCTAAAACTGGCTTTTTGACGCTGTCTCACTACAACATAAAAAGTGTGTCACACATACACTATATTGCCAAAAGTTTTGGGACGTCTGCCTTTACAGGTACATGAATGTAATATGGAGTTGTCCCGCAGCTATAACAGCTTCAACTCTCCTGGGAAGGCTTTCCACAAGGTTTAGGAGTGTGTTTATGGGAATTTTTGACCGTTCCTCTAGAAGCGCATTTGTGAGCTCCGGCACTGATGTTGGACGAGAAGGCCTGGCTCGCAGTCTCCGCTCTAATTCATCCCAAAGGTGTTCTATGGGGTTGAGGTCAGGACTCTGTGCAGGCCAGTCAAGTTCCTCCACACCAAACTCGCTCATCCATGTCTTTATGGACCTTGCTTTGTGCACTGGTGTGCAGTCATGTTGGAACAGGAAGGGGTCATCCCCAAACTGTTCCCACAAAGAGCATGGAATTGTCCAAAATGTCTTGGTATGCTGAAGCATTAAGAGTTCCTTTCACTGGAACTAAGGGGCCAAGCCCAACCCCTGAAAAATCCACCTGATGTCAGTGATTTGGAGGGGTGTCCCAAAACTTTTGCCAATATAGTGTATCTCCGTGCAGACATTCACGTGTGATGTGTGATGAAGTGAAGATGCATGATCACACGGGCTGAGGCAGATGTGTGTCACAAATTCTCCGGAGAGAAGCGACAGTAACGGCGCACCGGGAACGACCGCGCCGCTCTCCGGCAGCCAAAACAAACACTAACGCGGGCGCGCGGGCGCGCACACGAACACACCTAGGCGTCCGAGTGTTAAGGAGGAGCAGTGATGAAGTCGCCTGGCGTGCAGTGATGTCGTCGTGTTGAGGGGACAGCTGAGTATAGCACGGTGAACCGAAGGTGGATCCGCTCACGCATGGCGTCGCCGCTCCAGTACGAGACACGGAAGTTCACACGCGGGCTGAGTAAACCGGGCACCGCCGCCGAGCTCCGCCAGAGCGTCTCCGAGGTCGTGAGGACCTCCGTGCTCGTAGTAAGGACGTTTTTATTATTATTATTATTATTATTATTATTATTATTATTTATTATTATTAGTATTTTATTTTTAATTATTATTATTATTATTATTATTATTATTATTATTATTATTATTATTATAATTAATTATTTTTATTATTATTATTATTATTATTATTATTATTATTATTGTTATTGTTATTTTTTTTAATAAATTATTTAATAATTATTATTATTATTATTATTATTATTTATTTTAATAATAATTAATGATAATAATAATAATAATAATAATAATAATAATAATAATAAATTAGTAACTGCTAATAATTATACAAACAAATCATATATATATACAAACAATTTTGTTGCTGTTGTTGTTATTATTATTATTTAAGTTAAATTATTATAAACGCTATTAAAGATTGAGCTACAGAAGTTAATATACTGTAACACTCTCAAATGACTTGGCGATGATTTACATCTTTGATTGTTTATAAAATATTAAAAAAAAGAGCCTTAAATTGACTTTTCCTAAAAGTGGACATGAAAAGGAGAAGTGTTTCGGTGTGACTGCTGCATTATATTTTTTATTATATTATACCTGATCCTCTGTTCAAATATAAATGTAGGTGGAGCTAATTTCCTGTGTACTAAAGTCTGCCTTTATATTTCTACACCCATCATAAACTCCACACTTTATTTGGAATAATGTGTATTGATATTTAAAGTCGTGATTTTTTAAACCTAAAACCTACAGACAGAAACATCGCTGCACATTTACCGTCATTAAAAGTGCCACTCCTATGAATATGCATGAGGTATGCAAATTAGAAAATGCCCCCCAGATCGTCGTGACTGATATCGCTTGGCTTAACCCATGTTGAACCTGGGTACGTTTAGGGGGCGGGGCTTTGTGTAAATAGGTGGAAATGGGGGCGGGTTTAATGAGTAAAAAAAAAAGCTAGCTAGGTTAGTTTAGTGTGCAGCTTTCAGGAGCTTGGATGTACAAAGCTGTGAAGCTTCAGTAATGTGACAGAATCAGGTTTTTTACAGATAGGAAGGTGTTCTTTTAAGTTTTTTAGGGCTTTTAGAGCTGACTGAAATCTAAATAATTAGAATTAGTGTATAAAAAGGAGGTAAGCCATTTAAACATCACTAGAAATTTTTCATATTCAAGGATAACATCCACCAAACACCAAGTAATTTACACAAAGCTCGTTATCACACGTTTTCAGTAACGATGCCGTCTGTTCACTGATGACTTTTTGCTTAATCAGACGTTTTCGCCCCATGACTTGTATTTTCTCCCTTTATTATCGACCCAGTCACAATCCAGAGAGTTTCTTTAGAATGGATTTGATCACAGATCAAAAATTTGTAACTGAGACCAAGATGACTGTGTGTGTGTGTGTGTGTGTGTGTGTGTGTGTGTGGAATCAGTTAAAAATGGAAACTGGATCATTTAGCTAGCTCTGGTGAAGTAATTGAACGAATCCCAGTACTTCATCTCCGAGATCAGGAAATGGAGATGTGGACTCTCTGATGTCTCTTCATCACTGCTGTTATTTCACCTGAGAGGTTGCCAGATAAATAGTGGGAAAGTTTCATTCTGAAGGAAGTTGTTTATCGTTAAACACAAGAATCGGGATTGAGCCTTGCTTTGCTCCTCTTGAAGAAGAAGTTTCTGCTGAATTGATCTTGTCTAAAGAATGCACCATTATGTGTTGGTTTTAATCGGAGGTTTCCTCCAGCCGTGAGCCGCGTTCCAGCAACCCAGTGCACGCAGATCAGTCCGATGTTCATTCCAAAAGCTCTAGCTGTCTAATTAAGGGTGCTACGATTTGATGAAGGATTTCATTTTGACATAATTAGGTGTGTCCTGCTGCCCCAGATTTTTCCCTCCACATATCCACACTCTGATTCCCAGCTTCTCAACTTTGAACAGAAAAATACACACACTAACTTTATATTTTTTACAGAGTATTTCATTCAAAACCAAGCCCTACAGTGCTACATAATAAAATATACCACTACTAATGAATATGCATAAATATGGAAATGAAACAAATGAAGACACTTCCATATTCCCTATAATTTGTTTCCTTACACTAGCAAGAGCTTTTGAAATATTCCATAACTCCGTCCTTCTGTTATTATTTTATCCTAATCAACCCAAGGATACTGAAATGTGCTGAATTAAGCTACTGAAATTTACATTTCCTTCTCTTTGGGGTGGTACCAACACAACACAGATGCACTTTTTGTACTGTTTATGTGGTGTGATGAACTTTCAGAGTGAAGCTTTAAAGATATTTTAGTGGCCCTTAATGTGCAGGTCATATACTAGATAAATATAGAGATATAAGATAAATACTAAATATACACACAGAAGAATATTTGCGTCATCTCAAGTTGAGTAAATAACTTAAAAATTTATTAAATTGAAAGAATTATACACTGGCAAAAGTTTTGGGACGCCCCTCCAAATCACTGAATTCAGGTGTTGTTTTTCAGGGGTTGGACTCGGCCCCTTAGTTCCAGTGAAAGGAACTCTTAATGCTTCAGCTTCATACCAAGACATTTTGGACAATTTCATGCTCCCAACTTTGTGGGAACAGTTTGGGGATGACCCCTTCCTGTTCCAACATGACTGCACACCAGTGCACAAAGCAAGCTCCATAAAGACATGGATGAGCGAGTTTGGTGTGGAGGAACTTGACTGGCCTGCACAGAGTCCTGACCTCAACCCCATAGAACACCTTTGGGATGAATTAGGGCGGAGACTGCGAGCCAGACCTTCTCGTCCAACATCAGTGCCTGACCTCACAAATGTGCTTCTAGAGGAACGGTCAAAAATTCCCATAAACACACTCCTAAACCTTGTAGAAAGACTTCCCAGAAGAGTTGAAGCTGTTATAGCTGCAAAGGGTGGGACAACTCCATATTACATTCATGTGCATGCTACAGTGCTTGGACCCCTGTGGTTGCTGCTTATAGCTATATTTTTGATATAAATGTACGAGTGATTATAAAGACCTGTAGATGTTTAGATACATGGATTTGACCGTATGATGGAGTCAGCGTGGATGTTTGCAGGTCACTGAGTTTATACACGTTTGTGTAGTCTGTAGTGTGTGTGTGTGTGTCAGTTGTCTGTCTGCTATAATACATAGTAAAAAACCCTTGCATGAGTTTTAGTTACGTTCCCAGATGGAGAGTTCGATCCAGGACTGATACGTCCACCATCCTGCACTTTAACTAATAGCTTACACACACACACACACACATGCTATCCGACACGTGATCCCTCTGCAGCTTCTTCCACACGGTATGGAAATTTAAGAGCACTTTCGAAACTCTGGGCCTTAAAAAGGGAAAGTCTGAGAAAACAAGATCAGATCTCATATCTGCAAGTAAACATTAAATATCATGTTATTAGCTATTTAAAAGTCACACACACTTTTTTTTTTAAAGCCCTACATGCAGTTGAGTGCAAAAGTTTGCACACCTCATAGTTTCAGGGTTTCTGGAAAAGTCGGGAATGTTGTAGGGAAACGTACTCTCCCATATCTCAGACTCCATTTTTTGTCACAGCATTAAAACCTTTCTAATTTTTTTTTCTTTTGTCAGTGAGTCAGGAACTTTTAAAAAGTGTGAAGTCTTGGAAAGGTTTGTGTTTTTAACAAGCAATGTTTTCCTCCTTAGGACAAAATTAAGAAGATATAAATGCATTATCTAATAAAGAAACATTTAATTATGTAAGTAAGTACATTAATGATTTAAAAATGGCTGAAAGGCTGACATCTTGGATTTTGTCTTCATAATTTGTCTCTCTGAACAACTTTCGAAACCTTTGAGCATCTTTAACGATCCTTGTATTTCTTGTCTCTTTTTCGGACATATTTGCACTACATCTCAGCTAGATTTGGACAAATTTCTGTTTTGATATTTCCCACATTTTTTACTCGTAGCTAAATTGTGTTGTTGTTGTTGTTCTTTCGGCTTCTCCCTGTTCGGCAGATCATTTGGTCCGCACGTTTCGACTTGGCACAGGTTTTACGCCAGATTCCCGTCCTGACCCAACCCTCCTTTTTAATTCGGGCTTGGGACCGGCACTGAGAGTTAACTCTTCAGTGGCTGGGTTAGCTCCCTGCCCGGGAATCGAACCCAGGAGAGCACGGGATCCTGCCGCTGGACCACCAGGAGGCTGCTAAAGTATAAATAAATAAATGTAAAAAATGGCACTCGTGTCTTTAAAGACCTGTACGGAATAAATTCCACAACGCGGAGGTTTCTACATATCAGATCTTTATCCTTTGTTGTTGCTGCAGCTGTCCTGTATGACTTTAGCACTTCAGCGGTGTGGATACAGGAGCTTCAGGTTGAGAGATCAGGAGACGCCTGCTGATTAGGTTTCTGTATCCATTCATTATAGATGAGTGTGGATCATGTGTCTGCTCTATTTTTAAACCTGCTTTGTCCTGTGGGAGGGATGAAGGCCATCGAAGGTGCAAAGGCAAACCCTTAGAGGATGACTCCAGCTCTTCATTAGGATGGATCTAGTGGATTTTTTTTTTTAAATTTTGGTTTGTAATTTCTTAGAAGTGATCTGATTGGCTGGATTCTTTCAGGGAACCACTGGAAATGATATCAAGACTGTCAGAAGCGCTATTCAGGTGGGATTAGGTTTTCTGGACATCTGTTAAGTAGAAACACAGAAGGTGGAGAAGGTTTCAGAGAGGATATGCGATTTCTGAATAAATCACAGAGATGAAGATCATGTCTGAATTCTGTGTGTGTGTGCGTGTGTGTGTGTGTGTGTGTGTGTGTACGATTCTGCTTAGTGTCTAACATCATTACAGCGAACCCAGGCGATAGTAAGCTGCATCAGTCTTCGTTAGCTCTCTCCTTCCTGCTCCTGTTCTCAATTAGACGTTATATTGGACAGCGTTGACGATGTTTACGATGCTGTGTGGAAGAGACCAGCCTGAGATCTAGCGTGACGTTCACCGAAGTGCCTCGGGCAGATCGGGCTAAATTAAGCCTTAAAGAGGACAGCTAGAAAGGAAGTAAGTCACTAACTGCTTGGGGAAAAGGTGCACAGGTTTGAAAATGAAAAACATAAAGACACTGAGCTATCCAAGATTAGGTAATAATTAATTAATTAAACAGGTTTATTTCAGATTTATACATTTCACATGAAACAGAAAGCTTCTATAGAGTGACCACGGATTGAAAAAAAAAAGGATGTTGCTATACGCCCCATTTAGCTCTACAGAGTTATTAGTGGTGCTTGAAAAGCACGCTATTACTATTCGACATACTTATTCTTCTTCTTTCGTACAAAAGTGAGTGACGTATATCCGGGAGACTTCACGTGACCCCACCCTCGGGGATTATGGGTAATCGCAAAAATTTTTGCAACATACACCTGTGACATATCAAAACGCTCAGCACAATGTGGGGAAATGCGTCACAGACGAGTTTTGCCACGGCAAGCGCCACTCACATTTTCTTCAGGAAATATACATGTCTAGTTCTAATTATTATTATCCTTCTTCTTCTTATTATTATTATTATTAATGACCCTAGTGGTTAAAAACAGGAAGTGCAGCAAGTACAGCTACTATTGGCCCACTGGGGAAGGATTCATGCTGCCTCATGCTCACGGGAGGAGCAGGGTTGCCAGCGTTGCGTTTTTTTACGCAAAATTTGACTTCTGCATTCGTCAAGATATTGCTTAATAGCAAATAATCATCTTATCTCTAATGGATAACATTTCTATCAACAGCTGGTGTACATGGGGCAAGATCACAGATGTTAGAGGCTTGCAGTGTTGAATTATAAGGTTATATATCACATTGTATGTTGTCTTTGAATTGTACTGAGTATTTAATTTAGAAAAAAAACACAGTTGTTTTATCTTTTGTCCGTAGTTTCATCTTTTTGTGTGAATTTGAGCTGGAAATTTTGTTAAAACCTGACAACACTGATGATATTAATGATGTTTGTCATAGAGAAACACACCTTCTACTGTAGATCAAACACATTCAACAAAAATATGACTAAAAGAGATGAAAATAAGATGCTACACCACACGCCGGAGGAGTGTATGTTCTCAACTTTCAGCTGTTCTGTGGTATAGCCTGTAGCTTACGTTGAGTGTGATAGCGTGAGGTGATAACTGCTAACAAGGTGTAGCGCTTTAACCTCCTTAGCGTTTTAAGTAATAGTTCGTACATCTGTTATAACCATAATACATGTGCTGTAATACTAACAACACTCACTTATTCGACTTGACTTAAATAAAAGCAGTAGATTGTCCTGCTCTTGTCGTCGTGAACATTATCTCTTTCCCCTGCCAGAGTGTGTGTGTGCGTGTGTGTGTGTGTTCGGTGTAGGATGATGTGCTTTATTAAAGGACTCCTTCAACCAGAAATGCTAACAGCTTTAATAATAAATGAAAGCTAGTAGGAGTCGTGTAACACCATGTGAATGAGATCATGCTAAACGCTCATCCTGTTATTTCATTCGAAGCCTTGTTAGCATTTTTGGTTTAATAACAACAACAACAACAACAACAACAACAACAAAAACAGGGTCTCTTTTTTTTATTTCAGATATCTTGCATGGCCCAGTGACACTTAAGTGTGTGGAGGTTTGTATTAGATCAATCGAGATGAATCGACATCACTGGTACTTTTCTTTATCCAGTTCTTCTTTTTAATCTAAAGTAGATTTATTTGGGTTTAAGATAATGAGATACTCACGAGGAGGAAGCCCATCACGTCCTTATATTCCCTTTCAGAAGTGAATCAGCCCCTAATAAATAAAGCATGATATAAACAGTGATGTTTTACTCTGAAATACATCACACTGCTGGACAAGAACATGCTCAGATATCCATTTCACCATCTCTACTCAAAATCTCTGGCACAAAGCCAGAAATGTTTTCTACAAAGCCAAGTCGACCATTCGATATACCAGTTTTCATTCATTATAATGCAATTAATCGATTATCTGAGCACATCAGAGTCCAAATATGAGCTGGACTCTTCCAAAAGGTAATGATGTGACGTCTAATGTAAATCACTGTATACTGTACCTGTGTGTGTGTATATGTGTGTGTGTGTGTGTGTGAGAGAGAGAGAGAGAGAGAGAGAGAGAGAGAGAGAGAGAGAGAGAGAGAGAAAGAGAAAGAAAGCAAACAAGTGAAAAAGGATTTAAAAAAAAAATAGAAACTCAAATCCAAACGAAATTAAAATGTCATCTCTCACTCTCTCTCTAATCCACATTAAGAGTGTCAGGATGGAAGTCAGACAAATTTCCACCATAAAAATGTGGATTTGATGGAATTTCCAGCCCTGGCTTTGTCTCAAAATCTTCGAGTCTTCGAGCTGCAAGTTTCCAAAAGAAGTTCAATAAAATAATCAAACGAAGACATCAGACGATCATCTGCTCAAAACACATTAAACTGGAGTCTTGGGTTGATGGTCATCCAGATGTGATTATTATTTTTTTCCCTAAGGTTGAAGGTGGAAAATTCCTAGTGGAGAGACATGTTCCAGATCCAAGCTGTGAAGTTATTAATGCAGTAATTGGCAGCCGCTGTAGGATTTTGGAAACTGAGCCATGGAAACAAAACTTCAGGCCCATGACATCACTCCTGCTGATACATAAAAGACCAAAGACAAAAATATCTTTACTGCTGGCACTTTAAAAGCCCTGACCAGTGGGGTACCATAGACTATATAAAGAATAATGGAATATATTTATTAATGCTTTAAATCTTCAAAATGACGTTCTGCTCCCTCATAACTGATTTCAGTGTAATTACTCTGTATAGTTTAATAGATGCTGAAATATATTTATATATTTTAGAATATTACACCGTGAAAATATCTTATAAATGTACAGTAACTTACTGAGAGCAGATAATCCGTGTAATTAGCATTTAAATGATTCCTACCGTATTGTATGTACAGTAATAGCGCATGGCTATAAATAAGAAATAGACCACAAAACTATATTTTTACAAGCGTATACTGATAACAGAATATTACTCTAATTGCCGAAGTTGTACCTTTATATTTGATTTTTATCATTTAATATGGAGTGAACAATCAAAAGTTACAATAAAAACTGAAAAATTGCACAAACATGATAGAATGCAAACAAAAAATCCCTGTAAGTTATTTATGTAGAAGCGAAGCTTAGCTACGTAGCCTTTAGCTTTACCTCAGGTAAACATGCTGCACGTCTGTCTCATGTAATGCCTTTAAAAGCATCAAAAATCCTAATTATTAATCAGTCCAATCATTTTAGTCTCCATAAGAACAAACAGAAGATGTTAGAAGATGTCAAATTCCACCATATCACGGTAAATTCAGCTAAACAAACAGATCCTACAACCAAAACCGTTAAAAAAGAAACAGCTAATATTGGCGTAGATAAAGTTTTAGCACGTACCCTGCTTTGCTAGATTAATTGAAGATATTGTTTATTATCAAAACATGGGAAGATAAAGTAATAAAATAATCATTTGACACTGTAGTTAAATATTTTAGTGATTAGTTTTAAATTCAATGCTGTGAATTTTACTGTAACACTACGTCAGTGTTAGCTAAAGTAGCTAAATGTGATCTTCACTCCATGTTTCAGGTATATGATGTATAAAAATATAACTGATTAAAGCAAAAAAAATAAATAAATAAATAAATGTAGGAATCAGTGTGGATCAGTGTGGAATAAACCTAATCTTCGGAATGCAGTCGTTGCAGTTTAGTTCATTTTATGAGGAAAGAAGAAGAAAAAAAAAGCACGCTAGCATTCAGCTAATGAGATATTTTTATGAGCTGTTTTCGGAAAAATTCCTCAGAGGAAAGTGGAATGTTAATGTAAAGTTATAGGGAACTGGGATTGTTTCAGGAGTAACATACATATTTTGGAGTATAAAGGAAAATCAATGAAATATCACGATTTATATCATCTTCGGAATACATATTCTCAACAGATGCAATAAAAACACTTAAGATAGAGATGTACAGCGAACAGTTATGATATTGTGAAACTTGAACTCCTGCGTGTTAAATAAACTCAGTGTGCGGAGATGGAGAGGGAATATTCAGGAGTTCTCTTCTTCACCTGTAGGTGGCAGCAATGCTCAATTTGTGTTTAAACAAATCAGCCATAACATTATGACCACCTGCCTAATATTGTGTTGGTCTCTCTTTTGCTGCCAAAACAGCCCTGACCCTTAGAGGCATGGACTCCACTAGATCCCTGAAGGTGTGCTGTGGTATCTGGCACCAAGATGTTAGCAGCAGATCCTTTAAGTCCTGTAAGTTGCGAGGTGGGGCCTCCATGGATGGGACTTGTTTGTCCAGCACATCCCACAGACGCTGGATTGGATTGAGATCTGGGGAATTTGGAGACCACCACATTCCTGAACCATTTCTGCTTTGTGGCGCGGTGCATTATCCTGCTGAAAGAGGTCACAGCCATCAGGGAATAGCGTTTCCATGAAAGGGTGTACACGGTCTGCAGCAATGCTTAGGTAGGTGCTACGTGTTAAAGTAACATCCACATGGATGGCAGGCCCCAAACTTTCCCAGCAGAACATTGCCCAAAGCATGACACTGCCTCCGCCGGCTCGCCTTCTTCCCATAGTGCATCCTGGTGCCATGTGTTCCCCAGGTAAGAGACGCACACACACCCGGACATCCACGTGATGTAAAAGAAAACCTGATTCATCAGACCAGACCACCTTCTTCCATTGCTCCGTGGTCCAGTTCTGATGCTCACGTGCCCATTGTTGTTGCTCTCGGCGGTGCACAGGGGTCAGCACAGGCACCCAGACTGGTCTGTGGCTATGCGGCCCCATACACAACAAACTGCTATGCACTGTGATTTTCGACACCTTTCTATAACAATTTGAAAAGATTTCTGAAGTTGTGTGTGTGTGTGTGTGTGTGTGTTGTGTGTGTGTGTGTGTGTGTGTGTGTGTGTGTGTGTTTATGGCGCTAATGTGTACTGAATGCACTCAGTGGTCACTCCGTAAGGAAATGCCCTTCACCTCTACACATTCTTTACAAACCTCGGGGTTACCGCGGTGTTACTTACACGCTGCAGTGTTATCCTTCACTTCTACAGTATGTGGAGAGGAATAAATCATGACAGTGTCTTCTGTTTTCTAGGAAAGTAATCAACAACAGGGGTTTGTGATGAGTTACTGTTATCCCCTTAAAGATTTTTCTTTAACAGCATGTCCTGTGTTTTATTCCTTTTACACCTCTGCACTTTGCCAACGATTTCAATGAGATGTACTTTTTATCCATTTATAGTTACATGTGGAGACAGACGTTCATAGAAAAAGCCTCTGCTGAGAGAGAGAGAGAGAGAGACAGAGAGAGAGAGAGAGACAGAGAGAGAGAGAGAACCAGATAGACAGACAAAGGTAGCGAGACAGACAGAAGGAGACAGGCAGAGAGAAACAGACAGACAAAGGGAGAGACAAAGAGAGAGAGGCAGACAGACAGAGAATGAGACAAACAGACAAAGGGAGAGAGAGAGAGAGACAGACAGAAGGAGACAGTCAGAGAGATAGAAACAAGAGATAGAGACAGAGAACGAGACAGACAGACAGAGGGAGAGAGAGAAAAGGAGGCAGAGAATGAGACATACAGGCAAACAGACACAGAGAGTGGGAAAGAGAGACAGAACCAGACAGACAGCAGAAGACACCAGACAGAGAGAAACAGACAGAATCAGAGGACCAGACAGGCAAGGGGAAAAGAGAGAGAGAGAGAGAGAGAGAGAGAGAGAGAGAGAGAGAGAGAGAGAGAGAGAGAGAGAGAGAGAGAATGACACAGACAAGACAAAGAGAGCAAGAGACAGAGACAGAAAGACAGAAAATGTAAGAGATAGGCAGACAGACAAAGGGAGAGAGAAAGAGAGAGATAGACAGGCAGAGAGACAGACAAAATGAGACAAATAGACAGAAAAAGGGTGAGAGAGACAGACAGGCAGACAGAAGGAGACAGACAGAAAGATAGAAACAAATAGAGATAGAGACAGAGAACAAGACATACAGACTGACAGAGGGAGAGAGAGAAAGACAGATAGAGAATGAGACAGGCAAACAGACAAAGAGAGAGAGAGAGAGAGAGAGAGAGAGAGAGAGAGAGAGAGAGAGAGAGAATCAGACAGACAGATAGAAGTAGACAGCAGACAGAGAGAAACAGACAGAGACAGAAGACGAGACAGACAGAGGAAGAGCGAGAGAGAGACAGAAAGACAGAGAATGAAACAGACAGGCAGACAGACAAAGTGAGAGAGAAAAAGAGAGAGAGACCAACAGTCAGACAGAGAATGAGACAAACAGATAAAAGAAGGGAAATAGAGAGACAGACATACAGACAGAAGGAGACAGAGAGATAAAAACAAATTTATTAGACAGGCAAACAGACGCAAAAAGAGAGAGAGAGAGAGAGAGAGAGAGAGAGAGAGAGAGAGAAAGAGCTGACTCCATTCAATGGCTGAGGAAGCAGCTCATCAGTGCATCACTCTTTCTCTCTCGTCCCTGGACTCGTGATCGATCTCTCATCCGGAAGGAGTGTATATGCAAGAGCATAACTCTCTCTCTCTCTCTCTCTCCCTCTTACACACACACATACACATACACACACACACACACACACACACACACACACACACACACACACACACACACACACTCTTCAGACCAGCAGGCAGCAGTTCAAATATACTTTGTGAAGATCTCGTTCATCATCTGCTTCCTGATTTCGCTTAAAAAGCTTCCCAATGGCACATGGTGGTCCAGGACGGAGAGTTTCTCACCGGCGCTGGCTCTCTGAGATGGTCGTGTGTGTGTGTGTGTGTTTGTAAGTCTGAGCAATGGGTTGCTCAGCGAGTGTGTTCCTGTGGAGGAGCTTGCAGAGTTTGCTGGGCAGAAACTATAACCGTGTGTGCAAAGCCGAGGAGGAGGTAACGGAGTTTATAGAAGATCCAGACACGGAAAGCTGCAGGGATTCACTGACACTAGCACCGGCAGCAGGAACACTGGTAATGTGTGTGTGTGTGTGTGTGTGTGGTACATGCTGTTTGAGGAATATGAGCCATTAAAACAACAGCAGATGTTGGTTCAAGTATTACTCAGCATCCTGAGTCTTAAAGAGGTGGCCTGCTGAGAGGTTCCAGTCTGTGTGTGTGTGTGTGTGTGTGTGTGTGTGTGTGTGTGTGTGTGTGTGTGGTGTAGTGTACAGACAGATGCAGAAAAACCCACAGTTGCAGTTTTACTCTTACAAAGTGATGACACTAGAGACTTCATCTATGTGTGAAAACGTCACTACAGCAACAATATGGATTTCTGTGTTAGTCTCTGTGCGTGAGCTGTTACTATAGTAACGATAAAGTGTTAATGTAAGCCTGTAATTAAAATAGAATTTAATTAAGAAAAAAAATAATAATAATAATAATAATAATAATAATAATAATAATAAGCTTTTAGACTGCATAGATTTAACAGACAAAAAACACAAAAAAGCCAAGCTTAATTATTTAAAAAACAGGCAAATAATATAAATGATATAAATAATAAATAATGACAGTATAGTGAATTTTAAAAGAAATGTATAAAATGTAAAAAAAAAAAATATTTAAAAAAAATTATAGAATATTAGTAGAATAGTCAGATATGAAAATGAACGTAAAAGTGATGTGTGATTATTTTTAGGGCAATCGGTGACAAGGTTTGTAGGTTGTCAGATCTTAAAAAGGAAATTGTTGTGGTTCAAGTGAGTTTTTAAAAAAAAAACTTTTTAGATAGAGAGATAGAGAGAGAGAGAGAGAGAGAGAGAGAGAGAGAGAGAGAGGAGAGAGACAGACAGATAGAGACAGAGAGAGAAATGGAGAGGGAGACGGATATAGAGGGAGAGGGAGAGAGAGAGAGAGAGAGAGCAGAGAGAGAGGGAGAGACAGACAGATAGAGATAGAGAGAGAAATGGAGAGGGAGACGGATATAGATAGAGAGAGAAATGGAGAGGGAGACGGATATATATATATATATATATATATATATATGAGAGAGAGAGAGAGAGAGAGAGAGAGAGAGAGAGAGAGAGAGAGAGAGGGAGAGCGTGAGGGAGAGAGAGACAGATGAGGGAGAGATATAGATAGAGAGAGAGGGAGAGAGAGAGGCAGGGAGAGAGAGAGAGAGAGAGAGAGACAGACAGATAGAGACAGAGAGAGAAATGGAGAGGGAGACGGATATAGAGGGGAGAGAGGGAGAGGGAGAGAGAGAGAGAGAGAGAGAGAGAGGAGAGGCGTGAGGGAGAGAGAGACAGATGAGAGAGAGATATAGATAGAGAGAGAGGGAGAGAGAGAGGCAGGAGAGAGAGAGAGAGAAGAGAGAGAGGGAGAGAGAGATAGAGAGGAGAGAGGGAGAGAGAGAGAAAGAGAGGGAGGAGACAGAGGAGAGAGAGCAGAGGAGAGAGAGATGTATAGATAGAGAGAGAGGATGAGAGAGGGGAAACAGGGCAGAGAGAGAGAGAGCAGAGAGAGAGAGAGAGAGAGAGGAGAGACAGACAGATAGAGACAGAGAGAGACATAGGGAGAGAGATGTAGATAGAGAGAGAAGACCGGAGAGAGAGAGCAGAGAGAGAGAGAGCAGAGAGAGAGAGAGAGGGAGGGAGACAGATAGAGATATAGATAGAGAGAGAAACGGATAGAGAGAGAGAGAGAGAGAGACAGATTGAGAGGGAGAGACAGGCAGATAGAGAGAGAGAGAGAGACAGATTGAGAGGGAGAGACAGGCAGATAGAGAGAGAGAGAGAGAGATGGAGAGAGGTGAATGAGGATAGTGATGTCTCTGTACATTCAGCAGTATCAGAGTGAGCGGTGCTGTATAGAGGAAGTGGATGTGAAAGTAAAGGCTGTATTAATGACGCTGCTCTCTTTCCCTCTCTACACTCACTCTGGAAATTACACGGAGTAATCCCTCACCGTCTGATGTGTCTCTTTCATTTCCTCTCACTTTAAATAAGACAGCTATTTATAACTACAGCGTATGCAACCTTTTTCTGAATGTTAAGGCATCATCATCCATCCGTCCATTTATCCATCCGTCCGTCCGTCCGTCCGTCCATCCATCTGTCCAACCATTCATATATGTTCTCTACACAGCATCACGGGGAAACCGGAGTCTATGCCAGGGCACAAATCTGACACATTTCTACTACTTTTTATTATCTACAAAAACATTTATGATGACTGTTTTTGATTTATTTACGATAATATTTTGCGTATCGTTCAGTTGTTTGTAAGAGAATCATCAGTCTCCTTTCTTTTTGTAGCGTCCTTCTCCAGAGATGTCCATCATTTTTTTTTACTTTTTTTTTTATTTCATGTAAGCAGCTGTGTTTCAGAGCCCTGGGGCCGGGTGTGAAGCTCCCCATGTGGGCTATGTTTGTGTGTGTGTGTGTGTGTGTGTGTGTGTGTGTGTGTACACGTGTGTGTGTGTGTGTGAGTACAGGGTCGTGGATGTTTTGTTTGAGATTCATGAGCCCCACCCTGGCGCTCGGCCAACAGGCCCCTCGTGAGCCTCCATGATCATTACATCACCTTGCGTGATTACGCAACTGGGTGGAGGGGGATACAGTGTGTGTGTGTGTGTGTGTGTGCGTGTGTGTGTGTGTGTGTGTGTGGACAGACATCTGGTTTGCACTTGCTTTATCCTCACTCTTGCTCATGTGGTGTTGTTTGCTTGGGCACAGTAATTTTGAGAAACGGATGAGATTTGCTTAGCTCAGTGTAGCTGTGACCTTTGAACTTTTACATGGAGCTTGTGTGTGTGTGTGTGTGTGTGTGTGTGTAAATATCATCTTGTGCATCAGTCTGTAAAATCAAGACAGGTTTAATGGAACTGAAACATCTGATTGTCTCATGACCTTTCAGGAATATGTCACAGTACATAACACTAGCATGTTCTGGCAGGATCCAGTCGCACTGTACAGACCAGAGGACGGGACTTTCCCTTGTTTTCATTTTCTTTCTTATTTCTTATTATTTAAAAGTTTTGGCACCCCACACGATTCCCTTTTCAGTATTCCACGCTAGGGATAGCATGAAATCTGGGACGCGGCGTGAGACGTGTCATGTAGAATCTGTGTAAGATAAGAGATGGGTGTGGGGGGGAAAAAAAAAAACAAAAACAAAAGCTCACACACATACACACACACACTAGAACAGCTGTATGAAGGAGTGGTTAGAGAGCGAAGGGAGAGTGTGTGTGTGTGTGTTTAGTATAAAGACGACAGATTCGCAGAAGTCCACATATTGAGCCTCTGAGACAGAAGGCAGACAGTGTGAGAAGGAAGGAAGGAAGTGAGCTGTAAACTTCAGAGAAAGAGAAGTGTGTGTGGTGTGCGGTACAGAAGGTAGTGTGTGTGTGAGAGAGAGAGAACAGCATCACTGCCAGAAATATGAGCCAGGCATCTGGAGCTCTCTAGTTCACTCTGATTCACACGACACGGACCGGACCGAACCATGCAGTCCAGGGGGGGTCGCGTCTACCGTAACGAGCCCACGTGTGAGCAGCAGCAACAGTGCAGGAGTGTGGGGGAGATGGAGGTCGAAGGTGAAGCGGGGGTAAGCGGCTGTGAACTTCTCTCACATAATACAGTAATCTGCATCACATCGTCCGCCGACAACACACTCCGGGGTCATGATGTTACAGGACACTCATGTCACTTTTAACACTCTAACGTCGATCGCTTTTCTTTTAGCCGTCAGTGTGTGATTATTCTGAATTCTTAAAAAAAAAAAAAGACAAGTTTTCATCTATGTCTTCGCTCATCATGTTGTGATGTGACTCCTTCCTTCAGTGTCGAGGTGGTTTATGTAAACGGTGCGTCACGATGATGTGAAGCGTGTGAATTCTGCTGAGTAGCGCTCAGCTAAATGTTAGGGTGGTTATAACAAATCATTAACAGGTATAACATGCTATAACATAGTTATAATCGTGATATAAGCACGGATTGTGAGAAACGGTAGTTTTCTTTTAAAACAAAACAGCAGGGGTTCTTTTTAAAATCAGAGTACTTTGGGCATGTGTGTGTGTGTGTGTGTGTGTGTGTGTGTGTGTGTGTGTGTGTGCGTGCACTCAGTTTAGCGGACTTCAGAGAGAGTCTGACTTCAAAGGAGTTTTATATTTGTTTAAACACAGCACCCAGGAAGTGTCTTTAAATGTGTGTGTGTGTGTGTGTGTGTGCGTGTGTGCGTGTGTGTGTGTGTGTGTGTGAAAGTGGGCATGTGCAAGCTGTACCTCTTCTACTGCCCTTTGCTAGGTATTTAAATCGTGTGCTTTTTTTACATTTAATGTCCATGACACAAGCTCATGTTTTCACGTACATTATATCAGCTACAATATAAGCCGCTATTCCATCACCAGCCTCTAATTTTTAACGATTAGTTTTTTTTAATCCATTCATGTGGCACACAAATCTGTGTGAACGAGCTGTTACTATAGAAACGATAACGTAGATGAGAGTTCTGTTGTTCCTCCATGTTTTTACTCACTAATACACATGATGTAGAGGATCAGGACAAACAGTACTCTGTGTGTGTGTGTGTGTGTGTGTGTGTGTGTGTGTGTGTGACGAAACCGTCATCTTCTCTGAAATGTATACAGTATTGACTCTCGAGTTTAGTGTCTCATCAGTGTGGATGTATCTGTGAGGTCACTGTAAGGTTTCCTTCACTCCTATTGGACGACAGAGGGAGCCGCAGGGTGACTGTAGCCAATCAGAGAGCTTGTGAGCTCATGGTGCCTGGTACAGTTAAACACAATACTCATTCAGAATAATCTGCCTCAGCATCTCGCACACACACACACACACACACACACACAGAGTTGTGGAAGGACAGATGATTAACTAAATGTTTGGTTCTGTGTCAAAGTAATTCATGAAATCTTCCACAATTAAAAAGTTTACAAAGTGTTCGTAATTGTAAACATGTAAAAAAAAAAAAAAGTTAAAAAAAAAATGTTTACACGTAAACAAAAATGAAAAAAAAAAGAAATTAAAATTAGGATGAGGATCAATTTGTGTTCAGAGTTACATTGGTGTAGGATAAGCTAAGGCTTAGGGGCGGGGTTATTGGGTTGTGGGTGGGGTTAGGGGCAGGGCTTAAAATTTTAAGAATGGAATTTTCCTTTATTTTATGAAAATATTTAGAGTCTCTGGCTGTGACTTGTTTGTGTACTTGTGTACTAGTGTGTGTGTGTGTGTGTGTGTGTGTGTGTGTGTGTGTGTGTTATCAGGTGAAGCCGCAGCTGATCGAGCCGCTGAACTATGAAAGCGTCCTGGTGCAGAGGAAGACTCAGATCCTCAACGATGTCCTCCGGGACATGCTGCAGTTCCCCATCGATGACTTTCAGGTAACATCTCCTGAGTGATGAAGACATCTCATTTTGATTTAATTCGAGCTGTGTTATAGCAAAGTCTGATCCATGGACTGAAATTAGATTAGATTGGATTTTCCAACAGTAAGAAGAAATGATCTTAAAATAGTGCTGACTTCAAACTACCTACTTTGTAAAAATCCACTGAGGAACCTGAGAGGTGGATGGAGAAAAACAGGACCGATGACTGTTACTCTGTCCAACACTTTTGTGTCCTGTGTGTGTGTATGTGCGTGTGTGTGTGTGTGTGTAGATGTGCTGTGTGAAGCGTCAGGGCAGGACTCTATACCCCACCGTCCCTGAGGGAGCGGAGAAAAGCGCCAGCAGTCTGTTTGTCCAGGAGGTGAGAGAAGTCCAGTCTTACACTCAGATAATAAAAAACACAGAGCTAAGAGAGAGAGAGAGAGAGAGAGAGAGAGAGAGAGAGAGAGAGAGAGAGAGAGAAAGAGAGAGAGAGAGAGACAGATGAAGGGACAGACAGGCAGATGAAGAGGCAGACAGTGGGAGAGAGAGAGAGAAGAGAGGAGAGACTGACAGATGAAGAGACAGACAGAGGCAGACAGACAGATGAAGAGACAGACAGACAGACAGATGGAGAAAGACAGACAGATGAAGTGACAGACATAGGGATTGAGACAGACAGAGGGAGGGAGACAGACAGACAGATGAAGAGACAGACAGAGAGAAAGACAGACAGAGGAAGTTAGATAGACATAAGGAAAGAGACAGAGAGAGAGAGAGAGAGAGAGAGAGAGAGAGAAAGAGAGAGAGATGAAGAGACAGACAGAGGGAAAGAGACAGACAGATGAAGAGACAGACAGAGGGAGAGAGTGAGATAGACAGACATAGGGAAAGAGACAGACAGAAGGAGAAAGAGAGAGAGAGATGAAGGGACAAACAGAGGGAGAGAGACAGACAGATGAAGAGACAGACAGAGGGAGAGAGTGAGATAGACAGACAGGGAGAGAGACAGACAGACAGATAAAGAGATGGACAGAGGGAGAGAAGACAGACAGACTGATGAAGAAACAGACAGCGGGAGAGAGAGAGACAGACAGATGAAGAGACAGACAGAGGGGGAAAGGACTGAGGACAGAGAAAGAGAGATGCAGAGAGATACAGGAATGCAGAGAGCGATAATGAGAGAGAGAGAGAGACAGACAGACAGGGAGAAAGAGAAAAAAGAGACACACAGACAGATAGAGTAAGAAAGTAGATGTGAGACTGATAAAGATCAGTGTGAATAGCTGGTCCAGCATCAGACACTTCACCGGCTTCCACGAGTCCAAAAACATGGACATGTGTTTCTAATAAATCGGCCCTCTGAGCACTTAGCAGCTCATTGGGCTCGTTTGGAGAGCTGAGTAAACACTAAACCTTAACACGATGTTTACATTGAAGGCGAGAAATCATCTGCGAGTCCCACAAATAAATCCTGACAGGAATCAAAGCTGATTAAACAAATAAAAATCACTCACAGCTCATTACGGAGATTATTTTCCTTTAACTCCCTAATCGCTTGAGCAGAGTCACCAAAGTTCAGTTAGCAACATCAGCTAAGCTAGCCATGTAGCTGAATGTTCCCAGCTATTTAGTTAGCTTAGCCATTGTTACCTCGACTTTCTTAGCAAGCTAGCTAATGTTAGTCTTGGGTTAGTATCATTTAATAAAGTTAGTATCATTTAATAAAAACCAAGCGCTAGTAAAAATAGTAAAAAAACAACAACTCGGTGTTAGGCTAATGCTATCCCAAGTTTGTGTCCTATTGAACCAGTGTTAATGTATTCATTGGCTGAGAACTAAAGCACTTTTGTACGTCGCTCTGGATAAGAGCGTCTGCAAAATGCCAGAAATGTAAATGTAAATATAATGTAACCAACTGCCGAATGTTACTAGCAAGCTAGCTAACACCAGGCTAACTCTTACATTATATAACCCAGTACCTGGTGGTGTTAGTAAGCTAGCTACCATAAAACTAACTAATGTGTTCTGTAAACCAATATCAAGCTAGCTCATATAAATGTGAGCTAATATTAGACTTATAAATTACATACACAAGTGTGGGGTGTTAGTGGCTCAGTGGTAGGTTTCTCGCCTATCATGTGGAAGGCCTGGGTTCGATTCTCAGCCAATGTCTCAACGTGTGTGTGTGTGTGTGTGTGTGTGGGTTAAACATCTATTAATTTATGCATTTTCACAACAGTGCATCAAAACATACAACTCAGACTGGCATGTGATTAACTACAAATATGAAGATTATTCTGGAGACTTCCGCCAGCTGCCCAAGTGAGACCTACCTATCTATCTATCTATCTATCTATCTATCTATCTATCTATCTATCTATCTATCTATCTATCTATCATATACTCTACTCTGTACACACTTGTCCTCCACAGTTTCTCCCTCTGAACTCTGTGCTTTTTGACCCACAGTAAAGTTCTTCGGCCGGATAAACTGCCCACTCATGTGTTTGAGGTTGATGAGGATGCAGACAAGGATGAGGTACTTCCAACATAAAAAAAACATGCTGAGAAAGAAAACTAACACAGTTCTGAAGGGGTGTGTGTGTGTGTGTGTGTGTGTGTGTGTGTGTGTGTGTTTGACCTCAGAGACCAGCACTTCCTGTTTAATGTTTTGTAGAAATTATGAAGCAGGCAGGAGAGATAAATATATAAATATAGACTGTTTTAAAAACGGTTGTTAATAATTAATTCATGATCATTCATGATGTTTATATTTGTGTGTTTTTTTTTTTTAGTTATGAAGAGATCTATAAAGACTTAATGCTGCTTTACATTAAGTTTCCATTAACTGAGTAAGGATTGTTTATAGCTGGACATGAAAACAGGAGCTGGTTTGTTTAATAGATGTTCTATAATATTAAATGTAACTATAAACAGATAAAAAATACGCAGTGGTGAGAGGAAGAGGAAGAGGAAGTGGTGTTTGCTTCTGTCAGCAGGATTGATTGAAAGCCAGATCAATCAGCTGATTAATAACGTGGAAGATGAAGAGCGAGTCATTACAGAGCAACTGACTTTTTTGTCTTTTTAGGATACATCGTCTCTGAGCTCTCTGAGAGGGGGCGTGTCCAAACACGGCTGGCTTTATAAAGGCAATATGAACAGTGCTATTAGTGTCACGATGAGGGTGAGTAATCATACACACACACACACACACACACACACACACACTGTAATGACACCAAAGGCATCCTAGTGGTCACTTCATAACATTTTATCTCCTTAAGGGCATCCTAGTGGTCACTTTATAACATTTTATCTCCCTTAGGGGCATCCTAATTGGAACTTCATAACATTTTATCTCCTTTAGGGGCATCCTAGTGGGCACTTCATAACATTTTATCTCCCTTAAGGGCATCCTAGTGGGCACTTCATAACATTTTATCTCCTTTAGGGGCATCCTAGTGGGCACTTCATAACATTTTATCTCCCTTAAGGGCATCCTAGTGGGCACTTCATAACATTTTATCTCCTTTAGGGGCATCCTAGTGGGCACTTCATAACATTTTATCTCCCTTAAGGGCATCCTAGTGGGCACTTCATAACATTTTATCTCCCTTAAGGGCATCCTAGTGGGCACTTCATAACATTTTATCTCCTTTAGGGGCATCCTAGTGGGCACTTCATAACATTTTATCTCCTTTAGGGGCATCCTAGTGGGCACTTCATAACATTTTATCTCCTTTAGGGGCATCCTAGTTGGAAAATCCTCATCCTGAGTTCCCCAGTGCCTAACGATGACCCTGTTGTGAAGCCCTGAAGACTTCCTGCTCTTAGTCCACTTTCCCACGCTCTGAGAACTTTTTTAGACAAGCTGTCTCGTGTTATTTGTATGTAACACTCTCCTTGTTTATTCCTCATCCTTCTTTTCTCCAGTCTTTTAAGAGGAGATATTTCCAGCTGGCACAGCAGGGGGACGGATCCTACAATCTGAACTTCTACAAAGATGAGAAAATCTCCAAAGAGCCCAAAGGGACCATCTTTCTCGACTCCTGCATGGGGGTGGTCCAGGTACGAAGACTGCCATACACACATTGAACACGAATGGATATGGAAAAGTTGGGACAAAAGTAATGGCACCCAATAAAAGAAATGGCACCAAATAAAGCTGTGTGATGTATTTCTATAGTAGCTGATGCACTGCATTGGCTGAGCTGCATTATTGGGGGATTTACTGCACACTGTGTTTGTAATAACTCATTCGTGTTGTTTGTTGTCCTTGAACCAAAATTTTTAAATCAGTTCTATCTTTGGGAATAAATGTAGAGGAAGTGATGCGCTCTCTGAGGGAGGGGCTGAAGCAATAGAGCTGTTCTTTCGTTGAAATCCTGAAATTAAGAAGGAAATTCATGTTAATGTTAATGAATGTTATAATATTAAAAGAATAAAACACTTCTGGCTGTGCTGTTATGGGAAAATAATCTACAACATGGCAAACAATCTGTTACTATAGAAACGATAACATATAAGAAGGAGCGCATTAATATAAACGTGTGATGTGCAGCTATGCTAACGTCAGAGCCGCTGCTATAGAAAACTACTTAACGATCTTTTGACCAACCAGAATCCAGTGCTGTGATTGTGATGTCAATATATTTAATGTTTATTGAAGTTTTAATTTTTGGTATTGTGTGTGTGTGTGTGTGTGTGTGTGTGTGTGTGTGTGTAGAACAGTAAAGTGCGGCGTTTTGCCTTCGAGCTGAAGATGCAGGATAAGAGCACGTACCTGCTGGCTGCTGACAGCGAGACTGAGATGGACGACTGGATCAACGTCCTTAACAAAATCCTACACAGCTGCTTCGAGCTGGCCATGCAGGAGCCGCGGAACGGAGAGCTGCACGATGGTGTGTGTATGTGTGTGTGTGTGTGTGTGTGTGTGTTCAGCATTTCCTAGCATCATCATTCTGTACACTAGAGAACCGGGGCACTGTCCAGGGAGTTCAGAACAAGCTGACTGCATGTAAAGGACATTTATTTATTACAGCATGGAGATGAAATGTGGACTGAACTGTGGAATATCACAACCAGGGCTAGGGAATATAGTGAAAAAAATATTATGATACATAATAAACAATTATAATACTCAATACTAGAGTAAAGTTAAATTAAGATCGGTTTTTCCCAGAAGCCAAAAAACTGAGTTTCCTCCTGTTTTTGTTGTGTCCATGTAGATGATTGAGCGTCTTTGTCATGTTTCACTCCACAGTGGAGGTTAATATGAAGCTCATATGAAAGTAGACACTCAGGACTTTGTAGTTTCAGAAAGATTTCTGTTTTTAGCCTACTAGGGGCGATATATTCATAGAAAAGTTCCCAAAAAACCCTAAAAACAGTTATTTTTTTCCACACAAATGTTTCTATCTTTAAAGTAAATGTTGACATCAAACCCATTTCTGCTCTCTGAGATGCTCCGAGTGCTTGTTCATCTAAAAAAGCAGCTCAGATTTCATCTTCAAGCAGTAAAACAGTTGCATTTAAATAAATTAATTCCAACAACAACAATAATAATAATAATAACAATAATTGTTATTATTATTATTATTGTTATTATTATTATTTTATGTATGTATTTATTTATTTATTTAACTGTACATGATTTATGTAATTAATGCGGTATGGATTATTTATTTATTTATTTATTTATTGTTTTTGTGTGTGATTTAATGTTTTTTTTCCTCCTGTGGTGCAGATGATGAGCTGGGAAAGTCTGATATCTCATCAGAGAACTTTCAGGACGGTTTTCAGGTAGCGTGCTCTGTATTTATCCGACTTAATAACCACTTCTCCAAAAAACTTATGATCATTAGGATTTTATCAATACGAATTTTTATTGGATTTTGTTTTTTAAACAGAGTGCCCGAGACGTTGAGTCGAAGATTTGCAATGAAACACGACTCAAGCTTTTTACCTTGGATCCGGACACACAGGTGAACTCAGAGGCACCAACACTGGAGACTGCTTCCTGTTATGATGCTTATAATAATGTGTGTGCGTGCGTGTGTGTGTGTGTGTGTTCACAGAGGCTGGATCTGTCAGGCATCGAGCCGGATGTGAAGCAGTTTGAGGAGAAGTTTGGGAAGAGGATTCTGGTCAGCTGTAATGATCTGTCCTTTAACTTACAGAGCTGTGTGACGGAGAACGAGGATGGACCTACGACTAACGTACGATAAACGTCACACCATCGCTGTAACACACTCACCATCGCCCATGGTGACACCTTTTATTATGCTTGTTGTCGTAAAATATTACACTCACACACTCAAATTTTTTTTTCGTGGCAGGTGGAGCCATTCTTTGTGACTCTCTCGCTGTTCGACGTACAAAACAGCAGAAAGATCTCCGCCGATTTCCACGTGGACCTCAATCACCCGCTGGTGCGCGCCATGATCTCGCCACACTGCTCTGTGATAAACGGACACGCGGCAGAGTCAGACGTGCAGCTGATAGACAGGCTGACAGAGGGGGCGCTGCAGTACCCCACCCAGGTGACCACTCCGGCTCTACATCTGCTTTCTCACAAGCACACAGATTTTATCGCTGCTGGATTTCTTCAGTCGCTGTATTGTATAGTCATCAGTAGGCGTTTCTCTTCTAATACTGGTTGCCATAGTAACAGCGTTTCTCAGAGGGTGGCGTTCCACATGACAAGAAGTTAGTTTTCGGCGTTTGAGTATAAAATTCAGCTGCGTATATGTGTATCAGACCAGAGGAGACGCAGTGTGCACCGAAGTCGCTCCATACTTTTCTCAGCTTTGTTGCGTCATTGGACACGCCCACATTTAATAACGGTTGAAAATGGACAATATCTGTCCCCTGAGTCACTGCGTGTGTGTGTGTGTGTGTGAAAGCAGCATCGCTTTGTCATGTCATATAGCATCCAGCTGCTATAAATAGTATATGTGTGATTACAGTGTGTGTGTGTGTGTGTGTGTGTGGTCAGGGAGTGTACTCTGTGACATGTCCACACCCAGACATCTTTCTGGTGGCGCGAATAGAGAAGGTGCTACAAGGGGGCATTACCCACTGTGCCGAGCCGTACATGAAGAACTCGGACTTGGCGAAGGTACTCACACACACACACACACACACACACACACACACACACACACACACCTACCTTTCATACTTGATCCAAAGCCTCTGTAGTGAATGTGTCATTTCCCACAGACAATAAATTAAACAAAAAAAAACACAAAAAATTCGAGGTTAACTTGAATTATTTGTTTAAAAGACAGAACATTTTTGTTTATTTTTTTAGTCGAAAGTGTTTAAAAAATTCAACTGTAAATTTCTGTAAAATTTTTCTTTTACAAATGAAAAAACTAGAAGTAAAAACGTTAAATATCTAAAAGTGATTTTTTTAAAAATCCGTGAATGATAAATAAACTTGTTTCAAAGCTGTTTCACTTTCAGAATATTAAATATTATTTAAAAAAATAATAAAAACTATGATCTTTATTGACTTTACTGAAAAAAATGAAACATTTAGCTGTTGTGTTAGAGGAATTAAACACACCAGGGTGTGCAGTTATCGGAAAATCATCAATGTCACGAAAGTAACGGCGACTCTTTTCCATGAGACGTTGATTATTTTCCTGTAACAGCACCATGCCGAGTGTTTTGTTAGTTCTGATCCATTTTAAAGAAAGAGAATTGAATGAGTTCTGTTGCTCAGGTGGCTCAGAAGGTGCTGAAGAACGCCCGAGTGGCCTGCAGCAGGCTGGGACAGTACCGGATGCCGTTCGCCTGGACCGCCAGGTCAGACACCGCTCTGCTTAGATCTGTGAGAGAGCGTGAATTCATTTTTTTTTTTTAATGTATTTCTGTATTTTGTGTGTTTTCAGGCCCGTGTTTAAAGACGCCTCAGGGACTCTGGATAAAAACGCTCGGTTCTCCACCCTCTACAGGCAGGAAAGCAGTAAACTATCAGACGAGGATCTTTTCAAACTGCTGGCTGATTTCAGGAAGTTAGTGGTCACCTGTTTTAAGACTTCATGAGCGTTAATTTAACTTGTGTTCTGTTTGTATGTAACGAGTGTGTGTTTGTGTACAGACCTGAGAAGATGGCCAAGCTTCCTGTCATTCTGGGAAACCTGGACGTCAGTGTGGACAGCGTCCCTCCTGATGTGATCAGTAAGGTTTCGTTTCACCGCTTCCTGTTTCTCGCTTTCATCGTTTTATCATTTTATCTGACTTATCAATGCAGCCTGTTCATTTAGCACTCACTAGACTTAAAGGGGCAGTTTGTCATTTTTTTAAAAAGTTTTGACCTGAAAAAAAATTCAGTGTTTGTTATTGTTGTCCTAGAGTGGATATTGTTTGCTTCTTTAATTAAAGCACTTGTGAACACTTTTCTGGCCCTGAAATGAGCCCCGCCCCTAGCTAGAACAGAGCTGTTTAGCTGTGAGCACGTGGCACTGAAAACACTGGTTGATGTTTTCAATGCAAAGGGTCTTAAAAGTGACAAACTGCTGCTTTAAGCAATCTATCTTAGCTGTATCTGAGCTCCTGATTAGTATGTGACTCTGATTAGTATGTGACTCTGATTAGTATGTGATTAGTATGTGATTAGTATGTGACTCTCTCTCTCTCTCTCTCTCTCTCTCTCTCTCTCTCTCTCTCTCTTTCTGTCTCTCCATTCATCAGATTGTGTAACTTCCTCCTACATCCCTGTGCGCCCCTTCGAAGGAAATGAGCGTGGGCCTCTGTTAGAGGTGGAGGAGTTCATACCCAGCATTGCTAAGTGCTCACAGCCCTTCACCACCTACAACAATCACCTTTACGTCTATCCCAAACACCTCAAATACGACAACCAGAAGTCCTTTGCGAAGGTAAATAACATGGGAACTGTCCAGTGGTTCCTCACACATGCCAAGAGTTTAATCCCATGTCAAGATTTAAATCCCAGGTCAAGGTTTTAATCCCAGGTCAACTTTAGTTGAAACAATTTAAGTAGAGGTTTTAATCCCAGGTCCTGGTTTTAAACATAGGTTAAGATTTTAATCCCAAATGAATTTTAATCCTGTTTTAATGATGTAATCTAATCCCAGGTCAGGTTTTTAATCACAGTATCTAAACCTCAGAGACCAATACGTCAAAGTTTTCATCTAAGTTTAAAGCTTTTAATCCCAAATCAAGGCTTTGATCTCAAGAGAAGGCTTTAATTCCAAATGAAGGCTTTAATTCCAGATTAAGGCTTTAATTCCAGATGAAGGCTTTAATTCCAGATTAAGGCTTTAATTCCAGATTAAGGCTTTAAGATGAGGTCAAGAACAAAGTTTCCACCATAGGTTAAGGTTTTAATCTATTAATCAATGATCTGAATTATTTTTATAAACACTGTTCTTTTCATGTGCTGTAGTCAGAGCCGCTAGTCAGAGCGATTAGCCAGGAGTGGAGCTTCTGCACTATCGATTTGTTCTGCCTGATATTTCAGCGTGTAAGGAGATCTGACTTGGTGTGTTTCAGGCGAGGAACATCGCAGTGTGTGTGGAGTTCAGGGATTCTGATGAGGACGATGCAAAGCCACTTAAGGTGTAACCACACACACTTACCCACCTGCATCAAATTCCACCTTGATTTATTTATGCCATTATATACAATGTGTGTGTGTGTGTGTGTTTGTGTATGTAGTGTATCTATGCTCGTCCAGGAGGCCCTCTCTTCAGCACACACGCCTATGCAGCAGTGTTGCATCACCAGCAGAACCCAGAGTTCTATGACGAGGTGAGATATTTGGGTCATTAAAGCTGCAGTATGTAACCTCGAATCGTCACACTGAGAGCTTAAGCCTAAGTTCAAGCACTAATTTGAAAAGAAATGTCTAAAAACACAGTAGATACCTGAAAGTGACTCTGTCTAAAAGTTACATACTGCCGCTTTCACAATAATAGTGGTTTTAAAATAATTGAGTATAATAACCGTGTGTATTTTTTTTAAATGATTGTTATTAGATGATGATATTCTCGTTTTTGTGTTCTGTGTGTCAGATCAAGATTGAGCTTCCAACTCAACTCCAGGAGAAACACCATCTACTCTTCACGTTCTACCACATCAGCTGTGACAGCGGCGCAAAGAAGCGGGACGTGGTGGAGACGCCAGGTACCTCACCACCATATCCACCATCACCTCAATCACCACTTCCACCATCACCACCTCTATCTTCTTCACCCCCACTATCTCTATAACCTCCACTACCTCCATTACCACCACCATCTCCACCTTCATGATCACTACCACCTCCACGAACATCACCATCACCACAAAATCCACTACCTCTACTTTCACCTCCTTCACCTCCACTACCTCCATCATCACTACCATGACCACCACCACAACCACCTCCACCATCACCACCTTCACCATCACCACCACCACCACCTCCACCATCACCACAAAATCCACCAGCTCAACCTCCACCACCTTCAGCACTACCACGACCACCACCTCTACTTCCACCTCCACTACCTCCATTACCACTAGCATGACCAGCACCACCATCATCATGACTTCCACCACTATCACCACCTCCATCACCACCACCATCTCCACTACCACATCACCACTTCAACCTCCACCACCTTCACCACCACCACCACCAACTCTACTTCAACCTTCACCACCTTCACTACCACCACCAACTCTACTTCAACCTCCACCACCTTCACCACCACCACTAACTCTACTTCCACCTCCTTCACCTCCACTACCTCCATCACCACAACCATGACCACCACCTCCACCATCACCACCTCCATCTCCACCACCATCACCACCAAATCCATCACCATCACCACCTTAACCTCCACCACCTTTACCATCACCACCTCCACCATTAACACCTCCACCATTACCACCAAATCCATCACCTCAACCTCCACCACCTTCACCATCACCACCACCACCATCACCATCACCACCTTAACCTCCACCACCTTCACCATCACCACCACCACCACCATCACCTCTACTACTTCCATCTTCTTCACCTCCACTACCTCCCTCACCATCACCATGACCACCACCATCACCACCTCCACCACCACATCCATCACCACCACCACCACCACCTCTACCTCCACCTCTTTCACCTTAATCATTTCCACCACCTTTACCATCACCACCACCACCTCGACTTCCACCTCCTTCACCTCCACTACCTCCCTCACCATCACCATGACCACCACCATCACCAGATCCACCACCACATCCATCACCACCATCTCCACCACAACCACCACCTCTACCTCCACCTCTTTCACCTTAATCACCTCCACCTCCACCACCTTTACCATCACCACCACCACCACCTCTACTTCCACCTCCTTCACCACCAACATGACCTCCACCTCCTTCACCTCAACCACCTCAAGCTCCACCACCTTCACATTCATCATCTCCACCTCTACCTCCACCACCACAACACCAACAAAGATGTTCCTCTGTGTTCCTCTGTGTGTCTCAGTGGGTTCAGCGTGGTTGCCTCTGCTGAAGGACGGCCGAGTGACCGTGAGCGATCAGCACATCTCAGTGGCGTCGAACCTACCTCCAGGATACCTGAGCAGCCTCGAGGGCACTAACAAGGTGACGAGCGAGCTCATTATAACGGGTTGTTGTTTAATAAATTTTAAAAAAAAAGATTTATTAACACATTGCTATTATTTTGTAAATTCTTTTCTCGTTCCCGTGACTCAGACACAGAGTTAGTGTGGATTATTAATTCGGATATTTTTACATGTTGCTGTAATTGTGTGATGTTTGTACAGCAGCACTCTGGTGTGGAAGTGAAGTGGGTGGATGGAGGACGTCTCCTCTTCCGAGTGTCCACACACCTGGTCTCCACTGTCTACACCCAGGTAAGAAAGAAAGACATCATTCTTCTTCTTCTTCTTCTTCTTCTTCTTCTTCTTCTTCTTGTGTCGTAGCACATCAAGTAAACACTACTGCTACTTCTTAAGCATTGAGGACATGGAAATATTATTATATCGATTATTAAATCACTGACTGTGATATTAATCTCTAGTATTTTACCTGATCTTTTTTTCTTACCAGATTTGTCAGTTTTCAGTTTTCTTAGTTTTCACAGTTTAGGTATTAATATGATATTCAGAAAATTTTCATATCCTAAAGGTTTGTTCCCAAATTTGTCTTACCTTTTACAACCTGATGAGAGAAATAAAAACTATTTAAAATTTCTGAAGCATTGCAGTGACCAAAAAAAACAAAAAAACATTTTTTTTGTTTTTTTAAAGAGGTTCCTTATAAAAGTGTAAATCTCAGCTTTGCTTGATTTTCTTAGAAATGTACATTTTCTCCTAAATCATTTTTTATGTTTATTATTATTATTTAAATTCATTATTTTATTCATAACTTAGCAAAGATGCTGGAGCTCCACCCACTTTAACCTGTTGTCGTTCTCCATTTAGGATCAGCATCTTCATAACTTTTTCCATCACTGCCAGAAGATGGAGTCTGGATCAGCACAGGCCACAGAAGGAGATTTGGTCAAGTACCTCAAGGTGAGAGATGTTTTTCTGGTGAAGTCATTACAGCACATCTTCCATTTTATTAGGATGAGCTACGATTTAAAAAAAAACATAATCGTTCCCTGAGAACATTTCTTCGGCGCTTTGACAGAGTCTTCATGCCATGGAGGGTCATGTGATGATTAAGTTCCTGCCGACCATCCTGAATCAGCTGGTGCATGTGCTGACCACCACCAGTCACGAGGACGTAGCAGTGAACACCACCAAGTGGGAAAAGAAAACAAATCTTATCATCTCATTAATCCTTAATAATAACCATGAGATATCGTATCCTTCTGTAGAGCCTTACTTCCTGTTTTCAATGGGTTTTCACGTGTGTCTGCAGGGTGATGGTGCACATCGTAGCTCAGTGTCACGAGGAAGGTCTCGAACACTACCTCAGATCTTATGTCAAGGTAAAAGTGTGTTCTGCAGAATCTAATCCAATATGTTATAACACGCTGGATTTCTCGGCTGTATGTGTGATTGTTTTTGTTGTTGTCTTGTTCAGTATGTGTTTAAAACGGAAACCTGCTCGGCGTTGAACGGGAAGACGGTACACGAGGAACTGGCCCACGCCATGACGGCCATCTTAAAGCCTTCAACTGATTTCCTCACCAGCAACAAACTCCTCAAGGTGCTCCGCTCATCACACGTACACGAGCGCTAATGTTGACACGTTCTAACACTGTCATTCATCAACCTTACTATCATAGTGCAGTTAAAAATCTTTTTTATTTTCCGTCAAATTGAACTTTATTTCTTGTTTAACTGCATTTAAAACATTCAGTCTAATCCATGTTGTCATCTTTGCACAGAGGCTTTCTATTTCAAACGATCTGTTTCATCTCCATATACGTTAGTGTTACTTTAATAACCTGATTTGTACGAATCAAAAAAGTGTTTTAAATTGGTAGTAATGCATATTAATATCAAGATGTAAAAAGAGTAACAGACTACAGAATCTGCCCTATAACCCTACCCATAACTCCGCCTAACTCTAATTACAACAACACTGACCCTACCCATAACCCCGACTCATCTCTAATTACAACAACACTGACCCTACCCATAACCCCGACTCATCTCTAATTACAACAACGATCCTGACCCTACCCACAACCTCGACTCATCTCTAATTATAACAACGACCCTGACCCTACCCACAACCTCGACTCATCTCTAATTATAACAACGACCCTGACCCTACCCACAACCTCGACTCATCTCTAATTATAACAACGACCCTGACCCTACCCATAACCCCGACTCATCTCTAATTACAACAACGACCCTGACCCAACCCATAACCCCGACTCATCTCTAATTACAACAACACTGACCCTACCCATAACCCCGACTCATCTCTAATTACAACAACGACCCTGACCCTACCCACAACCTCGACTCATCTCTAATTACAACAACACTGACCCTACCCACAACCTCGACTCATCTCTAATTATAACAACGACCCTGACCCTACCCACAACCTCGACTCATCTCTAATTATAACAACGACCCTGACCCTACCCATAACCCCGACTCATCTCTAATTACAACAACGACCCTGACCCTACCCACAACCTCGACTCATCTCTAATTACAACAACACTGACCCTACCCACAACCTCGACTCATCTCTAATTATAACAACGACCCTGACCCTACCCACAACCTCGACTCATCTCTAATTATAACAACGACCCTGACCCTACCCATAACCCCGACTCATCTCTAATTATAACAACGACCCTGACCCTACCCATAACCCCGACTCATCTCTAATTACAACAACACTGACCCTACCCACAACCTCGACTCATCTCTAATTATAACAACGACCCTGACCCTACCCACAACCTCGACTCATCTCTAATTATAACAACGACCCTGACCCTACCCATAACCCCGACTCATCTCTAATTACAACAACGACCCTGACCCTACCCACAACCTCGACTCATCTCTAATTACAACAACACTGACCCTACCCACAACCTCGACTCATCTCTAATTATAACAACGACCCTGACCCTACCCATAACCCCGACTCATCTCTAATTATAACAACGACCCTGACCCTACCCATAACCCCGACTCATCTCTAATTACAACAACACTGACCCTACCCACAACCTCGACTCATCTCTAATTATAACAACGACCCTGACCCTACCCACAACCTCGACTCATCTCTAATTACAACAACGACCCTGACCCAACCCATAACCCCGACTCATCTCTAATTACAACAACACTGACCCTACCCATAACCCCGACTCATCTCTAATTACAACAACACTGACCCTACCCATAACCCCGACTCATCTCTAATTACAACAACACTGACCCTACCCATAACCCCGACTCATCTCTAATTACAACAACACTGACCCTACCCACAACCTCGACTCATCTCTAATTACAACAACACTGACCCTACCCACAACCTCGACTCATCTCTAATTATAACAACGACCCTGACCCTACCCACAACCTCGACTCATCTCTAATTATAACAACGACCCTGACCCTACCCATAACCCCGACTCATCTCTAATTATAACAACGACCCTGACCCTACCCATAACCCCGACTCATCTCTAATTACAACAACACTGACCCTACCCACAACCTCGACTCATCTCTAATTATAACAACGACCCTGACCCTACCCACAACCTCGACTCATCTCTAATTACAACAACGACCCTGACCCAACCCATAACCCCGACTCATCTCTAATTACAACAACACTGACCCTACCCATAACCCCGACTCATCTCTAATTACAACAACGACCCTGACCCTACCCATAACCCCGACTCATCTCTAATTACAACAACACTGACCCTACCCATAACCCCGACTCATCTCTAATTACAACAACACTGACCCTACCCATAACCCCGACTCATCTCTAATTACAACAACGACCCTGACCCTACCCACAACCTCGACTCATCTCTAATTACAACAACGACCCTGACCCAACCCATAACCCCGACTCATCTCTAATTACAACAACACTGACCCTACCCATAACCCCGACTCATCTCTAATTACAACAACACTGACCCTACCCATAACCCCGACTCATCTCTAATTACAACAACGACCCTGACCCTACCCATAACCCCGACTCATCTCTAATTACAACAACGACCCTGACCCAACCCATAACCCCGACTCATCTCTAATTACAACAACACTGACCCTACCCATAACCCCGACTCATCTCTAATTACAACAACGACCCTGACCCAACCCATAACCCCGACTCATCTCTAATTACAACAACACTGACCCTGCCCATAACCCCGACTCATCTCTAATTACAACAACAACACTGACCCTACCCATAACCCCGACTCATCTCTAATTACAACAACACTGACCCTAACCATAACCCCGACTCATCTCTAATTACAACAACACTGACCCTACCCACAACCTCGACTCATCTCTAATTATAACAACGACCCTGACCCTACCCATAACCCCGACTCATCTCTAATTACAACAACACTGACCCTACCCACAACCTCGACTCATCTCTAATTACAACAAAGACCCTGACCCAACCCATAACCCCGACTCATCTCTAATTATAACAACGACCCTGACCCTACCCATAACCCCGACTCATCTCTAATTATAACAACGACCCTGACCCTACCCATAACCCATCCCAACTCTAATTATAACAATAACACTGACCCTACCGATAACTCCTCCCAACTCTAATTGTAACCCTGCTTATAACCCCTCCTGTAAGCCCACACATAACTGTAACACACCCCATAGCTACCCATAAAACCCCGCTCCTAACTACCCCAGACCTGTCCTTGACCTTAACGTTTGTAATTGGAAGACTTAACAAACTGTTGAAATGAGAAACTACAAACTGAAGTTAAAATGTACTTTTGTTTGTGAGTCAGATTTATATGTGCGTGTGTGTGTGTGTGTGTGTGTGTGCGTGTGCGTGCTTCAGTACTCCTGGTATTTCTTTGAGGTCTTAGTGAAGTCCATGGCCCAGCATTTAATAGAAACCGGCAAAGTCAAAGTGAGTGGAATTGTTACACCTGCAGTTGCACGTGCGGGAATTTCATAAATAAACTATTTTTATACTTTTCCTTCCAGTTCACTTTTTATATTCGCTCATTACAAATTCCCAGTTTTAATTCATTTTATCTCTGTGGTACTACATTGTGTATCTGATGTTTTTCAGCTGTCGAGGAACCAGCGCTTCACTGCATCCTTCCACCACGCTGTCGAGACTCTGGTCAACATGCTAATGCCTCACATCACTCAGAAGTACAAAGACAATCTGGACGCCGCCCGCAACGCCAACCACAGCCTGGCCGTCTTCATCAAGGTGCTAAAAAACCGCGGTTTAGATGTTTGATCTCAGTGTACGAGGTGACAGAAACCCATTTCTCTGATACAGCTGACTTTTTTTTATTAACTAAACAGCGCTGTTTCACGTTTATGGATCGCGGATTCGTCTTCAAGCAGATCAACAACTATGTCAACTGCTTTGTGCCTGGAGATCCCAAGGTATAGAATAAATACATGTACACTATTATAATGACAATACAGCATCATAATACAGGAATAAACCACGCAGTGTTGTGCTGTTATAGGAAAATAATCAGCATCCTGACGAAACCGGGTTACTGTTACCATGGCAACACGTTTGTTTCACTATAACTGTAGTGATTTATTGTAATGCTATACCAGTGCAATTGATTGCAATTTTTTTATTTCTTAAAAAATGACATCATGCTTTTTTTTTATCCATTTAGTGTTACATTTGCGATGTTTTCACTTACGTTATGTTATCTTTTTACGCTTGTCACGCTTTCCCCAAAAGCATTCTTTCTTTTTGTCCTTTTTGTTTTTTGGACTTCATTTGTCCTATGTGTCTCCTGCAGACGCTGTACGAGTTTAAGTTTGCGTTTCTCAGGGTGGTGTGTAACCACGAGCACTTCGTCCCTCTCAACCTGCCCATGCCGTTTGGAAAGGGAAGGCTCATGCGCTTTCAAGGTATCATGCGCTTCAGGGTTTTAACGCTTGACTCTAATATTACAGGATCACTCTAAAGCCCTTGGTTTGCTGACGGTAATCAGATTTCTGAGGTTAGATTAGATTAGCCTTCAAGCCAGTTCCTTTCTGTCTGCCTCCGTGCTTCTCTCTTGTGCTGCAAAGACACTTAGGGCGAAAATGTAATGTCTGTATAGCATTCAGTCTATAATTACACTATATTGGCAAAGGTTTTGGGACACCCCTCCAAATCATTGAATTCAGGTGTTGTTTTTCAGGGGTTGGGCTCGGCCCCTTAGTTCCAGTGAAAGGAACTCTTAATGCTTCAGCTTCATACCAAGACATTTTGGACAATTTCATGCTCCCAACTTTGTGGGAGGAGTTTGGGGATGACCCCTTCCTGTTCCAACATGACTGCACACCAGTGACCAAAGCAAGCTCCATAAAGACATGGATGAGAGAGTTTGGTGTGGAGGAACTTGACTGGCCTGCACAGAGTCCTGACCTCAACCCCATAGAACACCTTTGGGATGAATTAGAGCGGAGACTGCGAGCCAGACCTTCTCATCCAACATCAGTGCCTGACCTCACAAATGCGCTTCTAGAGGAACGGTCAAAAATTCCCATAAACACACTCCTAAACCTTGTGGAAAGCCTTCCCAGAAGAGTTGAAGCTGTTATAGCTGCAAACTGTGGGACAACTCCATATTACATTCATGTGCATGTAAAGGCAGATGTCCCAAAACTTTTGGCAATATAGTGTATTTTAATTTCCCTTTCTTGCAGTGTGGAAAAAACATTGTCCTCAATCTATAAAAATCTAGAAGTTTTACTTCAAAACATGTTGAATAGACTAAACTAACTCAGACACACTCTTGCACGTCTCCTCGCAGATTTGCAGCTGGACTACTCGCTGACCGATGACTTCTGCAGGAATCACTTCCTGGTCGGACTCCTGCTGCGGGAGGTGAGCGGAGCCGTGCAGGAGTTTCGAGAGATCCAGCAGATCGCCATAAACGTTCTGAAGAGTCTGATGATCAAACACACCTTCGACGATCGCTACGCCTCAAAGGTTGGATCACTGAATCTCACTGACCGAGCCAATGACGAGTGTGATATAATACAGCTTGACCTCTGTGTGTGTGTGTGTGTGTTTCAGAGTCAGCAGTCTAGGCTAGCTACCCTCTACCTGCCCCTGTTTGGACTCCTCCAGGAAAACGTTCACAGGCTGAATGTCAGGGAGATGTGTACCAGTCAGGTGTGTTATCATGGTTTGATTTAACATTATGGAATGTCCATGAAACTAGTTAGCTCCTGTTATTTAGCATGTTATGTTGGCAGCAGTGAGCAGTTATGAAGCAGATATGAAGCGTGTAGGAAAATGAAAGACCATAATCAATACAGGAGAGCATGCATATGGACCCCATGGCTGCGTGATTTACTGTTTTCATTCATCCTTCAGTAACTGTATCTACAGGAGTGATCAGAATTGGTCAGATTATCTTCAGGTGTGAGCAGGATTGGTCAGATTATCTTCTAGAACAAGCAGGATTGGTCAGATTATCTACAAAAGTGAACAGGATTGGTCAGATTATCTTCAGGATTGAGCAGGATTGGTCAGATTATCTACAAAAGTGAACAGGATTGGTCAGATTATCTTCAGGATTGAGCAGGATTGGTCAGATTATCTTCAGGATTGAGCAGGATTGGTCAGATTATCTACAAAAGTGAACAGGATTGGTCAGATTATCTTCAGGATTGAGCAGGATTGGTCAGATTATCTACAAAAGTGAACAGGATTGGTCAGATTATCTTCAGGATTGAGCAGGATTGGTCAGATTATCTTCAGGATTGAGCAGGACTGGTCAGATTATCTACAAAAGTGAACAGGATTGGTCAGATTATCTTCAGGATTGAGCAGGATTGGTCAGATTATCTACAAAAGTGAACAGGATTGGTCAGATTATCTTCAGGATTGAGCAGGATTGGTCAGATTATCTTCAGGATTGAGCAGGACTGGTCAGATTATCTACAAAAGTGAACAGGATTGGTCAGATTATCTTCAGGATTGGTCAGATTATCTACAGAAATGAGCTGGATTGGTTAGATTATTTTTTAGATCAAGCAGGATTGGTCAGATTATCTACAGATGTGAGCAGGATTGGTCAGATTATCTACAGAAGTGAACAGGATTGGTCATATTATCTTCTAGATCAAGCAGGATTGGTCAGATTGCCTTCAGGAGTGAGCCAGATTGGTCAGATTAGCTTCTAAACCAAGCAGGATGGGTCAGAATATTTTATGGAGTGAGCAGGATTGGTCAGATTATCTTTAGGATTGAGCAGGATTGGTCAGATTATCATCAGAAGTGAACAGGATTGGTGAGATTATCTACAGAAGTGAACAGGATTGGTGAGATTATCTATATGAGTGAGCCAGATTGGTCAGATTAATTCTAAATCAAGCAGGATTGTTCAGATTATCTTCAGGAGTGAGTAGGATTGGTCCATTTTCTTTCAAACATATCTTCTGGATTGGACATGAATGGGAATAAAAAAACATTTACACACACACACAAAGATCCAGAGACTCCAGTATACACTTCTGTTCAGTTTTTCTTTAAAAATGCATTCCTCATTCCAGAGCATGAAGGAAGATCTTCTGTCCATCATCCCCACTGCATCCTCTTATAAACTTGACAGCAGTCTTCATAAGGATGTGTTTGGGGTCATTTCAGGAACCGGTGAGTGAATGTGTTCATGTCATTATCACTTCCTGCACCACGTCAGACCTAAAGAGGGTAGGTTAGTTATCTGATACTAACTGAGGCTGGTAAGAGCGTTGTTATGGTTTAGGAGAAATAAACCAGGCATGACTCCAGAAAAGTGATACGATGTCTGAGAAGTCGTCTCTCTACAGCCTCACCCCACACCTCCACCCCCAACATCAACGCCGTGCGTCACGCCGACTCCCGCGGCTCTCTGCTCAGCACCGACTCCGGAAACAGCTTCACTGAGAAGAACAGCGAGAAGATCAGCTCTGTGGAGAAGGTACCTCTCAGTTCTCACTCCACTTCCTCGTTCCTTTCAGAGTGAGTTTTATGTACGGCACATTTACACTTCCGCTGAGATTACACCTAATGCTGTCGCTCATCTAAACTCTGACCAATCAGCAGAGGGAGAGGTTCACTCGTAGACACACCCTCATGGTGCTGCCCCTCCCTCTGGAGCCGGAAGACTCCGCCCCCGATTGCAGAGCAGCCAAGCGCTTCACCATGGATTTTTCGCTTATGTCGACTTCCAGTGTCTTTGACAGCAACGCACACATCACCGCTCAATCCATACAAGTAGATCATTCCGAGTGTCCCTTTCTGGGGAGTGAAGCACTGTGTGTGTGTGTGTGTGTGTGTGTGTGTGTTGGTTGAGCATTTGTTTTGCAGTGGTTTTTATCGTGAAATCACTTCCTAAACTATGATGGAATTAGGTAAGCTTTCAGGTGGCATTATGTAGGTTTTAATTGTGTGTGCGTGTGTGTGTGTGTGTGTGTTTAATAGACCCAGTCAGGGGCCGGTCTTGGGAGCTCGGTTCTGCGAGGTGACAAACTGGACCGAGAGGAAATCAGGAATCTGCTGATGTGTTTTCTGCATGTACTGAAGAGCATGTCTGAGGGTAAGAACACACACACACACACACACACACAGATCTGAATACTGTTTTCTGTCATTTTTCTAACAGCTTTGAATTATTTGGTAAGCTGCTGTGTTTGACGTCTCCTTCTTCTTCCTCAGATGCGTTATTCACATACTGGAACAAAGCGACTCCGTCTGATCTAATGGACTTCTTCACGCTGATCGAGTGAGTAAGAGTCGAGCGCTCAGAGTGTGTAATGACTTCATGACACGAGCCATGAAGCATGTCTGAAACTTCTCTTTTCTGTCTCAGAGTGTGTAACGACTTCATGACACGAGCCATGAAGCATGTCTGAAACTTCTCTTTTCTGTCTCAGAGTGTGTAACGACTTCATGACACGAGCCATGAAGCATGTCTGAAGTGTTGTTTTTCTCTTTTCTGTCTCAGACTGTGTCTCCATCAGTTCAGATACATGGGCAAGAGGTTTATAAGCAGGTACGTTCTGTATAGTGTATATAAACACAGCACATACACACTGACACACATTTACACACACCTATACACACCTATACACACTTACACACACCTATACACACTTACACACACACACCTATACACACTCGCATACATTTACACTTAAACACACATACACACCTATACACACTTACACACATGTACACACACTTATACACACTTACACACATAACCATACTTGTAGACACCTATACACACTTGAACACACTCACACCCACTTATAAACCTTATACACACTTACACACACTTATATACACTTATAGACACTTATAAACCTTATACACACTTACACACACTTATAAACCTTACACACACTTATATACACATATAGACACTTATAAACCTTATAAAGCTTATACACACTTACACACACTTATATAACCTTATACACACTTATAAACCTTATACACACTTACACACACTTATATACACTTATAGACACTTATAAATCTTATACACACTTACACACACTTATATACACATATAGACACTTATAAACCTTATACACACTTACACACACTTATATACACATATAGACACTTATAAACCTTATACACACTTACACACACTTATATAACCTTATACACACTTATAAACCTTATACACACTTACACACACTTATATACACATATAGACACTTATAAACCTTATACACACTTACACACACTTATATACACATATAGACACTTATAAACCTTATACACACTTACACACACTTATATAACCTTATACACACTTACACACACTTATATAACCTTATACACACTTATAAACCTTATACACACTTACACACACTTATATACACTTATAGACACTTATAAACCTTATACACACTTACACACACTTATATACACATATAGACACTTATAAACCTTATACACACTTACACACACTTATATAACCTTATACACACTTACACACACTTATATACACTTATAGACACTTATAAACCTTATACACACTTACACACACTTATATAACCTTATACACACTTACACACACTTATATACACTTATAGACACTTATAAACCTTATACACACTTACACACACTTATATACACATATAGACACTTATAAACCTTATACACACTTACACACAATTATATAACCTTATACACACTTACACACACTTATATACACTTATAGACACTTATAAACCTTATACACACTTACACACACTTATATACACATATAGACACTTATAAACCTTATACACACTTACACACACTTATATAACCTTATACACACTTACACACACTTATATAACCTTATACACACTTACACACACTTATATACACTTATAGACACTTATAAACCTTATACACACTTACACACACTTATATAACCTTATACACACTTACACACACTTATATAACCTTATACACACTTACACACACTTATATACACTTATAGACACTTATAAACCTTATACACACTTACACACACTTATATAACCTTATACACACTTACACACACTTATATACACTTATAGACACTTATAAACCTTATACACACTTATATACACTTATAGACACTTATAAACCTTATACACACTTACACACACTTATAAACCTTACACACACTTATATACACATATAGACACTTATAAACCTTATACACACTTACACACACTTATATACACATATAGACACTTATAAACCTTATACACACTTACACACACTTATATACACTTATAGACACTTATAAACCTTATACACACTTACACACACTTATATACACATATAGACACTTATAAACCTTATACACACTTACACACACTTATATACACATATAGACACTTATAAACCTTATACACACTTACACACACTTATATAACCTTATACACACTTACACACACTTATATACACTTATAGACACTTATAAACCTTATGCACACTTACACACACTTATATACACATATAGACACTTATAAACCTTATAAAGCTTATACACACTTACACACACTTATATAACCTTATACACACTTATAAACCTTATGCACACTTACACACACTTATATACACATATAGACACTTATAAACCTTATACACACTTACACACACTTATATACACTTATAGACACTTATAAACCTTATACACACTTACACACACTTATATATACATATAGACACTTATAAACCTTATACACACTTACACACACTTATATAACCTTATACACACTTACACACACTTATAAACCTTATACACACTTACACACACTTATATAACCTTATACACACTTATATACACATATAGACACTTATAAACCTTATACACACTTACACACACTTATATACACTTATAGACACTTACACAGACTTACAGACATTAGGATTACTGAGTGACCCTGCCCTGAATGACTCTATCCCTGTGTGTGTATGTGTGTGTGTGTGTGTGTTCTTGGCCGGCGAGAACACAGTTAGTCATTGCTGCCTGTAACCTCCTGGTGTCCCTGCATGGGGTAAGAGCTGAGTGTTGCTGCATGTTAACCTGCCATTTACCATCAAACACATTGTTTACAGCCTCACAAACACTACAGTGTGTGTGTGTGTGTGTGTGTGTGTGGTTTCTCTTCACTTCATTGTGCTCACTCTTGGTTTTTAACCCTGACATTCTCACTCTGGTGTGAACTCATTACGTGAGGGTCATTAATGGCTGCAAACGTCCTCTGAATCTTATTCGTTCATCGGTCAGCAATCCAGGGAGCAGGACGTTTTTGTGTATTTGTTTTTGTTGATTTGTTGTCAGTCCAAATCATTTGCGAATATCATGTGTCTTCAGTGGTAGGTTTCTCGCCTATCATGCGGAAGGCCCGGGTTCGATTCCCAGCCAATGCCTCAACCCCAGCCACTGGATGCAGTGCCGGTCCCAAGCCCGGAAAAATGGGAGGGTTGCGTCAGGAAGGGAATCCGGCGTAAAACATCTGCCAAGTTGTTGTGCGGACCAGTCGGTCCGCTGTGGCGACCCAGAACAGGGAGCAGCCGAAAGCAACTTCATGTGTCTTTAGCACTACAGCTCTGTCCTTTAGCTCAGATTAGCGGCTCACGTTCACACACACACACACACACACTTACACACACACATACACACACACACGCGCACACACACATACATTTACACACTCCTATTCACACATACACACACTTATACACATTTACAGACACATACACACACTTATACACACATTTACACACGCCTATATGCATTTACACACAAACACACACATACACACACATACACATACACACACCTATACACATTTACACACACTTATACACACATACACACACCTATACACACTTACATACACACACCTATACACATTTACAGACACATACAGACACACACACTTATACATACATTCACACAACTATACACACTTACAGACACATACAGACACATACACACACCTATACACACAGACACATACACACACCTATACACACTTACACACACATACAGACACATACACACACCTATACACACTTACACACACATACAGACACATACACACACCTATACACACTTACAGACACATACACACACCTATACACACTTACAGACACATACACACACCTATACACACTTACAGACACATACACACACCTATACACACTTACAGACACTTACAGACACATACACACACCTATACACACTTACAGACACATACACACACCTATACACACTTACAGACACATACAGACACATACACACACCTATACACACTTACACTCACATACAGACACATACACACACCTATACACACTTACAGACACATACACACACCTATACACACTTACACACACATACAGACACATACACACACCTATACACACTTACAGACACATACACACACCTATACACACTTACACTCACATACAGACACATACACACACCTATACACACTTACAGACACATACACACACCTATACACACTTACAGACACATACACACACCTATACACACTTACACTCACATACAGACACATACACACACCTATACACACTTACACTCACATACAGACACATACACACACTATACACACTTACAGACACATACAGACACATACACACACCTATACACACTTACAGACACATACAGACACATACACACACCTATACACACTTACAGACACATACAGACACATACACACACCTATACACACTTACAGACACATACAGACACATACACACACCTATACACACTTACAGACACATACAGACACATACACACACCTATACACACTTACACACACATACAGACACATACACACACCTATACACACTTACAGACACATACAGACACATACACACACCTATACACACTTACACACACATACAGACACATACACACACCTATACACACTTACAGACACATACACACACCTATACACACTTACAGACACATACAGACACATACACACACCTATACACACTTACAGACACATACAGACACATACACACACCTATACACACTTACAGACACATACAGACACATACACACACCTATACACACTTACACACACATACAGACACATACACACACCTATACACACTTACAGACACATACAGACACATACACACACCTATACACACTTACACACACATACAGACACATACACACACCTATACACACTTACAGACACATACACACACCTATACACACTTACAGACACATACAGACACATACACACACTTATACACACTTACAGACACATACACACACCTATACACACTTACAGACACATACAGACACATACACACACCTATACACACTTACACACACATACAGACACATATGCACACCTATACACACTTACACACCCCTTCACACACTTACAGACACGTACACACACACACACTTATACATACATTCACACAACTATACACACTTACAGACATACACACTTACCCACACATACACACACCTATACACACTTACACACACCTATACACACTTACACATACCTATACACATTTACACACACCTATAGACACACACACATACACACACCTATACACACTTACACACACATACAGACACATACACACATCTATACACACTTACACACACATATGCACACCTATACACACTTACACACCCCTTCACATACTTACAGACATGTACACACACACACTTATACATACATTCACACAACTATACACACTTACAGACATACACACCTACACACACATACACATACACCTATACACACTTATACACACATACAGACACATACACACACCTATACACACTTACACACACATACACACACCTACACATGGCTGAGAGTAGTTTATAAATCTTACACAAACTCTAGAAAAAACTGAGACGTGTCTCCGAGCGTCCTGCTGTGTGTGTGTGTGTGTGTGTGTGTGTGTGTGTGTGTGTGTGTGTGTGTGTGAAGGAAGTGTTTCAGGCTTTTCGTAGACGTGAGCCGCTAATCTGAGCTAAAGCTGTAGTGCTAAAGACACATGATATTCTCAAATGATTTGGACTGACAACAAATCAACAAAAACAATGATCTAATCAAAAACGTGTGAAATTGTAGTGGTGTGTGTGTGTGTGTGTGTGTGTGTGTGTGTGTGTGTGTGTGTGTGTTTCGAGTGCTGTGTAACGACTTCATTTAGTCTTTCTACAAACTTTTCCCAATTTATTTTAATTTTCAGTTTTTTCTTCTAGGAACCAGGAAGGCGTGGGGTTTATGACTCCAGACAGGAAGTCACTGACTCTTCCTGTGTCTCGTAACAGAGCAGGGATCTTACACTCGCGCTTGCACCAGCTCAGCACCATGGAGAGCGCACACACCTTTAGCCACAGTAAGACGCCATCTTGAAAAAAAAAAAACGCATTGCACATGTACGTGCGTGTGAGCAGCGGCGCGCTAGTTCATGTTTCTGCTAGTTATACACACACTTATACACACGTACACACACCTATACACACTTACACACACATACACACACTTACACACACTTACACACACGTACATACTTATACACACTTACACACACCTATACACACTTATACACACGTACACACACCTATACACACTTACACACACGTACACACACTTATACACACTTACACACACGTACACACACCTATACACACTTACACACACGTACACACTTATACACACGTACACACACCTATACACACTTACACACACGTACACACTTATACACACGTACACACACCTATACACACTTACACACACGTACACACTTATACACACGTACACACACCTATACACACTTACACACGTACACACACTTATACACACGTACACACACCTATACACACTTACACACGTACACACACTTATACACACGTACACACACCTATACACACACGTACACACACCTATACACACTTACACACACGTACACACTTATACACACGTACACACACCTATACACACGTACACACACCTATACACACTTACACACACGTACACACACTTATACACACTTACACACACGTACATACTTATACACACTTACACACACCTATACACACTTACACACACGTACACACACCTATACACACTTACACACACGTACACACTTATACACACGTACACACACCTATACACACTTACACACACGTACACACTTATACACACTTACACACACCTATACACACTTACACACATATACACACTTACACACACGTACACACACCTATACACACTTACACACACGTACACACACTTATACACACGTACACACACCTATACACACTTACACACACGTACACACTTATACACACGTACACACACCTATACACACTTACACACACGTACACACACTTACACACATGTACATACTTATACACACTTACACACACCTATACACACTTATACACACGTACACACACCTATACACACTTACACACACGTACACACACTTACACACACTTACACACACGTACATACTTATACACACTTACACACACCTATACACACTTATACACACGTACACACACCTATACACACTTACACACACGTACACACACTTATACACACTTACACACACGTACATACTTATACACACTTACACACACCTATACACACTTACACACACGTACACACTTACACACACGTACACACACCTATACACACTTACACACACATACACACTTATACACACGTACACACACCTATACACACTTACACACACGTACACACTTATACACACGTACACACACCTATACACACTTACACACGTACACACACTTATACACACGTACACACACCTATACACACACGTACACACACCTATACACACTTACACACACGTACACACTTATACACACATACACACACCTATACACACGTACACACACTTATACACACTTATACACACGTACACACACCTATACACACTTACACACACATACACACTTACACACACGTACACACACCTATACACACTTACACACACGTACACACTTATACACACGTACACACACCTATACACACTTACACACACGTACACACTTATACACACGTACACACACCTATACACACGTACACACACTTATACACACGTACACACACCTATACACACTTAGACACATACACACACCTATAGACACTTACATACACATACACATACACATACACACATTTACACACACTTATACACACTTACACACACATACACACACCTATACACACTTACAAACTTTTACACACACCTATACACACACACACATACACACACCTATACACACTTACACACATTTACACACACCTATGCACACACACACATACACACTTATACACACTTACAGACACATACACACACCTATACACACTTACACACACATACACACCTATACACACTTACACACACATACACACCTATACACACTTACACACACATACACATCTATGCACACTTTCACACACTTACACTCCTATACACACTTTCACACACATACACACCTATACACACTTACACACACATAGACACCTATACACACTTACACACATAGACACCTATACACACTTTCACACACTTACAGACACATTTCACATTCTGTGATTTCTTCCACAGCGTATGGACATGTTGATTCTGACGCATGTTTGTTAGAGGCCAACATTTCCACTGAAGTGTGTCTGACCGTGCTGGACACTCTCAGCATCTTCATCATGGGCTTTAAGGTACAACCATTAGATAATTACTGTATATGCTAATTATAATGCTAATTCTAATGTACATAATGCTAATTCTAATGTACATAATGCTAATTATAATGTATATAATGCTAATTATAATGTACATAATGATAATTATAATGTACATAATGCTAATTATAATGTACATAATGCTAATTATAATGTACATAATGCTAATTATAATGTACATAATGATAATTATAATGTATATAATGATAATTATAATGTACATAATGATAATTATAATGTACATAATGCTAATTATAATGTATATAATGCTAATTATAATGTACATAATGCAAATTATAATGTACATAATGCTAATTATAATGTACATAATGCTAATTATAATGTATATAATGCTAATTATAATGTACATAATGCTAATTATAATGTACATAATGCTAATTATAATGTACATAATGATAATTATATTGTACATAATGCTAATTATAATGTATATAATGCTAATTATAATGTACATAATGCTAATTATAATGTACATAATGATAATTATATTGTACATAATGCTAATTATAATGTATATAATGCTAATTATAATGTACATAATTCTAATTATAATGTACATAATGCTAATTATAATGTACATAATGATAATTATATTGTACATAATGCTAATTATAATGTATATAATGCTAATTATAATGTACATAATGCTAATTATAATGTACATAATGATAATTATATTGTACATAATGCTAATTATAATGTACATAATGCTAATTATAATGTACATAATGATAATTATATTGTACATAATGCTAATTATAATGTATATAATGCTAATTATAATGTACATAATGCTAATTATAATGTACATAATGATAATTATATTGTACATAATGCTAATTATAATGTATATAATGCTAATTATAATGTACATAATGCTAATTATAATGTACATAATGCTAATTATAATGTACATAATGATAATTATATTGTACATAATGCTAATTATAATGTATATAATGCTAATTATAATGTACATAATGCTAATTATAATGTATATAATGCTAATTATAATGTACATAATGCTAATTATAATGTACATAATGCTAATTATAATGTATATAATGCTAATTATAATGTACATAATGATAATTATAATGTACATAATGCTAATTATAATGTACATAATGCTAATTATAATGTACATAATGCTAATTATAATGTACATAATGATAATTATAATGTATATAATGATAATTATAATGTACATAATGATAATTATAATGTACATAATGCTAATTATAATGTATATAATGCTAATTATAATGTACATAATGCTAATTATAATGTACATAATGCTAATTATAATGTACATAATGATAATTATAATGTATATAATGCTAATTATAATGTACATAATGCTAATTATAATGTATATAATGTTAATTGTAATATGTATAATGCTAATTATAATGTACATAATGCTAATTATAATGTACATAATGCTAATTATAATGTACATAATGCTAATTATAATGTATATGTATAATTGTATAATTGTAATATGTATAATGCTAATTATATACTGCACCACGTGATGCAGTGCGAAGTCTCTTTATTAAAAAAGTCACTGCTTGTCTCTAGACGCAGCTGTGTGCTGATTTGGGACACAACCCGCTGATGAAGAAGGTGTTCCAGGTTCACTTGTGCTTCCTGCAGATCCCTCAATCAGAGATGGCTCTTAAGAACATCTTCACCTCACTGCGTGCCTTCATACACAAGGTGCGTTATATAAAAAATAAAAAAACACCACATCTCATACGTCAGTGTTTCTCACTTCCTGTCTCACTCGAACCCATCTCCTCCTCTTCCTCCCAGTTCCAGAGCACGTTCTTTGACGGCCGGGCCGACCTGTGCGCCTGGCTCTGTTACGAAATCCTGAAGTGCTGTAATTCCAAGCTGAGCTCAATCCGGAGTGATGCGGCGCACCTGCTCTACTTCCTCATGAAGAGCAACTTCGACTACACAGGAAGGAAGTCCTTCGTCCGCACACATCTACAGGCAAGAGGCGGGAACACGTGGGAACCAATAAACAGCCATAGTAGCATCAGTATAAAGCAGAATAAGCCACGCCCATTAGGTGTCGCCCATTAAATGTCATTAGGTGGTGTTTGGTAGCTGGTACCATTTATGAGATGCTATAAGCTGTTATAACATTTCATATCAAATGTCATTATATAAAGACTGTTAACCTATACACACTTACACACATATACACACACCTATACACACATTTACACACACCTATACACACATATACACACACCTATACACACTTACACATACCTATTCACACTTACACACATACACACACCTATACACACATATACACACACCTATACACACATTTACACACACCTATACACACATATACACACACCTATACACACTTACACATACCTATTCACACTTACACACATACACACACCTATACACACATTTATACACACCTATACACACTTACACACACCTATACACACCTATACACACTTACACACACCTATACACACTTACACACACCTATACACACTTACACACATTTACACACACCTATACACACTTACACACATTTACACACACCTATACACACCTATACACACACCTATACACACTTACACACATTTACACACCTATACACACTTACACACATTTACACACACCTATACACACTTACACACACTTACACACACCTATACACACACATACCTATACACACTTACACACATTTACACACACCTATACACACTTACACATACCTATTCACACTTTCACACATATACACACACCTATACACACATTTACACACACCTATACACACTTACACACACCTATACACACTTACACACACCTATACACACATTTACACACACCTATACACACTTACACACATTTACACACACCTATACACACCTATACACACACCTATACACACACACATCTATACACACTTACACACATTTACACACACCTATACACACTTACACACACTTACACATACCTATACACACTTACACACATTTACACACCTATACACACTTACACACATTTACACACACCTATACACACTTACACACACCTATACACACACACACCTATACACACACCTATACACACTTACACACACCTATACACACTTACACACATTTACACACCTATACACACTTACACACACCTATACACACACATATCTATACACACTTACACACGTTTACACACACCTATACACACTTACACACACCTATACACACTTACACACATTTACACACCTATACACACTTACACACACTTACACACACCTATACACACACATACCTATACACACTTACACACATTTACACACACCTATACACACTTACACACATTTACACACACTTACACACACCTATACACACACATACCTATACACACTTACACACATTTACACACACCTATACACACGTACACACACCTATACACACTTACATACATTTACACACACCTATACACACTTACACACATTTACAAACACCTATACACACACCTATACACACACCTATACACACTTACACACATTTACACACCTATACACACTTACCCACACTTACACACACCTATACACACACATACCTATACACACTTACACACATTTACACACACCTATACACACTTACACACACCTATACACACTTACACACATTTACACACACTTACACACAATTACACACACCTATACACACACATACCTATACACACTTACACACATTTACACACACTTACACACACTTACACACACCTATACACACACATACCTATACACACTTACACACATTTACACACACCTATACACACTTACACACATTTACACACACCTATACACACCTATACACACCTATACACACACCTATACATACACACACACCTATACACACTTACACACATTTACACATACCTATACACACTTACACACACCTATACACACTTACACACATTTACACACCTATACACACTTACACACATTTACACACACCTATACACACTTACACACACCTATACACACACATACCTATACACACTTACACACATTTACAGACACTTACACACACTTACACACACCTATACACACACATACCTATACACACTTACACACATTTACACACACCTATACACACTTACACACATTTACACACACCTATACACACCTATACACACCTATACACACACCTATACATACACACACACCTATACACACTTACACACATTTACACACACCTATACACACTTACACACACCTATACACACTTACACACATTTACACACCTATACACACTTACACACATTTACACACACCTATACACACTTACACACACCTATACACATTTACACACATTTACACACCTATACACACATATCTATACACACTTACACACATTTACACACACCTATACACACTTACACACACCTATACACACTTACACACATTTACACACACTTACACACACTTACACACACCTATACACACGCATACCTATACACTTACACACATTTACACACACCTATACACACTTACACACATTTACACACACTTACACACACCTATACACACACATACCTATACACACTTACACACATTTACACACACCTATACACACGTACACACACCTATACACACTTACATACATTTACACACACCTATACACACTTACACACATTTACACACACCTATACACACTTACACACACCTATACACACTTACACACATTTACACACCTATACACACTTACCCACACTTACACACACCTATACACACACATACCTATACACACTTACACACATTTACACACACCTATACACACTTACACACACCTACACACACTTACACACATTTACACACACTTACACACAATTACACACACCTATACACACACATACCTATACACACTTACACACATTTACACACACTTACACACACTTACACACACCTATACACACACATACCTATACACACTTACACACATTTACACACACCTATACACACTTACACACATTTACACACACCTATACACACCTATACACACCTATACACACACCTATACATACACACACACCTATACACACTTACACACATTTACACACACCTATACACACTTACACACACCTATACATACACACACACCTATACACACTTACACACATTTACACACACCTATACACACTTACACACACCTATACACATTTACACACATTTACACACCTATACACACACATATCTATACACACTTACACACATTTACACACACCTATACACACTTACACACACCTATACACACTTACACACATTTACACACACTTACACACACTTACACACACCTATACACACGCATACCTATACACACTTACACACATTTACACACACCTATACACACGTACACACATTTACACACCTATACACACTTACACACATTTACACACACCTATACACACTTACACACACCTATACACACTTACACACATTTACACACACTTACACACACTTACACACACCTATACACACACATACCTATACACACTTACACACATTTACACACACCTATACACACTTACACACATTTACACACACCTATACACACCTATACACACCTATACACACACCTATACATACACACACACCTATACACACTTACACACATTTACACACACCTATACACACTTACACACACCTATACACACTTACACACACTTACACACACTTACACACACCTATACACACGCATACCTATACACACTTACACACATTTACACACACCTATACACACGTACACACACCTATACACACTTACACACATTTACACACCTATACACACTTACACACATTTACACACACCTATACACACTTACACACACCTATACACACACACACACACCTATACACATACCTATACACACTTACACACACCTATACACACATTTACACACCTATACACACTTACACACATTTACACACACCTATACACACTTACACACACCTATACACATTTACACACATTTACACACCTATACACACTTACACACACCTATACACACACATATCTATACACACTTACACACATTTACACACACCTATACACACTTACACACACCTATACACACTTACACACATTTACACACACTTACACACACTTACACACACCTATACACACGCATACCTATACACACTTACACACATTTACACACACCTATACACACGTACACACACCTATACACACTTACATACATTTACACACCTATACACACTTACACACATTTACACACACCTATACACACTTACACACACCTATACACACTTACACACATTTACACACTTACACACACCTATACACACACATATCTATACACACTTACACACATTTACACACACCTATACACACTTACACACACTTACCCACACCTATACACACACATACCTATACACACTTACACACATTTACACACACCTATACACACTTACACATACCTATTCACACTTACACACATATACACACACCTATACACACATTTACACACACCTATACACACTTACACACACCTATACACACTTACACACACCTATACACACATTTACACACACCTATACACACTTACACACATTTACACACACCTATACACACCTATACACACCTATACACACACCTATACATACACACACACCTATACACACTTACACACATTTACACACACCTATACACACTTACACACACCTATACACACTTACACACATTTACACACCTATACACACTTACACACATTTACACACACCTATACACATTTACACACACCTATACACACTTACACACACCTATACACATTTACACACATTTACACACCTATACACACACATATCTATACACACTTACACACATTTACACACACCTATACACACTTACACACATTTACACACACTTACACACTTACACACACCTATACACACACATACCTATACACACTTACACACATTTACACACACCTATACACACGTACACACATTTACACAGCTATACACACTTACACACATTTACACACACCTATACACACTTACACACACCTATACACACTTACACACATTTACACACCTATACACACTTACACACATTTACACACACCTATACACACTTACACACACCTATACACATTTACACACTTACACACACCTATACACACACATATCTATACACACTTACACACATTTACACACACCTATACACACTTACACACACCTATACACACTTACACACATTTACACACACTTACACACACTTACACACACCTATACACACGCATACCTATACACACTTACACACATTTACACACACCTATACACATTTACACACTTACACACACCTATACACACACATATCTATACACACTTACACACATTTACACACACCTATACACACTTACACACACCTATACACACTTACACACATTTACACACACTTACACACACTTACACACACCTATACACACGCATACCTATACACACTTACACACATTTACACACACATTTACACACACCTATACACACGTACACACACCTATACACACTTACATACATTTACACACCTATACACACTTACACACATTTACACACACCTATACACACTTACACAAACCTATACACTCTTACACACCAATACACACTTACACACACATATACACACTTGCACACATTTACACACACACATACACACTCATACACACATACACACATGTACACACACTTGGACACACTTACATAATCTAGCTAGCATGAGACACATTTTTAGCTTATGTTATAATCAGTGTACAATATGACATGTTATTAAATGTTATAACACATGAAGCGAGATTTTTAATACATCAAAGCGTACACTTGGGCTGCAGATGTTATGTCAGCTTTAATCACCTTAACCTTCACGACAGCTCGTGGTCATGTCTGGAATCCTCCATGCCGGTGACGTGTTTATGACAGGTTATGTCAGTGTTATGCACGCTGTCATCCCTTCGTAACCCTTCTGTGCTGTTTCCTTCAGGTGGTTATAGCGGTCAGTCAGCTGATAGCGGACGTGGTCGGGATCGGAGGGACGCGGTTCCAGCAGTCGCTGTCTGTTATTAACAACTGCGCCAACAGTGACAAGAATATGAAGGTGAATAAAGGGCTGATGAGGCATTATAACCATCATGGTTCATCATTCCCAATAAAACAAGTTGTTGTTTTTTCTACTATGGTGTGTGTGTGTTATAAATAGAGATTTAAGAGTGTTTTGGGATAATAATGGGATAATAATGGGATAATAATGGGATAATAATGGGATAATAATGTGAGTGCAAAAGTTTGTCCCAGATTTATCGTTTAGAATTCTAAGAAATCTCTTTATTACATATGTTATAACTGGGTATAAGAAATCTCTCTCTCTCTCTCTCTCTCTCTCTCTGTCTGTCTCTCTTTCTCTCTCTCTCTCTCTCTTTTGTTCTCCCTCTCTCTCTCTCTCTCATTCTCTTTCTTTCTCCATCTCTCCCTCACCCTCTCTCTCTCTCTTTCTTTCACCGTCTCTCCCTCACCGTCTCTCCCTCACTGTCTCTCTCTCTCTCTCTCTCCTTCTGTCTGTCTGTCGTTCTTCACCATCTGTCTCTCTCTCGTTTTCTCTCTCTCTCTCTCTCTCGTTTTCTCTCTCTCTTTCTCGTTCTCTCTCTCTCTCTCTCTCTCACTCTATCTCTCTCTCTCCTTCTGTATGTCTGTCTGTCTTTCTTTACCATCTTTACCATCTCTCTCTCTCCCTCTCTCTATCTCGTTTTCTCTCTCCCTCTCTCTTTCTCTCTCTCTCTCTCTCCTTCTGTATGTCTGTCTGTCTTTCTTTACCATCTTTACCATCTCTCTCTCCCTCTCTCTCTCTCCATCTTGTTTTCTCTCTCTCTCTCTCTCTCTCACTCTATCTCTCTCTCTCCTTCTGTATGTCTGTCTTTCTTTACCATCTTTACCATCTCTCTCTCTCCCTCTCTCTATCTCGTTTTCTCTCTCCCTCTCTCTTTCTCTCTCTCTCTCTATCTCTCTCTCTCCTTCTGTATGTCTGTCTGTCTTTCTTTACCATCTTTACCATCTCTCTCTCTCCCTCTCTCTCTCTCTATCTCGTTTTCTCTCTCTCTCTCTCTCTCTCTCTCTCTCTCTCTCTCTCTCTCTCTCCCAGCACACAGCATTCCCATCTGACGTGAAGGACTTGACTAAGCGGATCCGGACGGTGCTGATGGCCACGGAGCAGATGAAGGAGCACGAGAAGGATCCGGAGATGTTGGTGGACCTGCAGTACAGCCTGGCCAAGTCGTACACCAGCACGCCGGAGCTGCGCAAGACCTGGCTGGACAGCATGGCCAAAATCCATGTGAAGAACGGGGACCTGTCTGAGGTCAGTGTGGACCGTACGCACACACACACACACACACACACACACACACACACATACAGAACTATTCTTACATCTATAATAATCCAACTGCTATATTACTTCTGATGATCTTTCTGTGCATCAGTGAGTACCGCTTATTTGTTTGTTTGTTTGTTTGTTTGTTTGTTTGTTTTCCTCTGCATGTAGGCGGCGATGTGTTACGTGCACGTCGCTGCACTGGTGGCTGAATACCTGAAGAGGAAAGGTGAGCCTCAGGACAGCGCTTTAGTCAGTATTTTTTCCTGAATTGATGCAAGTGTAAATGCTATAATTAATTAATTGATTGATTGATTGATTGATTAATTAATTTTTGTATTATTCCTTGCAGAATATATTAAAGGTCATAAAAATAAGAGCAACATATCACTACTTTACAGTTTTATCTGTTTATATTTACAAAAATGAGAAAAAACAGGAAATTTATAATGTATAAAAATTAAGAAAGAATCAACTGCTTTGGTGATTCATCAGATGCGCACACACACACACACACACACACACACACACACACTCGGTGTAGTGTTGGTGACAAACATCTGGAACATTGATAAGACACAGACTTTGGGGAATTTGAATGAAGTTATAAATCAGTGACAGTAAATCAGATAAATTATTTACTTGAATTATTATTAAGTACACAACTTTACAGAACATTCTGTAAATAATATATCAAGTCTTCCTGTTTCATTATTTATTAAAATATTAATCTCTTTTTTTTTGTCATAATTTGAATATTTTTTTAATATATTGAATAAATTAAACAAATATAAATAGATTTTTTTTTATTCAATTTTAATTTTAATTAATATATTTTTTAATCATATAAGAACTACTCTCTGTGTTTTTAATCATTTACATAAATGATGGCAATAAATAAGAAAATGGTTGTAAATACATTCCTCTCTCACACACACACACACACACTCTCACACACACACACACACACACACACACACACACACACACACCTTCTCACGTCCAAGGGTCGTCTCCAGACATCAATGTGGAATTCAGTAAATTCTTGATAAGACGTGAGATTTATATGAGGCTAATAGCAGGTCTAATGGACATACGTGCCCCCCCCCCACACACACACACTCACACACACACTCACACTCACATTATGTTGTCATCCTGAATGGGCACTTCTGTGTGTTTTCTCATGTAAAGTTGTCTTCATATCTACTGTGTGTGTGCATGTATGAGTATGTGTGTGTGTGTGTGTTTTCAATAGCCCTGTTATTAAACGTGATCATAAAAACTCTGATAGCGGTCATGAAACCTGATATACATTTTTATAACTCACTTAAGATTGCTTTGGAGAATTTTTTTTTTTTTTTTAATCATGTGATTGTCCTCTGATCAACTTGCGCCCTGACTTTTCATCGCAGGAATGTTCCATCAGGGCTGCTCGGCATTTAGCATCATCACCCCCAACATCAGCGAGGAGGCGGCCATGTTGGAGGATGTGGGGATGCAGGACGTGCACTTTAACGAGGTCAGAGGTCGGGCTGGGGGAGGGGCTGGGTGGCTTGGGGTGTGTCTGAGACTCCTCACAGCTCTCTGAAGTGTTATTGAGACGAGATTAATTAACGACTCTGCGGTTTAATCCTCGATCGCTTCGTAGGAAATGTTCCCTGAGGTTTCTTATCTTATCTCTGCGAGCATTCAAGGGCTTTAACTCTGACGAAGGAGGAGAAATGCAGCAGGTGTAGTTTTGCTCTTAATGACGCAGCACGTAGATGTGAGCTTATCTTATCTTGCAGTTCACCTTCACAGAAACATTTCTCTTCATTCGCAATTTTTTCTATTATTTTGATTCTTCATGGCACTCCCTGCTCATCAAAGTCACGTTTAATTGATTGATCTGCACCGTGACATGGCACGTGATCTGAAATCTGGCGTGGCTTTTATGAAACTACAGAGACCTTAGATCAACACTGAGCTCTAAACAGTGGAGGTTAATATGAAGCTCATTATGAAAGTAGACACTCAGGACTTTGTAGTTTCAGAAAGATTTCTGTTTTTAGCCTACTAGGGGCGATATATTCATAGAAAAGTTCCCAAAAAAACCTAAAAACAGTTATTTTTTCCACACAAATGTTTCTATCTTCAAAGTAAATGCCATATCAAACCCATTTCTGCTCTCTGAGATGCTCCGAGTGCTTGTTCATCTAAAAAGCAGCTCAGATTTCATCTTCGAGCGGTAAAATTCAGTGTAAGGTTATCCATCAGAGGGAAAAACACACGTCGAAAACACTGAAAGCCGACAGACTCGTTTTAGATCAGACTCACAGCCTGAACATCATTCACTTCTTTATACTGAATGAAAACATCCCATTAAGCCCGTTTACTGGTAAAAAAAAGAGTTAAAGGTGCAATGGCCCATTTAGTTTTCTAAACTGACTCCACCCCCCGCTAACATGCTAATACTGCAGCCTAGCACGACTGTTCTCTGAAATCATCAGCACGATGTTGTATAACTCGCTCCATGTGATTTGCTCTGTTCTAGCACTTCCTGTGCCTCCACAGCACTTCCTGTGCCTCCACAGCACTTCCTGGGCCTCCATACCACTTCCTGTGCCTCCACAGCACTTCCTGTGACTCCACAGCACTTCCTGTGCCTCAACAGCATTTCCTGTGCCTCCACAGCACTTCCTGTGCCTCCATAGCACTTCCTGTGCCTCCACAGCACTTCCTGTGCCTCCACAGCACTTCCTGTGCCTCCATACCACTTCCTGTGCCTCCACAACACTTCCTGTGCCTCCACAACACTTGCTGTGCCTCCATACCACTTCCTGCTGATATAAATAATTATCTTTCTCTTCGATTCACCAAACGATGATGAGAGTTCAGTGTTTCAGCCTCTCACCATCCCGCATCCCTTGTGAATGTACTTTCTCTCTCTTTTGACATTAACGCTGCTGAAAGGTCTGGATGTTTGTGTGCATTGATTTTCAGGAGGTTTTGATGGAGTTGTTAGAGGAGTGTGCTGATGGCTTGTGGAAAGCCGAACGCTACGAGCTCATCTCGGATATCTACAAACTAATCATCCCAATTTATGAACAGCGCAGGGACTTTGAGGTGAATGCACACACACGCACGCAAAGACACACACACCCGTGCGCGCGCACACACACACATACACACACATACACCTCTTCACTTAAGCTCTCTGGATGTTAAAAATAATTGAATTAAAAATTTTCCAGATGTAGTTTTTGCAGCATTTTTGTATCCAAGACAAGCTGAAGAACTTACACGATTTCCGATAACGTTATCACAGGAAATAAGCACATCCTGGTGTGTCTTTAAAACATATTTGACTGCTTATGAACCCGACGTACATATTAACATCACTGGGGGAAAAAGGAGAAAATATTTTTGTATAATTGATGAATGTAAAGTTGATAAATTTCACCAAAATCATACACAGATCAGGTATAACACTGTGAGCAGTGAGAGGTGAAGTGAATAAGACTGATGATCTCCTCATCATGGCACCTGTTAGTGGGTGGGATATATTAGGCAGCAAGTGAACATTTTGTCCTCAAAGTTGATGTGTTAGAAGCAGGAAAAATGGGCAAGTGTAAGGATTTGAGCGAGTTTGATGAAGGGACGAATTGTGATGGCTAGACCACTGGATCAGAACATCTCCAAAACTGCAGCTCTTGTGGGGTGTTCCCGGTCTGCAGTGGTCAGTATCTATCAAAAGTGGTCCAAGGAAGGAACAGTGGTGAACCGGAGACAGGGTCATGGGCGGCCAAGTCTCATTAATGCACGTGGGGAGCGAAGGCTGGCCCGTGTGATCCGATCCAACAGACGAGCTACTGTTTTGTGTCAACATCAAACACGTTACAGAAACATTAACACACCATCGCTAGAGCTCTGTGTTTTAATCCTGTGCTTCTCTTCCTGCAGAAACTGGCTCACCTCTACGACATGTTACACCGGGCTTACACCAAAGTCATAGAAGTGATGCATTCTGGGAAAAGGCTCCTGGGAACCTTCTTCAGAGTGGCGTTTTTTGGGCAGGTATGACATTTAAAAAACTGACCATTTGGGATGTTGTTTGTTTTTAAACTAACATTAAAAAGTTCTTCGTGAGGGGGAAAAAAATCAGCTGCAGAAGCACAGGAGTGTGTAGTGAAATAAAATGTTTCATGCAGTGGTTTGTGTTTTAGACCGGTTGCATGGCTGCTTGATTAAAAGCTCGTGTGAATGATCTGAAACGTGTTGCGTGGTTTTAGGGGTTAATCCGATCTTCTCTGATTTCTCTTTTCTTTCCATAAGGCTGCGGTAAGTGGTGCTGCTGCTTCTGTGTGTGTGTGTGTGCGTGCGTGTGTGTACGTGTGTGTGTCACCGTTCAGTGCTAATAAGAGCAGCTAATCTTTGGCCTCTGTGTGCACTTTATTTAGTAATATTAATAAATAACGCTTCTCATTGTGCTGATGTCTTTCATAACTCATGATGCAAGCTGACTCGTTTGTATTTCCAGTTCGCTGGACTTTAAAAATCGGAAAAACTCGCCCTTTAGCGTGAGGACACGCTCCCGCCCAGGCAGTAATAACGCTTTATGTTTTATGATCCATGAAATCACTCAGCTGCTGTCAGTCAAGTCCGGAGCGGTTATGTATATAGTGAAAGTGCCCTCTTTAATCCCCATTAGTGCTTCTGAAAGCTTGGCACGGTGCATAATGTAAGACAGAGAGACAGAAGCGTGAGGTCGGTGCGACCCGCTGCACACAGCCGACCATAAACCAGACGCTCTTCCGGGAACGTGGCGAGAACCTGTGGGTGGTGCTGGGAAACCAACAAGTGTTCGATCAAACATTTCAAGATGGGTTGTACATCAATCTCACGACGATATCGAGACGTTTTGTTTTTAAACCACGAAGAACAAATCTGCCGGAAATCCATTCGCTAGCCTAAAATCTTCCGTTACCTGGAAAACTAATCCACGTAACATGGTGACGCATGACGTCACAAAAGCATCTGATGATGTCACAGTTAATCGTTATTCCTATACAAAACAGCAGTATTTTCAGACTCGTGTACGCTGTATAGATATAGATATACAGCGTACACGAGTCTGAAAATACTGCTGTTTTGTTTTTTAACACAAATGAGACGATGTCATCATCAGTTGCTTACGGAAAATATTTACATGGATTTTACACGAGCGTCTTAGAGCGTTTTAGCATCTTGACATGGAAACTAAATCGAATACAGAACAACTCTGAGTACAAACGTCCGAAGACTGATCATATCTACTCTATTGTTGTTTATTTTTATTCTATATTTTCTCTTTTTTTTTTTATAGGTTGTATAATTGATAGTCTATTTTATATTATATTTTGTATTATATTACTCTTTTTATACTTGATACTTATGATATTCTTTTAATTTTAGATTCTTCTTTTCTTCTGGTGTATTTCTCATATTTTTATATTCTAGTTTTATATTTTATGTAAATTATTTCTTATATTTTATATTATAGTTTTTATTTAGTTTTTTTTTTCATTTTATTTAAATTATTTCTTGTATTTTATATTATAGTTTTACATTTTTATTTACATTTTATTTTTTATATTTTATATTAGAGGTTGACATTTTTATTTACATTTTATTTCTTGTATTTTATATTATAGTTTTTCGTTTTTATTTAAATTGTATTTCTTATATTTTATATTATAGTTTTTATTTTTATTTAAATTATTTGTTATATTTCATATTATAGTTATTTCTCCGGGAAAAAAAATGGTTGTGAGCAAATTTTAGGCGAATATTTCCAAAGTAACCCGTTTTGTACGTACTTGGGGACTTCAATTCAATTCCAATCTATTTCAATTCAAGAAAGATCTTCCTTGTTTTAATCTTAACGAGCTCAGCTTTCAGCATGTCCACGTGCAGACTTCCTTCTGCTTAGATTTTGATGTGTAAGAGCTCTGACACACCACGCCGACTCTTCAGCTGATCTCACACCAGATCGTTACATGGAAAAATCTCATCTGTAATAAAAAAAAAAACATCCAAAAAACCCTAGTCATCAGCCACAGTTCGGTCTGATTAGCGGTCGTAGTTGGCGCTAATTAAGTTCCTCATCTTCGGCTTGGCGTGTCACGGCTGCAGTCCACCTGCAGAGCCACTGAACAAAACCCTCATGTGTAGGGTTTCTTTGAAGATGAAGACGGGAAGGAATATATCTATAAGGAACCCAAGTTCACGCCTCTGTCTGAGATCTCGCAGCGTCTGCTCAAGCTCTACTCCGACAAGTTCGGCTCGGAGAACGTCAAAATGATCCAGGACTCCGGCAAGGTGAGAACGGACACCGATAGCGTGTGAAGCCATGAGATTTATCCATAATCACATTCATTACATCGTTTATAAGATAATGTGGGAAGCGATTAATCAGCTGCACCTCTTTGTTATCCCTAAAAATATTAAAATACTTTAGAGCTCGTGTTATGTGTGATGGATAGCAGAACTGACCAGTGTCATGACCACTGTGTGTGTCATGCTGCTGTAGGAAAATAATCACTGATCGTACCGTGAGCTCACCAAAGTTGATTAGTTTTCCCTTAAAAGCATGCGCTGAACTTTTTTATTCCACATCAATTTACCTCTTATTACAGCGCCTTACTTTATTAAAGTACGGTGGCCGAGAAGTTCACAACAAACACAATAACAAATCAGAAAACAGAGAGAGAGAGAGAGAAAGAGAGAGAGAGCGAGAGACAGATGAGGAGAAAGAGACAGATGGTGAAAAAAGACAGACAGACAGAAGGAGAGAGAGACAAAAAGTGAGGGAGAGAGAGAGAGACAGCAAGAGAGACAGGTGAAGAGAGAGACAGATGGTGCTGCTGCAGCCTGCTGGACTTCCTGTATATCCTGAGTGACAGATGTCTTGTCCAATCAGAGGGAAGAATTCCATTCACAAACTATACCTACCTTTTCCACTTTGTTTGAATTTGGATGTGTTTTTGGATTTGTTGTTGTGTTTTCCCTCACCTTCTGTCTCTCTCTCTCCTTTTGTCTGTCTGTCCTTCTTCACCATCTGTCTCTCTCTCCTAATCTGTCTCTCTCGCTCCTAATCTCTCTCTCTCTCCTTCTCTCTCTCTATCTGTCTCTTTCCCTCACCTTCTGTCTCTCACTCTCTTTCTGTCTGTCTTTCGACACCATCTGTCTCTCTCTCTCTCTCTCCATCTCTCTTCCTCACCTTCTGTCTCTCTCTCTCTCCTTCTGTCTGTCTGTCCTTCTTCACCATCTGTCTTTCCTCATCTGTTACATCTCTTACTCTGTCTCTGTCCCTCACATTCTGTCTCTCTCTCTCTCTCTCTCTCTGTCTCTCCTTCTGTCTGTCAGTTCTTCTT